>CATKUY010000441.1:0-354325 GCA_949802685.1 Dicyrtomina minuta | reverse complement strand
AAAAACATGTAAAAAGAACATCTTACAGGTTTGAAAACATGTAAATAGAACAATTTGCACTTTTGAAAAACATGTAAATAGAACTATTTGCACTTTTGAAAAACATGTAAATAGAGCAATTTGCACTTTTGCAAACCATGTAAATAGAACAATTTGCAATTTTCAAAAACATAGAAATAGAACATTTTGCACCTTAAAAAAAGCGTGTTTAAAAATGTTCTGGAAATGGAATTTTGAATACGTCTTTTGTGGACTACCCCTAGGTGTACGTCATGATTACGACACAGTCAGTAACATACCACCCCTACCTAATGCAAAGGACAACGCGAAAGCGACCTCGACTGCAGCTACCAATTGAATGGACTTGCGACAGAATGATTTTAGCTGTGCACTGGACTTACATACGACAGAATGACTCTTCACCGACGATATGCATGAATCACAGGCATACTTTTCAAACACGTATTTGTGATTTTTTGCTTAAAACTCGTAATTACAACTTTTTGAAACTTTTTTTGGTATTTTGAAGTTATTTTGAGATTTTGTCAAAAATGAATAAAAAACACAGGAAGGGACCTGGATTTTTTAATTTTCACATGTTAAATTCCATAAGGATTTGGCCATTTTGAAAGTCGACCACTTTTTCAAATGCGCGCGCCTTTCATGCGCGAACAGCGCAAAATGCACTCAAGTCTATATACTAGTGGAAGTGTCTAGGGTCGGTAGAAGACGTTTTGGTAACAATCGGTTCAATCCCAGAGTTACATGCAAAATACTTCCCAAGTAAGCAACTTATTTAAATAATCGCATATGACATGTCGCGAAATGTGTGAAGTTGTCAAATATAGTAGAAACACAATTTATTTTAATTCTGTAGTTTTAATCTCAGTTTCAGGTTCAGGTGGCCCAGTTTATGAAGTTGCTTGCGCCGTGAAACTGTAATACACGGTACACACAATTAAATACAACTTGCTAACGTTATTTTTTATTAGCTTCAAGTAATTAAAAAATCATGTTTAACTCTTGTAAAGTGTAATAAAATAGAAAATGTTATTGTACGCAGAACAAAGATAAAGTTAAATTAAGGAAAATAGTACCAGCCTGTAATTAATTCCATATACTTAATAGTTGTTTTGGTCATTTATTAATTCCTTTGTTTTAGAGAACTCAACAAAAACGTAATTAGCATTAGTTTAATTAAAAAATCCACCAGAAAACCTCATCACAACGCCCACTCCTGCAGTAATTAGGCCAGGTGCAGATCCAAGTACTGGAACTACAGTAGCCCCCAAGCCCTGCCGCTCCGAATCCACCTACCGCCAAAAAGTCTCCCATTTTTTGAAATGCATTATCCCCTCTCCTGTAGTTTGATTGACGATCCTCTCGTTCAGCGTCTAATTCTTCACGCTCTAGTTCGAGCTTTGCCTCTGTGTTTTCATAATTGTCATCTCTCGCAATGCTAAGGACTTGGTCAAGCATGGCCTTCCGCTCTCGTGAAAATTGCTCGTTAAATTCTGAGCCGCACTCTTCTAGATGTTGAAATTCTTTTAAAACGAGTGGCAGCGCCTTTTTACTGACTTTTATTAGCACAGCGTCAGAAGCGCCATCTGGATATTGATCAAAACAAGAGTCTAATAGCCGCTCGTACAGATCCCTCGCCTTGTTCAGAGCGTTCATATTTTCGTTAATGCACTGCATATCCTCCATGCTTCTTGCATTGAGGAAGTACTTAGCTGAATTTGAGCACACGTGCTCGATGCTATCAAGGATGTTGCTCAATCCGTTTCTAGACACACTTGTCGTTTTCAGTAACAATATACTGGTCACTAAACTTTGAGCTTGTTCTTGAAATTCATCGCATGGAACATTATTAGCAGTGTCCATTAGGAAACGACTCCCAGGATGTGGCATTACAAAGGCAGAAATATCAGAGTAGAATTTTGTTAGCTTAGCGCGAACTCGAAGATTTTCCTCCGGATTATTAGACGCAGGATCAGAACCATCCCTTGATTTTACGAGAAAAAGGTCACGAACGTAATTATTTGGGCTGTCCTTTGGGCTAATGTCGGACGTGTGAAGGCCGTGCTTGTACTCGGCCATGTCTAAATCCCGTAGTAGAAACATTAAATTGGAAGGTAATTCTGAAAACATGAAACAAACACAAATATTGTCAAAAAGTATTAAGCTTAATCAAGGATTAAAGAGCCCCATTGGAAGGGATCTGTTTCGTTTAAAATAAAGAATAACATAGCCCGGACTTACCTAACGCACCAATGGAACTGTCCGCATTTACATCATTGGCAATGTTGCCAGCAAGATTAGAAAAACAGCTGATATGTTAAAGCGTGTTCTTCAAGACCACATCCTTTTGATTGTACATGAAGACAAGACAAAAGGGCGCTGATTGTGAATATGATTGCATTCTGACGATATGTTGTTTTCTTGTCAAAAAGTCCCTGCGTGTCTAGGAGAAGCACAGCTATTTCATCTCCGCCCTTGGTTTTGGCGAAGTAAGGCTTCGACCACAAATTAATTCCCACTGTGACCCCTTCCTGTCCTCCACGCCAGTCAAAGCCACTCAAGCGTTCCTCCACGTTCCCAGTCTGCGACTCAAAGTAACGAATAAAGTAGCCGAGTAAAAATGACTTCCCTGATCGAGATGGTCCATTGATGGAGATAACTTGAATTGGTCGATCACCCACTTGGTCTAGAACCGAATCAATTGCAGCCCTGTTAATGTGTCCGTTTGGGGTGCGCACGTCAAAAATTAAGATTGCATGAGGAACCTGGAAAAAAAAAGTTATATTGATGGCTTAAATAGGATAACCAAGGGAGCCAATCTGACAACAGTAATTATATTAAATAGCATTACATTGCACGCTTGGGAAATTATTCACAAATTCATGACAAGATTACACTTGCAACCTGAGTTTTTGACAACTTACTTTTTGAGTTGACGTAGGAGTCCATACACAAAATATTGCATGAAAACTAGAATAATAGAATCAGTTATTTTTATATAAGTTGGTAGGTTTGCTTCATGATAATTATTAAGTCATACATATATGAGTACTTTTCACACCTGCATTACTCATTAAGTATGACTCAAACGTCAACTACTACGTACACCCATAGTTTAAGTTTTTACATAATTTTAGTTTAAGTTATAGTTTACAATTTCATAAGCTTAAAATCAAATGCCATTATGAGCATGAAGAATGATGATGCATGTACATTTCTTGATATATGAATTTATTCTTCGTTGCATGCCTATGTATATAAATTATGTTTGATGCATGAGTTTTAGTTCACTTATTGTTTGTAAACAGCAAACTGCATGATGAGCATAAATGCACTCATTACAACTAGTCATTCTTTATACATACATATTTCCACTGTTATTTAATTCTAGAGTATTTGTATTCTTATATTTATATTCTACAATAATTCTTGATATTTCACATTACGTAATTCTCCGTTGTTCTGTAAAGATTTCAATCACGCTGAAAATTAGATCAACCATGCTGTCGATAATCAACTATGTGGTCATTGCGAAATTAACCTAAATTCTTCCATTATTTATTAAATTATCATTTGTACTCTGAATGTGAAATCAGGGATTGAATTGGATGATAAAGGAAGATTGAATAAAAAGTACTGCTCATGAAAGGTTGTGTTTTTCCGCCTCTCTTAAAAAGCCTAAAATATTACTTGAGACGTCTTAAATATAGTTAGAGCTTCTATACGGTTGTAGCATTTTTACTTCACCCCAAAGTCATTATTTTCCACCCGTATCACTTTTCATGTTCATTTCTACTTGTGTTTACTTCTATTCTTGATATTTGCACTGTTGTTTAACCCATCTGTTTCATAACCACTGAGTTAATGAGTCTTGGTCTTTAAACCCGTATCAGCACATATACAGATTTCCACTAGGGTGAGTCTGTCTAAATTTTCACCTTTTAACACGTTATAGCCCGTCTCTTAACTGAGGGTTAGCGTACGTTTAAATTTCTTCAAAATTAGCCCCTGTTCTACGAGTTAGAGTTAACGTTTCTTCAATCTTTTAAAAAACACGTTATAGGCCGTCTCTTAACAGAGGGTTTTCGTCAATTTTACTAATCCAAAAGTCAAAATTACCATTCAAAATTAATCTACAAAATTTTACAAAATTCAACCTCGAAATTGAAATTTTTCTACGTAAAATCAACAACAGCTGTTACAAATTCAAATCTTCGAAATTTAAAATTTAATATCGGTTCAGAAAGTAAATTACCATCAAAACTACTTAGCAACTTCGTTAAAAGTGCAGGTAGTTAACAAGTATATTTTAAGAAGTGAAAAAAGAAGCAGTTTTCAATCCACAGACTCCGTGACTGAGATAGCTTCCAGCGCGTAGAGCACCACTAAAGTGAGTAGAACATTACCCTTAGTGAAGAATACAGTGACCCACGCAGTTGAAGAGACTAACCAGCGAGTAGTGGTGTATTAAATAATTCCACACACCAAGTGTAGACTTTTCCACATATAGTATCGTAAAGAACAGTTCACAGTTTCGCCCACATCACTGCAGTAGTTCCAGGGTGTGGCTAGTGGATCTTAAAGTGGTAGTGACAAAGTGTAGAAACAATAATCCCATGTCACGAGTGAAACCAGCAATCAAGACCGAGGGTATTCTAGAATCGAAGGTAAAGCCACCACAGCCGCCCAAGAGTTCCAGAATTCCGGAATCATCCCCAGTCTCACAAATCTTTACAGGCAAGATAGCCGTAAAGTCAGGCCCCCAAACCCTAAGATCAACGGAGCCGGTCCTCACTGCAGAGCAGACGGTAGTAGAAGCTAATAAACACTACAAACTCGAGGTACGTAAAGTTAAGTCTTATTATCACAAAAAGATAGAGGAACTGCAAGCTAAGTTAGAAGCATCTGAACACCTGACGGCGGACCAGAAAGCTAGCGTACCACTGCAGTTAGAGAACGCGACATTAAAATCTAGACTCGCTATACTTAGAGCCGCGGCCCAAAAACATACTCAGGACAATATGTTGGGTAACAGAACCTTCAATCGCCCATTAGTCGACTTTGAAAAACTCAAAGGACCGTCAGATTACACCAGATGGTTCGTCGATATGAAAATGGCGTTAGGCACCGTTCATTTAGGAGTCATAGTGGACGGATCATATCCTAAACCAGTAATCGCATTGCCCCCAACACTTCAAGAGGCTACAGACATCGCGAACTGGGAGGCAGCCAATAACACAGCCGTTTTGTCTATAAATTCTGGCCTTCATAGAGATGTACTTCTCAAAGTGCACCACATCACATTGGCAAAAGACCTCATGGAAGAAATCTCAAGAATGTTCGAGCCCCGAAAAGAGGATGAACGAGTTTAACTTGCAGAAAAGTTCTTTGGCATCCGTATGGCTACGGAAGGCGGCTACAGCTATCTAAATCAGCTGTTAGCCATCAACAACGATCTTGACAGAGCTGGGAGAAGAATGGACAACGAACCCGTCTTATTATTCACTGTAAGTAAACTCTCAGATCAAGAGGAATACGTAGGATTCCTTCAAACCTGGCGTGTCTTCACCGTAAAGACACCTGTATAAAAGCGGGTAGAGTTTGTATTTGTACCTGAAATCCTACTGAAGCTACTTAATGCCACCGACGACAACCGCGAACGAGCACTAGGTAATGCCGTATACAACCCACCCCAGGCTTTTAGAGCCCACTAAGAGGATGATAGATCTGGAGGAAGAGGAGGAACCGAACGCGGACCGTCATGTCTCCGCCGATCCCAAAAAGGAGGGCGTAGAGACAATCGCGATGACGATAACCACCGGAGGAGTGACAACTCCCCACCACCAAGTTCATGGAACCAACCTGGTGGAAAAGCCAAGAGCAAAATCATATGTTCATACTGTAGAAAACCAAACCATAAGAAGGATGATTGCAGGTATTGGTTGGACGGCGTGTCTCCGCCAAGGAGCCGAAGAGACACATTGTCATCCACCGCCAGAAGCTCGCAAGACGGAAGTCGAAGAAATTTCAAGTCAGGGCGCGGCGGATCACGTCAGCGAGGAAGGAGTTCGTCATCTCAGAAAGTAGGTCGAGCCAACACCCAACTCGATCACTCATCACGTAACAACAACAATAACCCAAGAGAACGAATCCCCGAGCGACAAAACAATCAAGTACATAGAAGTACCTCAAGACAGGAGGGGGGCAACAGACCCCCACCACCTGCCCACTTAGCTCAAGAAGATGTCAGCTTCATTTAAGCTGTTGCACGTCGAGCCACCCACTCTACTCCGTGGAAAGGAAGTTTACATATGGACACCTCATCACGTAGCAGCAGCAGTGGAAGGAGTGAAGACACCCCTAGGCCAAGGCTGGCGGATCTTTTTTCTGATGCAGACACATCAAGAACTCAAGACCATGCAAAACAAATGGCACTTCCTAAATCCCCTACATATCTTCTGTATCAAGACTCGTCAACAGAAGACTCGAAGCATGAATACGTACATAGGAGGATGAACTCACATGAAGGAGGATTACAACACGACGGTGTTGGCCCCAACTGCGATCAACACCAAGCACACCTACTCCGACCTGAACGAAATGTAGAGAAACATCCAGCAGATAAACATCGGGAAGATAGCCCCACCACTGGAGAAGACTCGGATACCGAAACAAATCTATCGCAATTTAAGCAAAATAATGCTTTCCTACTCCGCCTAAGACAAGGAGTAGAGACTACACCAACAAATGAATGGACGGATAGCTCCAGTGATGACACCGATTCGGATCTGGAACCTGTACAGCTACCACCACTTTAAAATGGATTAATTAGGACTAGGGTAACAAGGCAGGAATAAGAAACAGTATTGGCACTTAGAAGAGCAAGAGCTCAGCATATTCAGTCGACCATCAACCCGTTTACGCTCCTAGCTCCGACATCCACCATCACCCCACCACTCCCTCTTAACAACAACGCTACAGATTTTGAAGAGCAAGAAGTACAGGAAGACTACAACAGCAATGTAGCAGCGGAGGAATGTGACCAACAACCCATCCCCACCGAGAGGTCCCCGACTTCTCATAATATTGAAGAGACAGGAAGGGCCTCCACCGCAGCACCACTCGAAACGGAGCAATTGAGGAACAACTCACCCGAACGTGATGAAGCTTCACCACCACCACCAGCTAGACTGAGGATTAATCCAGATACAGAGGAAAACATTGTACCTACTGCCGGAGCCTTAGGATCACAGTTACAACTTCAAAATCATTCTACACTAGCTGATGGGAGCCCAGCAGGAACACCCTTTACAATAACCCCAAATAGATACAGGGGTAGAGAAAGGGGTTCTAGAACACCCAGTACCCCAAGCTCTTGAGATCAATCTGCTCAAGCCTCCTTTGAAATAGGAAACTGGGATGACCCTGAACCACAACTAGAGGAAATGGACCAGTTCCAGGATATGTTTGGACATATGACCAATTACGTTAATCTACATGCCGAAAGATATGTTCAGACTCAAAATTGGTTAAATGCAGCGGAGTCAGCTAGACTCAGAGGACAGACCATTTCACCTCAAAATCTTTTACTGGTTCAACCGTTTCCATCTAAACCATCAAGAAGAGGGAGAGGCAGAGAAGTAAATAGAAGAAACTCCCTTACTCCTGAACAAAGGGTCGTTCCTCGTCAAAAAAACTCTCCGACAACAACAACCTCATCAAGCCCCTTAAGCTATGAATTCCCAGATATAGTGGCACCACATACATCTCGAGAGGTAACGCAGTCACCAACATCAAGAGGAAATACGAAAAGCGAACGCATCTCAAGAGCACGTGAATACATTCTTCAAAACGTCACTGACTCGAGCCAAAGAAACGTATATAGTAACCTACTAGATGCTTATATTCAAGTGTATGGCCTAATAAGGGGAGTTGACGAAACCTGGGACGCAATGCCCACACACTCATGCAATCCAAACAGTAATATGCTGTCAGAAAGACACGTAAGAAGATCTAGACAAAGTGCGGAAGCCTCATCTCCGAATAAAGCGCTAATGTTCAGACCCAATGAGGAATCCCCAAGGCCAGAGAGCTGGCGAGAAACCAACCAGTATCTTTTAGACGCAATGACGGAAGAGTTAAGCATACTAGAAGATTATAAAAGGTTTTCCAGAAAACGAAGGAAGATATAGAGTGAATGGAACAATGGGAAAAATCTAAGATAAAAGCAATGCTATTACTCTCTAATGGCTCGGTACACTGGACAACGAGTGCCAAAGAATAGACCAACAATTACTATGAACAGACCTTTGACTCCAAACAGCAACAAGACTTATTCTGGCAGAAATGGGAACCCGTCCTGAACAAATCCAGTAAACGAACCGTTTTTCATAGCCCAGAACAACTAAAAGAACTTTTGCTTAAATACGTTGTGAAGATTGAATTAACAGCGGAAAGTCGAATCAAAAAATGGCAGTCCACATCACCTGACATACCAAAACAATTCTTTGAACATCCTTTTCCCACAATATTTAGTAGACAAGCACAGGAGGAACAGTCCTTACCAGATTCTGTCCACAAAGCTTTTATGTTCTGCCCAGAAGAAGAGTGAGAATATCTAGAGAGAATTGTAGAAGAGGCAGGTCAAACTCCTCCCGACTCACCCATTCCCATATCTCCAACAGCCATACACAGGGAATGGCTGGATCAAGAGCAAAGAACTCAGTTACATAATAGTTTTAAACGCCGACTACAAACACCCCTGAGAAAAAGGTTGGCTGAAATATTGCTACAAAGAAATTTGGCCTAGTAATCTACAAAACTAGCGGTACAAATCACATGGGAACAAATTCCTATGTGGATACCCAGATCCAAAGAGCTAGGATATATACCGTTGTCTGAGCTTCCAAACTTTGTTCCAGAGAGGATTCAAAATTTTCGTCCAGATATAGCAGAAGAAGATAACTCAGTCATAGAAGTAGTGGTCAAACAACTGTCAAACTGTACAGTCAACATAAGTTCTGATTAAGACTCGGGAAATACAAAAGATGGTTCTCTGGAATTACGACCAACAGAAATAGTTCAAACGTTTCGAGGCCTAGACACCACCGTGTCTTTTACTGAAATAACAACACCAACAATTCACCCTGGACAGAGGGCAATACATAATGATACTCCACCAAATGGGAACACACGAAATTTCCTAATACCAGAACCAGTAGTAGAATGGAGATCTACACGGACACCTACGATAAATAAATCCAAACCACCAGTTTCTCTTGTAATTAATAGTGAAGAATTCTATGGAGCTGTTGGAGGTGCGGAAATTCCACAAACCCCACAAGTACCTGAACCACCACCAGTCAGACGTTCACAAAGACCGAATAAAGGCTTACCACCAACAATATTTATTCAAGAATCCAAAACTCCCAAACCTCAACATCAAACAGGCAAAGGAAAGAAAAAACCGGTAAAGTCGGATAATCTACAGGAGTCAGACGACGAACAGTCTGAGGACCAATCCAAAAAGGAGTCAAAGAACGATCATCGAGCCTTTATGGTTAGAATAGTAGAAAGAAAAAGTAGTAGGAACAGCATCTACTACACTGACGGAGAAGAGGAGCGGGAGGCACTAAAAGTCATCCGCCAACGCTATTCTTCTGCATTTCCATCAGTATCAGAATGTGCACAATCCTTTTGTCAAAAATCGGATCAACAGCACAGGTCACGTAAGTCTGACTGCTCCATTTGTAAAGCAAGGAGGGCGGACAATGCGGCAAAATTTCTACCACGCACACCATCTCCACCACCGGAGCCCAAACGACGTCCCCAAAGAACAGTCTGGCTGGATGCAAATCAAAAGAAAATCGTTTTCGAGAAAACCCCGTCTTCAATCCCCACCACTAGTACTAACCAGGTACGAAGTGACGAAGGAAATGACAAGTCGGAGCACACCGAAAACACACAAAAATCAAAAAAGACTTCTACTTCCATCGGGACTTCCACTGGACGAGAAGGAGCACCAAAACAAGACTCGAGACTTCATGGTAGAAGCGGTAAGGAGGGAGTTAATTTTTTCACCAGCAAGGAGGGCGTACACATCACTTTCACCAGGGAGGAAGCACACTTAACCACCGGAAACAGGAATTTCAACTTTTTCACCGGCCAGGAGGGAGCACACTCCACCACAATCCAGGAGGGAGCACACTCCACCACCGGACATGGACTTTACCGCCGTTCCACCGGCCAGGAGGGAGTATCCGCCAACAAAAGCAATGCAGTACATAACACCTCCACCACCACTAAACGGAATTATAACTCTCACACCAGCAACTTGGAAGTACAAGCCACCACCAACACGGCAGTACGTAATACCTAAAAGACGGGAGCACACTCTCCCACTACCGACCCGGAGGTTCTCTCAATCTTTACCACCGGACAGGGTGAAGTACAAGCTGCAAGTATAGCTGTACATAACACCAACACCAAAGGAGCACTCCCCACCATAGGGTCACCATCGAGCACAAAAACATAGAAAAATAAAACTTCCACCCATCCCGGAGCTCATCACAGCCAGGAGGGAGGAGGTCAAAAATTAAAACCTTCCACCAACTCCGAAACTCAAAAACGCCAGGAGGGAGGAAGACGTAAAAAGGCACCGGCCACCAACTCAAATCCTGCGAACGGACAGGAGGGAAGGAGGGCGAGTGTACAGAAAAAGAGGAGCTAAACTTCACGCATATCAAAACGAGGAGCGAGGCCACCGAGGAAATTCTACATCGTCACTACCTACCTACCAACATCACAATAGTTAAGAGTGAAGGAGGGCGAGTACTTCTTAAAACAAAAATAGATCAACAGCAATTGAAGACACACATTTTCCTGTTCCAGACAAGATCAGACACTATCAGACGAGTCGAAATTTTGAAAAGTCAACACCACACGAATTAAGGAGGGAAGCGGAGCTGCCACTACCACTGAAGAGATCGCGCACTCCCTACCACTCTACACTTCCACTATTTTTTCTCAGATGTATGTATTTGTTGATGTTGATCCTTGGCGGAGGAGCAGAAACGGTAGATGAAGGAGGACCAGTCATTTGGCGGAGATCGGAGAATCCACCTCTTTATGGGTACAATTCCTACAACATCAAAATACGCTTATTATCACCTTGCGATTTATTGAAGTATCCAGATATCAATATGAAAAATGTGAGACACGAACTCAAACAACAATGCCAACGAGAATATAAGAGGACTTTTCTTCTGCCTCTCAAGGCGATCTGCCCCCCCCCCCCCATCAAGACCGATATCAGGAGACGAAGATCCGTTTTCACCAATGTAATTATGACGGCTCTCGCTGTTTTCACCAGTGCTGGACTTGGGATGTCATACCAGGTCGAACACCAAGCTAAAATGAACAGTAAACACACATGAGAACTAGCCGAACATTTTAACAAATTGGAGCTGAAAATTAGGAAAGACACACAGAATTTTAAAACCTTCTACAAACAAATGGCGAGAATAACTGATGCTGTTAACCAAATAATTAGCAAACGGAAAGACTCACCTGAAGAAATCGAGCGACTGGAGTTTGATATTGCCTACCTGGTATCAAGACTCACCCAAAGCGGAGCGATGATTCAACACACCAAGAGGATCTGAAACCGTGGTCATACGGATGACGAATTTTTCGACTTCCTGAACTTCACTTTACCGTGCGGGGATTTATGTCCACTGGAACTAGCTGAATTTCGACAATGTAGAAGTGACCCACAAATGGACAATTTACATCTAAGTTTCATTGTGCCACTCGTCAATCCCAACCTGACACTTGTCGTAGCTGACCCATTTACCTTACTATGGAGGAAAGAAAATCGGACGTGTGATTTGAAATATCAAGGACCACTAAATGCTTTGCTTTCAAGGGATCAAGACTGTGTATTCGATACAGGGCTCGACTGGAAATTCATGGATAGAGTGGTAGCAACAACACACCAAAAATGTAAGCCACGGAACTCGTATGAAGACAAACTCAAGTATGTACTTCAAAACTGTCGAAATAGCACAGCACAAGACAAAGTGTACAAGTCAAAGTGTATACTGCGTTCTTTTACATATACTGCCCAGGCTTGAACATACGTGTAGGTACCACCAGACACACCCCCTGCCCCAATGAGATCTTCCTACTACCCATTACGACAACATTCACCATTGCGAACAACACGTATAGAGGAGATGTGCTTAACATTATCTTTAACGAGCATGAAGACCCTCTATAAGTGAACTCACTCGACTACCACATGGGAATGAAAATAGACATAAACAACTTGAACATCACATTTGACGAGAGCGACAACAGCATAGACACGTCATCATGGGAAAGAGATAGTAGCATACCATAGTGCATGTGGATGATTCTAATTATTTTTGTTTATCTGTGTATGGCTATAACAGCTATATACTTTAAGTGAAAACTGAGTGCTGCGTTCTTGAAGCGTGGGTGAAGAGGGAGTTACTGGGAGACTATAAAAGAGAAGGGAGAGAAAGAGCAGCAAGCTGAGCTGCAGTTACTTGGAACGAAGGGACCAACTGAAACACCTGTAGCCCCACCGAGACGAGGGAGACCCAACAGTAGTTACTTGGACGAACACCACCACCAGAGCCAAGGGACGATTCTTGTTCACAGAGGAAGTGGAGTGGATGAGAATGAGGAGATACGTAGGAGAAGTGCGCTTGTCACACCACACGGCCCACTACCAACACTACACAAAGCTAAGGAGGGAAATGTCACTGTACTCATACAATCACAGGCACCACCAGCAGTAGAAGAGGAACTTCCTAATTCAACTATCGAACCGAGCCATCTGAGATTCTTGGAGGTGAAGTTTACTGATAGAGAGGAATAACAACACCAATAATGAGAGGGTTTTTTCACTTGCCGTATACCGCCTTTCAGACGACGACAATTAAAAAAAAGTAGGGTATTAGGTCATACATATATAAGTACTTTTCACACCTGCATTACTCATTAAGTATGACTCAAACGTCAACTACTACGTACACCCATAGTTTAAGTTTTTACATAATTTTAGTTAAAGTTATAGTTTACAATTTCATAGGCTTAAAATCAAATGCCAGTATGAGCATGAAAAATGATGATGCATGTACATTTCTTGATATATGAATTTATCCTTCGTTGCATGCCTATGTATATATATTATGTTTGATGCATGAGTTTTAGTTCACTTATTGTTTGTAAACAGCAAACTGCATGATGAGCATAAATGCACTCATTACAATTAGTCATTCTTTATACATACATATTTCCACTGTTATTTAATTCTAGAGTATTTGTATTCTTATATTTATATTCTACAATAATTCTTGATATTTCACATTACGTAATTTTCCGTTTTGTAAAGATTTCAATCACGCTGAAAATTAGATCAACAATGATGTCGATGATTAACTATGTGGTCATTGCGAAATTAACCTAAATTCTTCGATTATTTATTCAATTATCATTTGTACTCTGAATGTGAAATCAGGGATTGAATTGGATGATGGAGGAAGATTGAATAAAAAGTACTGCTTATGAAAGGTTGAGTTTTTCCGCCTCTCTTAAAAAGCCTAAAATATTACTTAAGACGTCTTAAATATATTTAAAGCTTTTATACGGTTGTAGCATTTTTACTTCACCCCAAAGTCATTATTTTCTACCCGTTTCACTTTTCATCTTCATTTCTACTTGTGTTTACTTCTATTCTCGATATTTGCACTGTTGTTTAACCCATCTGTTTCATAACCACTGAGTTAATGAGTCTTGGTCTTTAGACCCGTATCAGCACATATACAGATTTCCACTAGGGTGAGTCTGTCTAAATTTTCACCCTTTAACAATAATTATTGAATATTATTATAAGTAAATAATAATTCATTACAAGGTATTTAAAATATGTTAAAATAATATTAACATGAACTTACATAAGAGTCCACTGCAAGTGCCGCTTGAAATCACTATAAGAGCACAAATTGCTTTCATAGTAGAAATCCATTATTTCGTATTTTATGAATATGAAATGTGCCTGCCTTTGAAAGACCGCCTAAATCCAGAAATGTTACTTAATTAACACAGCGTACAGTCAGACTCATGAATCAGCTGTTAAAATATTAACAGAAAAGTCAGAATTTAAAATTAGACAAACATTATTGACAATTTGCACCAAAATTTAATGTCAAATGAAATTTTTGCTATATGCAGGTTTAAATAAATTCACAAACTAAATAATGTGAGATACTTGCTCTAATTGTATGTTGTTACAGATATAATTAGTGTTTAATGCTATGGTTTTACTATGAATATTGGTGATTTTATAGAAATAATATTATTATTATTTCTACTATAAATTATTGTAAAATATGACAAAATCAGTGAATAATTTAGTCTAGCGTTGACTGAAGCCACAGATTACCGATAAGTTGCGATTTAGTCATGGTTCAAGGCTGACCTGTGCGAACCTGACTATGAGAGAAATTGAACTATTGGAAATAATGAACATGTCTGAGTATTTCTGGTAATTATAAGAAAATAGTAATAAAATCGTACACTCATATTAATAAAGGAAGTTGACCTTTATTTGCACCTAAAACTTATGAAATCTCGTGAAACGTGCTATTCTAGCGTTTTTAACATTTGGTCCTTCGAAGATTTTTCGACCTGTGCCCTACGAAATTTAGGCTGTACTTGTGAGGCCCGTTTTAACCACTCTTTTTTCTTGGTCTGGAGGAATCTGGGGGGAATCAGAGGGCTTCGGAAAACGGGAGCGTTGCAATTGGTTACTGTCCTAATCTGTGGTCTGAGTTCTGTTGACTTTTACTAATTCCTTCCTGGTTAAAGAATTGTTCTTAACTTTAACTGTGAAATATGGAGGGAATGTGAAGGCGACTAGTAGAACGAATTTTGCTTGTCGGGAAGATTTGAGATTTCAAAATTCTTGGTGGTTGAAGAATCTGTTCTTTACTTCAACTGGAAATTTCACCGAATTTTAAAATTTTAAAATTAGTGGATTTAATTGCGCATTACAACGGGAGATCCATCGAATAAAAATTGAGCTCACCGGTGGTTCTAGGATCTGTCTGAACTTTTATAATTCTGTATCCAGTGGAATTTTTGGAGAAATATAAATGTGACAACACACCAGCACTGGAAATTAAGGTTTTTATGGAGTATTGAAATTGCCACCGAAATTAGCAAAGCGAGTCTACTCTATCTTGTTTTCCATACTTCTGGAGGAATCTGGGGGCATTTGGGAGGAAAACTAGTAAAGAGCAGTATTGACGTGTGGTAATTCTGGAATCTGTGACCTGCTGTTTGGGTCAAGCTAAACCGGCCAAGCCTTGTTGCTCCCGCACGCTCTTCACCTTTTCTGTGCCTGGAGGAATCTGGGGGGAAATTGTAAGACAAATTGGGACGGGCTGTTCTATTTTCTAACTGGATGTAATTTGGAGTGCTACTTTGAGGAACCTGTATTTTTTAATCGAACGAAATTTGGAAATTGGAATTTTTCTGAAAGCTATACTGTATCGAGGACTGCTTTATTTTCATTTCCTTGTTTGAACTTTGGATGAGACTTCTGGATCGAGACAGATCTGGACTGAGCAGAAACTATTTTCTCATCGAATTTCTGGGTCAATGTGGATTGAATTTTTTAAAATTACTGTACTAAGCATTTTTACGTCACAAAAAGTAAATAGTTGGACCGAAGACAAAATCTGGTCCTAGAATTTAACTCCTAGAAAATTGTATCTCGGAACGGCTGAATTAGCAACTGATCTGAGTCGAATTATACTTTTTGTCTACTGATCGTTTCTGTCTTCGTGTTTTTGGGCTACTTGGAAAAGTATTAAGCAAGACTGAACGTGGACTAAAGTTTGAACTCAAGTTGATGAGAGCTGTTACTGTTGAGATTGGGAATTGGAGAATAATATTCTGGATTTGGAATTTTTAATTTTTGGTTCTGGAACGAAAATAACGCAATATCGCAGTTTCACTAACTATTAATATGGACCGAGAGCGTAGACGTAAACTGAGACAGTTAAATCTTTTGGAAGATGAAATTGAAGAAATGGCGTATCATCACAAAATGAATCAGTTACAACAAAGAATGAACTATCTCAAGCATTTAGATGATTTAGAAAAGGCAGATACAAGCGAAGTAGATGCTGACGATGAACGTGATAGTGACACAGATGATTGTGGAACCGACAAATTGCAGGTTATGGTATGTTCTGATGCAAAAGTTATAGATTGTGTAAATGGTGGCGAGATGGCGCTGTCTACCGTACTTTTTGATGCCATTACGAATTTGCCATCTCAGTTTAATGCTGAATACATACAACATACTACGAGCCTACCGAAGTCGTATGTTGATGTGCTACTACACGAACATGTAGTCTTTGACTATTGCCACCAGAGGGCGACCGAAATAAAGGAGCACGAAAGCTTTCAAATAATTAAAGACCGATCACAAGTTAATTTTAATGAGAAGTCTAATGTTGATTACATGATTGAAGCAGGTATTGACTTTGGCATCTGCTGTCAGATGTCGCTGATGCCTGAAATTTTTCTACCAGATGGCGCTGACATGACAAACAACAGTGAAGCTAAGCTTCATTCAGGTGTACCAACAACTGCGTCACCAATTATTTCTTTCGACGGTGGGGAAAGGACGCTGTCAATAGTGTCATATGACAGTTTTTTGTTGTCAAATGAAATTATGGAAGTTCAAAACAATATCGCAGAAACAGATATGAAGAGTGCGGATAAATTGACAATTACAGGAGCTGAAAGTCAGATGGTACTGTCAAGTTCGGCGAATGATTTAATTGGATCCACTACCGGGATATTGGTTGACCTGTTAACCGACGAAGCGGTTAAAACAACGAATGATGACTCTTACAATGCTACAACATATGACAAATGGACACTTGAACTTCTGGAAAACAGTATTTATTTTGAGACTAAAGAAGAAACAAAAGAAGATTTTGAAAGTCATAATCTCGGAAAACATAAGTTCAAACAATGTGAAGAAGTCCATAGCATGATAAACTTTGACCTGCAGCTGTCTTCTATATTTTCGTGGGGCAATTACAGTGAATATTTCAAATTCTCATTTTTTAAATACTCTTCGTTTTATTTCAGAAAAGATCTGAAGTTCGAAAAGATACAGAATTTTAGAGCATTGAATTTTGGCATGACCTTTAAGTACTGGGGTGAATGGAGAAAGGAAATGCTAATTCTGATTCTTATTTCGATGTGGATGTTTAATGGTCCTGATTGTATTTCGCTATCAAGTAGCATGGTTTATGATCCTGGAATAGATATTCAAAAGAACATGCTACTGATGCTGAAACCGGAATTGAATGGAATTACAAAATTACTGAAGTAAATGAGATTGAAGATTGAAGTTGGCGATTCTAATAATGATGAAGATAATGTAGTACAAATAGTAAATTAAGCATTAAACGGTGGCGAGAAATGTTACAGATATAAGTAGTGTTTAATGCTATGGTTTTACTATGAACATTCGTGATTTTATAGAAATAATATTATTATTATTTCTACTATAAATTATTGTAAAATATGACAAAATCAGTGAATAATTTAGTCTAGCGTAGACTGAAGCCACAGATTACCGATTAGTTGCGATTTAGTCATGGTTCAAGGCTGACCTGTGCGAACCTGACTATGAGAGAAATTGAACTATTGGAAATAATGAACATGTCTGAGTATTTCTGTTAATTATAAGAAAATAGTAATAAAATCGTACACTCATATTAATAAAGGAAGTTGACCTTTATTTGCACCTAAAACTTATGAAATCTCGTGAAACGTGCTATTCTAGCGTTTTTAACATATGTCATATTCAATTTTTAATCAATTTCAATGTGTATGTGTCATTGTATATAATTATTTACAACTAACAAGCAAAATTATTATTTGCATATTTTTTTGTATTGAACATTTGGAAACATAACACTTCTTTTATAAATTTAAAATTAAAATACTTTACCAGAGTTGACTGTCAACTGTAAATAGTATAGTTGTTAAAGCGATCTGAAAAGTTGAAAGAATTAATTGAAGTTACTTTGCAGATGAGCGTAGAATGTTGTTTGTTGAATTTTAATAATAACTTTATTATGTAATTTGTACTACAGCATGTAAAACTTTACAGTGATAGCAGAAAATATAATTCATAAATTGTTTTTTGTTCCTTTAATGTATAATATTAGGTGGCAAATGGGTTTCTAAAAACTTAAGCAAATTAGATAGATATGCTAAATTAAGGATGAATGAATGAATGAATGAATAAATACACGAAAGATAAGATGATTTAGATACAGGCGCCAAGAAAGGAGCTCGTATGTAGGCGTAAAAGTATGAGTAAGATGTAAGTACTGCACAATTGCAACTGCACTGGCAGTACTGGCATTTACACAGTTGCATTGGCACTGGCATTGGTAGTTGGGGATTCTTCAATTTAGTCGAAAGCTGATAATTTCCGCTACAAATAAGCCGACAAGTGTCAGCAAAACCTACAAGCTCGCTAACAAAGTCTTCCTGCGGCTATAAATTAGCCGACATCCGCCAAATTGATTTTTTAATGATTATTGGGCTAATAATAAATTATTTAAAATTTTTAAATACACAGAGGCATACACGACACATATAATAATTAAAATTGTTTTTGTTTAATTAAATAAAGTTTTGTTTTTCTTTTATCACAATATCTAAAAGTTATTTAAAGATTTGTGAAAATTCAAAAAAAAATTGCGTCATTATTTTTCAAACATTTTTTTTTATTAAATTGAAAAAAATACCAGACTAATTTTTTCACAGCTTTCTTAATGATAAATCATTTAAAAACTATCGTAAAATACAAAATGGACCGATCCTATATCAACTTCAAGTATAATTCTTGTAACGCTTTTAATAGTATGAGTCGTGTGAATTCTTGCGGGCAAAATGTTCTTGTTATAAATAATAATTTTGCAATGCAAGGTCCCTAACGAGCTCTTAAAAAAAAATGACCGAGGGTCCCTTTTTCTTGAAAAAACTACCTCAATTTGAGCCAGCCTGAGCCCGGGAGGCAAGCCTCGTCCACTAAGCATGGGATTTGAAAAAAAAATGAGCCCGAGCGTGCCTGCTATGTTTTCGATTTTACTGACAGGAGCTTCGGTCAGTGCAATCGGTCCTACCGGTCACCGGCTCCGTGTCTTACACTGTAATTTTGACAGTTTTCTAAATGACTTATGATTCACATGGAATCAAATGCATATAAATTGCAACTCTTATTTTGTAGTAATTGTTGATTCTTACAGTCACAAAACACGACAAGCTTTTTATTTTAAATTTTATTACTAGAAATGTTTACACAAGATTAAAATTGCCAAGTATTTTAAAATCATAGAACGTAAATATTTATTTACAACTGACGTTACAATAACGTCGTTTTTATGAATAAGGATTGTCCTGGCTCTACGGAAACTATTAGGAACCATACTCCACTTTTCCATCACTGTTACAATCAAAGAAATGGTTTTTAAGCATTGTATGTCCTTAATGCTGCGAATCGCCACGCCATCTATCCCACTAGAAGAATTAGAATTTATTCCACAAGCTGCCCACTCTACATCCCATAAGGTAATACCCACAGCATATTCCTTGTCCATCATAGCTTGCTCATCAATAAAAAATTCTATAGTATAATTTCACAAAAATATTTATTGATTATTAAAAAAATCAAAAGCCTGAAAATTCCTTCTGCTTCATAAAAGGAGGTACATGTTTATTATGGCAGCAACTACTTAAATAAATAATTGTAAGCCGCCGCCACTGCACCAAATCCACTAACTACAGTCATGGGAGAATAGGGCCCTAAAGTGAAATATGATGCTGCTGTAAGTGCTGTTCAACCTAGAGGCAGATATGTAGATAGATTTTTGCGGATCTTTTCAAAAAAGCTGTCGCTATTATCATTCGCGTAATATTCTCTTCTGTTTGCTTTTTCCTGCTCAAGGAGCTCTTTTTTTTGTTGTCGCAGAGCTTCTTGGGCTTAAGCTTGAACATGGTCCATTTTAATCTTTAATTCTCTATTTTTTGCATTAACTATTTTGGCAGTGTTGAGCACACTGTCGAGCATGGCTGATCTCTCTCGCGCAAATTGAGCATCAAATTCGGTACTGTACTTTTCCAAGTGCTTAAATTAATTCTAAACGAGGACCAACGCAATTTTGCTAACTTGTACTAACTCGACGTCATCAGCGCCATCTGGGTGTGAAGCAAGGAACGAGTTTAGGTGTGCCTCGTACAAGGCACGTGCCTTAGTCAGAGCGTTCATGTTTTCGTTGATACCCCGCAATTCCTATATGCTTCGTGCATTTAAAAAGTATTTCACTGAATTGCTGCACACGTGCTCGATACTGTCCAGAATTTTGTCAAAATCTGATCTAGAATTCATAAGTGTTTTGGTTGAGATGGAGCTTTGAACAAGGGTTTGAGCTTGCACTTGAAAAGCATTGCACGGTTTGTTCTTTGCAACGTCAAGTAAAAAGTCACTCCCAGGGTGGGGCATTACAAAAGCTGTAATATCAAAATACAATTTTTTAAGCTTGGAACGAACTCGAAGGTTTTCCTCTGGTTTCACGGTTTGACGCGAGGAAGAAGCTCCTCCTGAGTTGGGAGAAAATAGGTCAACAATGTAGTTGCTAGGGCTACTCTCAGGTTTCCTTGTACTTGTGTGGAGCCCGTACTTGTACTCTGCCATGTCAAAATCCCGTAAAAGATACATCAAGCTGGAGGGTAACCCTGAAATCATTTAAAACATTTTTTACAATGCACCTAATCGAATTGTGTGTAAACAAATCGCTAAATAAATTACCGCATGCTTTTTAATACCATACACAGGTCTCATGAATATCAAAAATTTAATAAGAACCAGGTTCTGTTTAGAGTTTAAAACTACATTTATCAATGTATAATAATTATATTATACACACAAAATATCGTCTGTTAAGAACCAAATTGACTCATATTCATGTTCAGCTAGAATCAACATGAGCTATAATTATATGTCATGAAAAAACAGTTAGAGAGGATGCGTAAAGTGTCATTTTAAGAGCTTTCAAAAAGTACAAACGGTTTTATTTGCATGTTTCTAAAAGGTGCAAAATATTTTATTTGCATGCTTTTGAAAGGGAAAAATTATTTTATATATACTGTTTTGAAAATTGCGAAATGTGTTATTTGCGTGCTTCAGAAAAGTGCAAAATATTCCATTTGCATTCTTTTGAAAAGTGCAAAATAATGTATTTGCATGCTTTTGAAAGGGGCAAATATTTTATTTGCATGCTTTTGAAAGGTGCAAAATGTTTCATTTGCATGTATTTGAAAATATAATCACATCATTTCTGTAAAAAGTTGATGTTGTTTATAACTAGAATTGAAAATGGGTCATTTTGGTTCTTCAGAAACGATATATCTATTTACACTTACCAAGTGCTTCTGCTGATTTGCTGATTTTAACTTCGTCGGCAATGTTATGAGCAAGATTTGAAAAACAGTAGATATTTTGAAGCGTGTTCTCAAGGACAACGTCTTTCTGGTTGTACATGAAGAGAGAAGACAGTAGGGAGCTGATTGTGAAAATATTTGCATTTTGACGATAAGTAGTTTTCTTGTCAAAAAGTCCTTGAGTGTCCAGGAGAAGAACTGCTATTTCTCCAACTTCAGTTTTCACAAAGTACGGCTTTGACCACAAATTAATCCCGACTGTGACTCCCTCGTGTCCTCCGCGCCACTCAAAGCCACTTAATCGCCCCTCTATATCCCCAGTCTGCGACTCAAAGTGACGAATGAAGTAGCTAAGAAGAAATGACTTCCCAGAGCGGGATGGTCCATTTATGGAAATAACTTTAATTGGTCTGTCCCCAACTTGGTCCAGAACAGAATTAATCCCGGCCCTGTCAATGTTTCCGTTTGGTGTGGTCACGTCGAAAATTGGGATAGCACGGGAATTTCCCACCTGCAAAAATAAATTAAATCATGCTATAAATTAAATGGTAATATTTTGCTACTGTTAAGGTTGAAGCAATATTGTCGGCTTTAATTTAAAAAATAATATAACTGATTAATGGGTAAACAGTTAACAACGTAAAAATGTAACAGTCCATAGACAAAACAGAGCTTGCAGACTAAAACAAAAGAAGTAAGAAAGCATTTTGGTTATGCAAAAAACAAATCGTGTACATACACATTGCTAATTATGCTTTACAAATATTACTAATTAAAAGTACTAATACTAAACCGCGTACCAATTGCTCCAACAAAGTGAATTCATCATATTATAATTTTGTAATAACAGGTAGAATGTTGTCTTCTAAAGGATAAACGAGATTCAGTTAATTATATTTTTAAATTTCAACACATTCAACAGTTGGCAGTCAGCAGCACTAAAATCACAAATATAAAATTTTGATTCATACAAATTAAATTAATTTACAATAGCACTTTTAACTGTCAATACAGTTTACTTAAAATATGTTCACAATTTGGAATGTCCTTGTAATTAATCTTTTACGATATAGGTAGATTAATGAATTGTGATTGTAATTACGAAATAGAAAAAAAATATTTAGATTTGGAGCTGCCAACTGTATGTAGCTAGTGATAGTAACTTTAGTATTTATAGGTATTAGCAGTAGCAGTAAGTATTGATGCGGAATTGAGCAGTAAAAATGCATGTGAGCAACAAGTTAAAAAAGTAAAAGTACAGTATAGAAAAATCAAAAGTTGGTGCCAAGAAATGAGTATGTATGTTAGCGTGAAATGCAAACACGTATTAGCTGGCACTGGTAAGCAGCAAGTTTAACTACTCCCACTAGTAACATAAACCCAAGACAAGACTTCTAATTTACTAATTACTGACTGAACTTCACTCAACTCTACTGCACTTCAGCAGCACACTAGCTCAAGCAGATTTTTAATCCATTAAGGGGTCGTCTACAAATCATGTCGTAAAAAAATGTGCATTTTAGAATCGTATCATGCACTCATATGCCGTAACAAAACCATAACCACATATGTAACATTAGCTTAAATGCAAAAGTTTTAGGATCGGCTTACCTTGTTTTTTGCAGTAATTTGTGCACGATCCCTATTTTCGTAAGCATTTATATTTATTATCAAGCAGTGAAGGAAGCTTTTAGATTTTATTTTTCATCTAAACCATTACCACAACTTACTTCAACCTTGAACTCACTCTAAACTTCTTTCAGATACAGAAACAGTCACGCTGTCAAATGATGACTCACTGTGAATTGTAAATACAATCCAAATAGAGCAATATGCATATAGTATGTGAAGAAACAAAAGGACCCATATCCAATTTAAGCTACAATTAAAATGAGCTATGTCATAAAAATAAAATGAGAAATATGCCTAAAATGTTGGATACGAGTGTTTCGAAAGTGTAAAATGCTCTAATTGCATATTTTTGAAAAAAGTGTAAAATGTTGCATATTTTTGAAAAGTGCAAGATGCTCTATTTTCATGTTTTTGAAAAGTGCAAAATGTTCTATTAACATGTTTTTGAAAATTGCAAAATGTTCTATTTACATGTTTTTGAAAATTGCAAAATTTTCTATTTACATGTTTCTGAAAAGTGCAAAATGTTCTATTTACATGTTTTTCAAAAGTGCAAAATGTTTTATTTAAATGTGTTTAAAAATTGCAAAAAGTTTCTTTTAACATTTTTTTTTAAATTGCAAAATGTTCTTTTTACATGTTTTTAAAAATTGCAAAATGTTCTATTTATATGTTTTTGCAAAGTTTAAAATGCTGTATTCACATATTTCTTAAAACTGCAAAATATTCTATTAAACTTCTTTCAAGAAATGCTTTATTTCTGTAGATAGTTAATATTGATTTTAGCTAAAAATGGATATATGGGACATTTTGGTTCTTCACAGGCGATATGCAGGTATTCCAATAATAAAGTCATCATATAGTGGGGCATGTTGAGTGTAAAAGTATATCCATGTATGCCAATGTATGGCGATGCCAAAATATTTAAACTTTAATTTTTAGGGTTGGGGTGGGGGGGGGAGGGCATTTAGAAGAAAACTGCCTTTTAATAACATACACTATGTATGGATGACCCATAAAATAAATCAATCAATTAATCATCATAACTAATTATAGAATTGTGGACAGAGGCTAAAAGAAGCACGTCCTCCCTACTAACGTGTAGGCGAAGGTTCGAGTATTTATTCATTTATTTTATTACCTAATTAAGTAGATCTGCAGTCTGCAACTCTCATAGTATTACAACTTTAAAAGCAACTAAATATTAAATTGTGTAAGTATTATGATAATGACACGTATTTGTAGCACTTATATTTGGAACTTAAAATAAGCAGTGAAATATAGGACATCTTTTGATTATATGTAGATACAGAAATACATAAATTCTAAATACAGTCTAAAAGTCAAAATAGAATATTTGATCAATTGCAAAAAAAAATGATTTATAACTATGAAGCTTCTTAAAAACTAAAAATACTACAATAAAAAAAATACTAAAATGTTTTTTTTTTCGATTACAATTTAAAATTTTACATTAAAATTCGAATTTTCTAGACGGCAATAAACAAGCACATTACATTACCTGGCGGCAAGACGAACTTTGTACATTGCAATGGAATTCGTCTACTTTAAATCCCAAAAAACTTAGTTTTCCAGCAAGATGATTACCACAAATTCTAAAACCTGATGTCAGGGTAACAGGGCCGGCCAAAAAATGAAAATAGTTATAATAAATTATTTAAAAACGATCTATCGCTAGTTTGGGGCTTTTTTATACCCACATAACACCAGGTCTAATTATAGTTCTAAAAAAAATATCAAAAAACTGAAAAAGTGGAAGGGCGGACCATTGGGTAAGATAAAATTGCTATTGAATTTTCCACATGATTTTCAAGTTTTTTTTATGTTGACCAATTTTTTAAAATTTAAAATTTAGTTTTACTACCCAAACCCAATTTGAAACCCAATTATGATTATAATTATATAATTATGTACTGTGTCAGTAACTTGTTCAAATATTGTAAAACCAACCTATTTGAGGTATGGCTTAAGGAGAGCAGGAAGTGCAAGAAGTATTAAAATAACCCATTTTAAATATAATTATACACTTAAGCTATAATAAACATACAGTGGATAATTATACTGTCAAAACCAGATGCATGATTTTATTTATCTTTAATCTTAATGACCTTTCTAACTCCAATGGCTTCCAGATTTCTTGGCTCTGAATTTTTACAATTATCAACAAAGTTAATAACGGATGTAATCTTACGGTATACAGTATTTTTTGTAGCCTTATTTTCTTACAAAAAAGACAAAAATATTCATGCAGACTGGATAAAGTAGTAGGCAGGTGCATCTACTAATCGTTATAATTGAGTAGTTGCAAGTATATACGTTGAAACACATACCTGACACTTAGGTTGATATAAGAAAGAAGTTTTATTTTTATTGTATTAAAAATCGAATAGTACTTTACTCTATAGGTATTTTAATACATTGTACATACTTTTGCATGTAAAGAATCCAAACAACTCATTTAAAATGCGGCTAGAATGTAATTAAACAATCTTACAACGTACAAAATTCGAAAGACGTGTAATTTATTAATTAGTAGTTTTTAAAATTACAAAATGCAATATTTGCATGCTTCGAAAAAATTGCAACACATTTTGATTTTACATGCTTTTTAGAAAGTCTCAAATATTCTACCTGCATGGTTTTTAAAAGTGTACAAAATAATCTATCTACATACATCCTTGTTCTGAAAATCTGCAGAATATTATAAATTTACATGTTTTTAAATAGTGTAAAATATTCTATTCACATGATTTTAAAAAAATGCAAAATGTTCCATATTTAAGTTTACCACAAGTTAGCTTTACGATCACGACACTTTACAATTTTAGCAGGTCTCGCATTTTTTAATTGTTGAGTAAAATGCTAAGAAAAGTTTTTTTATTACTTCACTCACAATTTGTAATTTTAGATGTAAATGTAATTATACATACAATCTAGGCAACTAAACTGATTTATAATCTTATTTTTAGTACAAGCTCATAAACCTAAATAAATTAAATAGTAATTTTATAGAATAATTACAATAGATTAAAAAATTATTATGTCAAACCCGATATCTATTTATAATGCTAATTATGTATGTTCTTATAGCCCTGGTACTGATAGAAAAAAATCGTATATGGTATTTATCTGAAATTGAAAACTTATGAACAAAAACACAAAACTAATTACCACACTAAACAAGAAACCTAATGAGTTTCTATCTTTTTTAAATGAATTTTAAATTTTAAATGTCCTCAGTACTTTAAATAAGGCATACGCAACTAGTTTAAATGTACAGAAAGGAACTATATTTTTTCTAGGACAATCACTTGAACGATGTGGAACTAGTCGAAATATTTTGGTCTTTCAATGACAGCATCAGGTTTGAATATAGTGCATGTAGTAGCATGTTAATTATTGGGGTAATGGCAGGGTTTGGAAAAAACCAGCCACTTTGAATAAAAACCTGGCCACCGGCTAAAACCGGTTTTAACCGGCTAAAACCGGCTAAAACCTTTAAACTATTACGAGTGCATTAGAAAAAAATGAAAAGATTGATAAATGCTTTCAATGACTATGTGTTACAGCAATTAAATTATGTTAAAGGGTGAAAATTTAGACAGACTCACCCTAGTGGAAATCTGTATATGTGCTGATACGGGTCAAAAGACCAAGACTCATTAACTCAGTGGTTATGTAACAGATGGGTTAATACAACAGTGTAATATCGAGAATCGAAGTAAACACAAGTAGAAATGAACATGAAAAGTGATACGGGTGGAAAATAATGACTTTGGGGTAAAGTAATAATGCTACAACCGTATGGAAGCTCTAATAATATTCAAGACGTCTCAAGTAATATTTTAGGCTTTTTGAGAGAGGCGGAAAAACACGACCTTTCATAAGCAGTACTTTTTATTCAATCTTCCTCTATCATCCAATTCAATCCCTGAATTCACATCAGATTGCCAAATCATAATTTAATAAATAATTGAAGAATTTAGGTTACTTTCGCAATGACCACATAGTTGGTCCGACATCAAATAGTTGGTCTAATTTAAAACGTGAATGAATCTCTGCATAGCGGATAAATTACGTAATGTGAAATAATCAAGAATTATTATAGAATACAAATATAGGTATATAAATATTCTAGAATTAAATAACAGTGGAAATATGTATGTATAAAGAATGACTAGTTGTAATGAGGCTTTTATGCTCGTCATGCAGTTTGTTGTTTACAAACAATAAGAGAACTAAAACTCATGCATCAAACATAATATATATACATAGGCATGCATTGAAGGATAAATTCATATATCAAGAAATGTACATGCATCATCATTCTTCATGCTCATACTGGCATTTGATTTTAAGCTTATGAAATAGTAAACTATAATTTAAACTAAAATTATATAAAACTTAAAGCTATGGGTGTACGTAGTAGTTGACGTTTGAGACATACATTAATGAGTAATGCAGGTGTAAGAATGACTCATATATGTATGACTTAATAAATTATGTTCTTGATTTATTTTACAACAAGATGTGATTTTCATTAATATAAGAGTTTCAGTTTTATTCTACATTTTAGATTTTTGTTTTAAAATAAGAATTAGGTCAAATATTTTTTTTTAAATTGTTAAATGTGGGTAATAGTTGTTTATTACAAATAGGTAGAGAATTTATTTTCTAACCAATCATGGAAGGATGTAGAGAATTTGTATCAAATACGAAGTTAGGTATGGAGCAAAAATTAAAATTTGTAATCTGTGATTTAGGTAAACTGATTTATGAACATTTATCAGTTTACTTTTAACCATATATGCATATTGCAATTTTTAGCAATACTGATTTTTGCTTAAAAGTTCATGGAAGCATTAATAATTTTATTTTTAACTGAATTAAAGAGTATTTTAGTGATAATAGTTATTAAATTACCCATCGACTATAGTAAACAGACTTTGTAGTTGAAACAAAAGTTTGGCAGCAGTTTGTTAAAAAAAAATAAATCTGCGTTCATAACTACATACTACTTTCCATATTTTCATGTGCCCTAATATTCCACGTTGGGTTTCAAAAGCCATTGTTTATATTGTCAGTTACACTTCTTTTTAACTTGATGAATGGATAATTATTTTATTTGTAAGCATTTGCATTATTTGATTTAAAAATATTTTCTAATAAGTATTGTATATAACTGCTGGTTTGTTGTTGTGGCTTATTTTGAATTTGAATGATGATTATCTCATTACTACGCTTAACAAACAATCGGGCAATATTGTTTTAAGCATTTGATAAGATTAATTGTACTAATGAATGGCTCCTGTTTTGCTCAACCATAAATGTGAATTTCTCACCTAAATAATCTTTAACAGAAAGAAAATTATTAAATGCATTTATTCAACATCGGCACAAAAAAATATTTATTACGTCTACTTTATTTCCAGGTCTTCTACTTGTTGCTCCGTTTCTTTCTTGACACATAGATATTCCTAATATTTTTTGAGATGAGAGGGGTCATTGAATTTTATTTGTGTATCTGTCTCGTCTTTTTAACTCTGCTACATTTGGCTGTTTTAGAAAAAAGCTCGGCAAATCGACCAGAACCAAAGTTGCTACATTGCGCGTTTGATAGGGAGTGTGGATGGCCACTACGCCCTTACAAATGCTGCTTCGGTAAATATTGATTGCTCTCTTAGATTAATCTAAATTAGCACATTTAATAATTTTAATTTAATGTCAGTTGTTCTAAAAGCTAATATTCAGTTTACTTTTTATTGAACTTAAACATTTAATTTAATTATTCTATTTGTATATAGCCTGGTGTAAGAATGCCACGGACCCTTGTATAGATGAACCACGGAAGGGATAAACGATGAAACTGAAAATAATGCTTTAATTGATAACGACATATTATCTCGATTAACCTAAAACTAAATTATCGTTCCTACTAAATTAAACAAACGACGTAACTTGTAATACTGATAATATCATTTTTACACTAATTTAATAAAAGAAACGTCGTTTAAATTCATCGCAAAAAGTGTCCAACAATATTTTTTCTCTCATACTTAAATTAGAATTGTATATGTGTTGAACTATTCAACCTCTCAGGTTATGTCACATAAATATCATTTTGTCTCAGTATTTTCAGAAAAGGAAAATGCATCAGTGTATTTTATGAAATTGAGCTTGAGCTTCACGTAGAGTTTTGTTAAATGCATACATATTTAAATATAAGAAAATATAAATATAAATATTTTTTGGTATCACGGTTCGGGATAAACAATTAATTATTGTACCATTGTATGACTGTGTACATTACCCACGTCTGGGCTATTTTTGCGGCTAATTACGATGTTGGTGGTCATTGTATTTTATACACAGGATTTTCGAGTTTGTTCGAAACACTTTGGGTCTCTCCTGCATCAACTTGGAATGTGAAATGCAGTGCAGCTGTTAACTGCGTGGAAAGTGAAAAACTATTGACCTTCAAAGATGTGTGGTGGAGAAACGTAATTATTACCTTATTGTGGCCCAATATTCGCAATGTGTGATATTCACATAACTAAAGCGCAATTTTGTTGTTAAAACTTAAATTGCAGTTCGTAAATTTTAAATTATTTATCACTATTAGTTCGGAACGTGGCATGAAAATCATCAGAGTAGAACTTGTAATACCTATAATTATAATTAAAAGAAAGTAACAAAGATTAGTTAAAAGACTTATATCATATTTGATATAAACAAGGGCTGAAGCCTTTGTTTAATGCCAGCCCTGACAGCAAAATAGGGCAGTTAAAATTTGTTGTATTTGCCGTTAAGTCTTAAGTATCAAATGTAGCTTTACAAATTTACAATACGTAAAACTGTTAAATCCAACTTGAGTATTGAAAGAATTTTGTATTTGATCAAATTTGATCGAAAAATGTTGAAAACTTGGATTAAACATTGCAAATATAAAGTTTATTATAATCAAAACAGTTAAAAAAAAGTTTTCAATTTGGAATGAATTTCATGTTCTTATTTGTTAAGAGCTTCAAAATAGAATATTGTGTGTCAAATCCCGTTGAGAAATGCAAAAGTCGTCTAAATTATGTGGATAGGTAGGAATAAGGGTATTTAAAAAATTTGAAATTCCCGCTAAATCTAAAATGTCAAATATCTACCGGTAACTCTCTGTAACTATAGACAAGTGATACATCAAAATGACGGCAATGACGAGTAGAATCATATTTAACAACACTGACTGGGGAAATTATAAGACATCAAATAAATATTGCAATTTTCAAGATAGTTGTAATTAAAAAAACTTAAAAAACTAGTAAATTAAATAAATTTCAATTTTAAATGGATATTCTCGCTCATGTGTATACCTCTGTGCTAAACATCTTTGAATAATGTAGTGCAAAAAAAGAATGTCTCTATTTTCTCACGATGCGAGGTGACTGCGTTCATAACTACAGGTGTTTTATCTCTAGATAAAAAGTCATTGTTTGATTAGTTTTTAGATCGCACGATGTAAAAGAATCCTAAGTTCTTCAAAATCTGTTCTCTATAACTTATTCGTACGATACACGTTTTAAGAAGTGCTACATGGAGTGAAAAAACGTTTAGGGACGAAGTCCGGTTGCTTGAATTTAAATTTTATTGTGGTTTAAACATTTAAAAATCAGAATAAAGCAATAATAAACATTGATTTTTAGAACTAAAACATTAAACGTAGGCAAAACACATCCGCATCGCTACTACAACTGCAGCCTAACTATCTAATCTTTCAGTGAATTTAATTCTTGTTACATTAGGAGGTCAAACTAAGAATGCAAGTATACTACATATTTAAATTGGACTCATTGGTTAAAAGTAAAACTGAAGACACCTTGTCTAGGTGCAAGTTCGTTGGTCAGAGGAAAGTGTGCGTCCATCTGGACATGCGCATTTAGTGGCTCTGGACTGGTTTCCTGTTGACGGAATCCGGAAGCAAAGATGGGAGCACTGTCCACCGATCCGGTTTTTACAATAATTGACGCCTTTGGGTTGCTTGGAAAAGTGATACGCTTGAATTGTCAAATACGCATCCAACTACAATATCAAAATATTGCATTAAATGCAACTTAACCTGATTTCGAATGCAAATATAACCCGAAAATGTAATGGTTGCAATACACAATTTAAAGCAGAATGTTAAGAAAAACAGAAAGTGTAATTTAGTTTTGTTTTATCGTTACTTGTGAAGCATGTGAATGTATTTTGGTCGCTTCTCCGCCGCCGCATTTGTTGGTTCTGTAGACAGATTTTGTGTAGTACTCTCTCCAGTACACGAAACTATTGAAAATTGTGATAGACATGAAGCGGCTGTCTGAAAACGCTGGTCGCGTTGCTTGAAAAACTAATTTTTGGTCTGATCCATCGACGTTCATTGAGCGTATTGAGGCAGGATGATCAGCTATTGTCCAGTAAAGTCGATTCTGCGTCATGTCTAGCGCAAGGCCAAGTGGATGTTTAGGTTCTGTATTCGCAATAACTTTCCGTCCAGATCCATCAGTTGCAGCCCGTTCAATATTTTTAGCATTCCAGTCCGCCAAGTAAATCCACCTTTCAAACATTGCCAAACAAAATAACAAAGTTTCTGATTATATCTGACATTAAAAGTTGCCTAAGTTGCAATAAGATTCCGTAAACGTTATAATTTAATAAACAACGTCCAAAATAATTTACAGTTAATCGAAAATAGAACTTTTTCTCAGCCGAATGAGATTAATGCAGCGTTCAAAGCAAATTAAAATTACAAAAATGTAGCACACAGTCTTAACAAGCAGTTTTTTTCAGAGTTCCGCTGCTGAATCTTTAAACTTTTCAGTTTGGTCTCAATTGTTGGATTCCGAAAAGAACTACAAATTAGGAAGTGGAAAATAAAAGTAACTGAACAGCGTTTCTGTGGTAAACGTTGACGAGTGTCGCTTAAATTCTGAACTGGACAAAATAATGTCGCACTTTTATCACAAAATGAATTCATATGAAAATTTTTAATCTGAATATTTACGAAAATACGTCATAAAACTGGAGTCACTTTGCTTATTTCGAAAAAGTTTAAGTGGCAGTTGGGAAATGCAATTTTAAGCAGCAGTTAAAAAGCAGACTTTAAAGTGTACAACACAAACCTCAATTCAGCTTTATTCTTTTTGCACTCACCCACTCAATGGATCTACAACAATTGCATTCGTCTCAGAGACTTGAGTGGTGAGGAGAACCTTCTTCATGCTTCCGTCCAAATTGGCCACACTGATTGTTTTCCTGTTTTTATCTGAAAAATACAAGTGACCGTAGACCCAGTCCACTGCCAGCGATTCAATTTCAGATCCCGAGTCATGTAGAACAAGTTTCTTTGCAGCTTCTTCGCGAATTGGTGCACTGTAAATATTTCCATAGTAGTCACTCCAAAACATCATGTTTGTTTGGTACATCACGTCCAGAGCGTAACGCATGAATAAATGGTTCTGAATTCTTGTGACCTGCGTTCAGGTCAAATGTCAACTGTTACACAGGCATCAAAGTTTTAGTTTAACATAAAATGCAGTTGTATAATCACAGCGCACACGTTTTGCAATCACCTAATGACATTTATTCACAAATTAAAGCGCTTAGCATTATAAATTGCTTTTCTGCGATTGACTGGTGAAGAACTAAAAAAAATCTCGTGTCAACTCAAAAACTGGTATTTTGTTCACAAATCGTTTCGTTTGCAAGTGATGTTCAATAATAATGAAGCAGCCACAAAGCCTCCTCAACCGTAAGCTGAATTGATTGAATTCATTATGGTCGTCAGCTGGTTTTGTAAACGCAGAAGTTCAAGTTCCTGAATCTTATTTTTAAATCATTTTTGAAAATTTCCCACCCGTAATGCAAGAAACAGTAGATCAGAATAGAGCGGCCAAATAATAAATTGGTTAACCTCATTGCAGGCATTCGACGATTTCATTCAAAAAATTGTGCGCGATCCATTCCAAATGGAATATTTATTACGATAACGTGCAGTGTTGGTGCATTTAAAACCACCGCGTAAATTTACACACCCGCGTACTACTGGAGTCTCTCGTTCCAGTGGATAACATAGATATTGTAAATTATTGGAACGCGTTGGGTGTGGATAGCAGCTTATGAATCCATTGGCACCATGGTAGGATAAATAAATTGACTCACGTTACTGCACCTGCATCCACGTGGTCTATTATTCAACAAACGCAAAACTGTTAAATTACTGTTCGCTGACTGAAAAAGAATTTTTTGACGCCTCCGCTGCTGCCCCAGCTTCCAAAAATAAGAGTAGCATTTTCGTACAGATTGTTGTACACAGGTTCCAGGGGCGGACTGGGATTTAAAAACGGCCCTGGAAAATTTATATTAAGCGGCCCAAGATGGCGGTCAAGATGGCGGCCAAGATGGCGGCCAAGATGGCGGCCAAGATGGCGGCCAAGATGGCGGCCAAGATGGCGGCTAAGATGGCGGCTAAGATGGCGGCTAAGATGGCGGACAAGATGGCCGCCAAAATGGCAGAGAAGTTTGCTGCAAATACGGTAATGTAGAGTGCGGCAAAGATAGCAGCCTACTGCCTAATTGGCGAAAGAAATGATGGCCAAGATGGCTGCCAAAGTGGCTGCTAAAAGGGCTGCCCAAAAATGCTGCTAGGGTCTCCGCTAAGATAGTTTGTAAATAAGTTGACAGTGGTAATTTCAAACTAGGTATATTAAATTGTTGTTTAGTAGCTTCATTTAAATTTGGTCAACCAAGTAACCGAAGCAGTTAAAATCGATCAAAAGCTGATGAAATCGGAAAAAATATTTATATTTGTTGCTGGTGTTAGATTTTAGTGAGTTTTACAAATCCAAGACGTTACTCTAGAGAAAAAGAAATTGTGCTACTGCCAGGATTCACTACCAATCAGTAGCATTAGGACATCAATGAGCACAGTATTGCGAATTATGCGCGGTTTGAAAAAAGGATAAGCAATGTCAAGCCTAAATTTGTCTAAAATACATTTAAACTGTAATATCATTGACCTTGCTAAACCAGTTTAATTTGAATATCAATGGTTTTTGATATTTTGATTTTAAAATGGAAATATACATTTTTATTGTTAGGCTCTACGAACAAAAATTTATTACAATTGAAGCACTCTAGCTACTGGTATTGCAGCTATTCCTACGTATCTATTTAATTTAACGGAATTTTAAAAATTTGGCAATACTAGACCAATTTCATTGAGCCATATATCATCTGAAAGGTAATCACTAGTAAAATGCTAATATCGAAACGAGGCTCGCGTTTTTAAAAAACGTTTCCAAAATAACGGTGTTTCAAATTTTAAATTTCCCCTAGAATGTGTTGTATAGGCCACAACTAAAAACAAAAAAAATGGTGTCTACCTATTCTGAAAGAGGTATTAAATGATATATCACTTGACAAAATTTATTAATTGTTTTTTCCAACAGTTTTTTTTTAACTATTTAAAAACTAATAACGATCGGGCTTGGAACACCAAGTTATTTAGATTCGCCTATTGGTTACCTCTCTAATGATATATCATTTTAGTGTAATAAATTTTATTGAGTTACCGGTCAAAATCTTAATTTAACACAATACAGTAAACTTCGTATATTAGCAACTCGGTTAAAGGGAATAACCGCTATTAGCAAGAAAAATAGACCATTTGGTTGGCCGGCTATGCTAGCAATGTTATAGTTTTCCGGTTGAAAGGTATTCGATATAAGGAATAAACCGTTGTAAGCAATTGATTTCGTACCATATTATGGTATTTTTGGTCATTTAAAAGAAATTTTTTCTTAAATTGAGGGACGAAGTATCAGGGATAACACTGTTACTGCATTAGTACCTGACCAATATCTACCTAATTTCCTTATCTTCTTTACTTTTTTAAGTGCATTTAAGTAGGTCATGTTATTTATAGAATACACAGCATACTTGGTGACTGTTGACTGCTCGAAACTACTGTCAGAAGTTCATCAGTCCATCAGCATTAATATACTGTTTAAAGTTTCTTCTGAGATGTCAGAAATGTTGCAGAAATATCAGCAATTCTTTCCAGCTGAAACTGTATTTTCTAATCTCCATAACCTTAGTCTACATTTAAGTTCCAACCAAACTAGTGCAAAGCAAACTAACATAACAGACTATTTTAAAAAATCAACATAAGTACTTACAATATTTACCTTTTAATTCACACAACTGTAAAAAATATCTTTTGTTTTGACTTTGTTTTAACTTACAACTAATAAGAAAAACTTCAACTGTATATCTGTAAATATTTATATCGTTCCGTACACAAGGAAAATTCCTTAAACGGTTAAAAGGAATAACCGCTAAAAGGCACTGATTTGGCCGGTCCCACGGAGTTGCTCATGTACGAAGTTTACAGTATTTAATGTTTTAGCGGGAAATTCAAAAATTTGAATTTTTAATTTTTAGTTGTATTGAATACATTGATTATAAACAGGATAGGTACGATAACCAAAAACACATTTTGCAGGTTAATTATCTTAGGGAGACCACATTATGACGTACCTTATTGAGTTTTTACCTTAAACATGGCGCATCCCATGTTGACTATTAGTTTTGATAATATTCTTTAACATAATATTGATGTTGGAGATCTAACGGGTTTATTACCTACTATTTCTTTACTTTAGGGTAGATATAATCATTTAGTTAGGAATATTTTTACTCGAGCAAGCGGCCCATCGAAGCCGCGGCCCTTCTGGGATTTTCCAGATTTCCAGACCAGCCAGTCCGCCGCTGACAGGTTCGCACCTTCTGCTGTCGTGTGGATCTGGAGCGTAGCCTTCTCTGCATTTACACTTAGCGTCTGTGCTCAACGTTTTCAACGATCTGCAAGTCCCAGGATACACACACTGGTCTAAATTTTCAAAAATGTCAAGCGTAAGCTGCTGTTTGAGCTCTTTTAGATGCTGAGGAAGCATCTATTGGTCTGGTGTTTGCTGTCTGTCTGTCTGTCTGTCACAATGTCGGTTGGTCGCACGCTACAGGTCGCATTTTTGAAGATTTTGAATTGAAACCTTTTTTAATCGCCCAGAAAAGCGAGGGAGAAGTGGTGTATAGTTTTTGATTATTATTCAATTTATAGTTTGTTCGCAATTAACAGTTAAACTGACCAAGAATAAACTCCATGTTTCAAGATAAAAAAAATGGCTGATAATACATGGAAGGTACATATGGAGCTGAGAGCTTGTCAAGTTTCGCCGTTAGAAATACACATGGAAAATTTTCACCAATATCCATTACAAGTAAATGTACTGCTGACATATGTACGTTCCCAGGCCAGACTGGACTACGGGGGAAGTGGTGGAGAGAGAAGTAGAAGTTGTGTTAGAAGTTGTAGTACCCGAGAGTATTGACTGGGACAGCCTGGGCCATGACAAGGATTGAGACATGATGTGAGATGTGGGACTGAAACGACAGATAACCTTGCTAAGCATATGGGCATTTAATTTAATTGTAATGTAAAGTCATGGGATTGAATTGAAACGACGGATAACCTTGCTAAGCTTATGGGCATTTAAATGCATTTTAATGTAATGTCATGGGTATGAATGGGAGGAAATGGGAGCTGGAGTTGTATTATTTGAGTGGAACAGTGTGGCTGGTATATGGGCATTGGGAAGTACTGAGGAAGAGTGGACGAGACCGGAGCCATTGTTAATGTTTGGACTGCGTTCCCATAGCAACGTGTGTTGGGTATGAAAATCAGCTGAGCTGTGACCGCCAGTGCGGATCATATGCTATGCAATATTGTATGTAGATGTTCAATGTATGATATTTGAGATTGATAGAATTTAAAGTGAGCGGGTATTTGTATCGGTTGGATTGATCACCACGGCAACGGGATCATATGGTATGTAAAATGAGAGGAACAGACGGAGTTCTGGAGTGCTTCACGAAGGGGGAGACAACGTGCCTATATAATTGGAACCGTAGGGGTTGGATGTGTGCGTACATACATCAAAACCCTGAGAGAGAATTCCTGATGGATTTCAAGGCTGAGAATGGATTTGAAGGCTGAGAATTGCTTTGCTCAACTACATATTATGTGCGAAGGGGGCGATACCGCTTCTATTCATTACGTGAAAGAAGTGAGGCATTGAAAAATTTGAGGAATATTTCACGAGGGGGGAGACAAGGTACCTATCGAATTGGAACCATGTGGTATTGAATGGTCATGTACATACTTCAAAGGCTGAGAGAGGATGCCTGATGGATTTCAAGGCTGAGAATGGATTTGAAGGCTGAGAATTGCTTTGCTCAACTACAAAGTACAGAAACAGAGGGCAACATGTCTGCTATAGCTATGGGACTTGAACTGGGATGTTTGAGATGTATAGAATTTGATCGAGAATGTGGGGCTCTTGAATATTAGGTGCTAATATGCTATTATGTAGAACCCGTTACTTACCTATGTATGTATGTACACATTATTTAGTATGTACAGTGTACTAGTTGCGTATTGCTAAATACAATTAGCATGTATATTATATTAAACTATATGCATTTAACTTAATTAAATGCATTAACTACACTGTTTTAACGTACATACCCATTTAAAATATTTAAATATCATAACTGCAATTAAAATTAATTATTAATTAATTATTTAATTTTAAATTTAATTAAAAAAGTAACCATTTTAAAAAATCTACCAAATTCTTAAAAATATGTAATAACAAAAATAAAAATTAATGTGCCCATTTTAAGCCGATATGTATATATGTATATGTATGTATCAGTATATAACATATCTACTCACTGTAGCGGGATGTATATAGTAGTAGGTAGATGTTTGGGTTCTGGATTGAATATTATTTTGAAATATTCTGTATTATTGAGTGAATCCAGGCAGAATTGGATGCACCTTGTAGCCCTTAGCACTGGAGAGTGCACTGAGTTGGGGTGACTGTGTTACTGTTGATGTGCGTGACGTGCATATTAATAGCTAATTAACTCAACGCATCGACCGAGGCTGGGCTGAAGCTTCTGATGGGCCCAGTCGGCTTCTAAAATCAAACTTTTCGGACCCACGGAGCTCTGAGCTTCAACTTTCCATGTACTGAGCTGACCACTCGTGCTACCTATAAGCAAGACATACCGACAATGAGATATATGTATACAATATATGTAAATGTATATATGTACATGCCCAACTGCGTACCTATATACTATGTAACAGTAGTATATCCTTATAATTATTGATTTAAATGTTGTATAATGTAGATACATACAGTTGCTGGGGTAGGAATGCTCGAATAAATAATATTATATTTTATTATGGAGCTCAATTGGACAGAATAAAGTGCACTTTCAGACCTTTAGCATTGCAGGAATCAAAGCAAAGGGGAAAATTTGGTACTTAGGATGTGCGTGATATGTATATTAATTAATTATTGATCCAATGTACACTGAAACTGCCTTTGGTGTCTCTAGAGTCCAGTGAAAATATGAAATTGAAGGTACAGGGCCAGGATGGCAACCTAAAATGTACCTGTTATTGGACAGATACAAGTTTTTTATTGATGCAAGTCAGGTGGGCCGCAGGTTCCTATGAGATATATGTTTAGTTGATTGTTTGTTATATGTTTTTAGTATATGGTTTACAAATTACAACAATTATTATGATGAGCAGGGATGCAAGTGCAAACTGCAAGTGTAAAATACAAGGTACAACAGGTGAACAAGTGCAGCGAGATGCAGGTTACTTTGTATATTATGCATGTATTATATGCAGGTATTCAATTGCAGAGTGAAGTTTGATTGTAAGGCAGTTTTTACATATATACATATTAACAAGTTTAATTTTTTTATGAATTTTCTTTCACACACACACAAATTCATACATACAAACATTTACACACATGATTTACAAATACAACAGACATACATAGTTTTACATTGACTATTCACAAGTGTACACAAGTACACGTAATATTTACAGCCTAAAATTAAATTTGAAAGTTTACATAATATTTACAAGTGTGCAGTAAATCTGCACACGCTATAATTAATTTATATATTTACAAGTCTACGCCTACTACACAATGACAATTACATTTACAATATTATTATATTACTATTTACAAACATGTACATCTTACTTTACTACGAAACACTGCCTAATAATTATTGATACATTTATTATAATATTGTGTGCACTATAATTATGAAACTAAAACTATTTGTGTAATACTTATTCACTTCTTAAACTTTAATTACAATCACAATTATAAATTACACTTCTTATGTAACCGACTTATACTTTTTATTTAATCTTATTAACTAAATCAGTGTGGCCCAAGGGAAGGCTAAAATTACAATCGTTGGGATCTGGAAATACTCTAGATAAATCTAAACTTTTAAAAGCTAACCTACTTTGATTTTTAATATATAATTTATGGTCGACATTTGCTACTGTATTTACATTTATTTTACATGGTTTGTTAGTTTCTAACATTTGCCTATATCGGTCGTGTTTACACTGCCTTAACGAAATTGCAGGAATACCTGCACACTTTTGTTGTTCAGAATTATTATTATATAACATACTATACATTTTCGGTCTTAATACTATAAGTTCTTTTACATCTAAGCTCTGAATTCGGAGTTTTCCACTTTCACCGCTATTTAATAAATGTAAGTTTGGGTGTTGACTTCCATAAATTCTAAAAAACTCATGGTCTCGAGGAATTTTACTAAAATCAAATTCAAATTTTGCTTTGACAATATCATCCCAAAATGTGTTAAATGTGTCAATTGTGTGCATCTCGTATCCATCAGTATCTGTATAATCCAGATGGGCTCTATTATGAAATATCTTACACAAAAGATCCCACTTTTCATAAAAAAGTACTTTTGCAAAATCCAAAATAGCTACAGCAGTCAGAGGGAGGTTAGTTATTCGATATTTTTTAAGGTATTGAATAATTACGCTTAAATTTTCAGAAAATCCTTCAAAATCTTTACAATTAGCATTTGCAAGTAATTTTTCAGCTTGAGCAGCACTAGAGCATAATCGAGCATTGATAAATTTGAGTACTTGGGCTAGTGTTTTGCCATATAAAACATTGGAACTTTTTTTTAATAGCTTATTTTCAAATGGAGTTTTGGCTTTTTTTCTGTTTTCTAAATTTGATTCAATGTATGGTTTAAAATAACTCTGTTGCTTGAAGCGTACCCCACAATGAATTTTAAAAAGAACTAAACCTTTAGACAAATAATATTTCAATGCTTTAAAATGAACTGTGTAGTTTGTTTTATCATATAGTGTTAACATAAGCCGAGGGCGGGATACATAGTGTTGAATTGAGTTAACTGCATGCTTATTTAAATTATACTGTGATGTTATATCATGCATATTGAGTACCCGCTGTTCCATAGCAAGTGGCAAGTTTGCGTCTCTAGTATGTAGAGCCAAAGGATACTTCAAGTCACAAACAAGAACATAGCCATAGCTACCTTCTGTGGTACCCAACTTTGGGTCAGTCCAATCAATACTTTCTAAATCCTCTGCTTTCATATACATATAGTCTGAGACTGGCATCAGTTGCTTCATACTCTCTGCATATAAGCTGTTGATGTCTAGTGAAAGTAATCGATTACGAGGTTTTGATTTATCTAATCCTCCTGGGCATCTTTCATGGTTTGCAATGACGTGTTTGGCTGTAAAAATACACTGCCCACCGCGTATTCCTTGCTTTGCAATTTCTAATATTTTTGGGTCTCTTATATAATCTATCTCTGCTTTTGTATAATTTAAAAAACATTCCCAAGAATAACTAGGTAATGTAAGTGAGTAAGTCGGATCAAGTTCGTAATTTTGAAGTCCAACTTTGCGAAAATTTTGCCATACTTCTGCAAGTAAAACCGTATCTAAAACACATGTAAATCGTGTATAGTCACGTAGTGTAGTTAGTCTAAATTCAGTACAAACATTTTTGACAAGATCCCACTGGTGATCTGGAATGAGCTCATCGTCCAAAAGTGATCGTCTGAATTGATCTCGGTCTGGTATTTGGTTATTTAAATCATCTGAACTAGTTAATGACATAAATGGAAAGTAAACAGGTTTCTGTAATAATTGTAATTGTAATTCTGTGAGAGGCTTCACTTCTGAACCAATATTTAATTGGTTATCAACAAATATTAAATCTGAGAAACATTGAGGCGCAAGTGTAAAATTAAATTCATCTCTTGATTTTAAAGATTCAACAAGATCAAATAGGTTGGAATCAAAAAATAAATTTGCATCCATGAATCGAACTTTTACTTTGGAGTGTAACATCTTGCCAGTATATTTTTGATTTGTTCTATCTTTTGGTGGATACTCAATATTTAAATTTGGCAGCCATTTATTTTTAGCTGTAATTGAAATTGAAATAAATTCTTTGGCAGACTTGGCTACTACTTGGATGTCTTTAGCTTCAAACTGACCTGTATTCATGGCACTAACTAGCAAGTGATAATCAAAGCAACCCCCGTACAAATATATTATTGGTATTTCGTACTTGTACTTGATGTTCAAATTACAGCGGCTGCATGCAGCAAACTCAAAATGACCATGGTTATGGTTATGATGAAACGTACGTAGAATGTTCTTAGAAGAATCAAATTCACGTCGACACATGTGGCAATGAGTAGCACTTTCAAACTGTGCACGTACTTGGTCACTTGGTTTGACCATATTATTAGTATTTCGAACGTGGGATAATAATGCCTCAGCCCAATAAAATATAATTTCAAAAAAATTTTTCATTAAATCCTCCCTATCATAAAATTCTGCATGTACTACTTCACTTCTGTCTTTCATTTGCCTAATAATAATCAAGGAATACGCAGCAGGTGTAATTTCATTCAGAAATCTCGTGTTGCTACTTGGAGGTCTAGTATCTTTATATGGACTCACGAATGTAGAAAATTTATAAACAATAATATATGGGTAAGGCAAGGATTGCCATAATTTTGAAAACTTGACCCTTTCGGAAATATCAGGAAAAACAATTTGACGTTTTTGTAGAGTTTGACAGCTCAGTTTATGTTTATATAAATTATCAGCTGAATTAAAATGTCGATAACAGGACTGGCAATAGTAAACTTTTCTATTGTTTCCAAGACACATAAACTTATTTACATCTGTAATCAGAACTAAATGATAAGTCTGTTCATCTTTACTACCATCGGCTCTGTCTTTGTAAATTAAAAATAAATTACACTTGTCAGCAATATCACTATTCTGACACCTACGAATTGGGATGATTTTGTCGCCACGGTGACTCCATATATTAATTCCTAATTTATTTTTAACTTCAAACTTTTTTAAACTAGGCAAGTCTTTGTTAATTAAAAAAGGACAGTTAATATCAGTGAAATCGAATTTAGAAAAATAAGGAATATACTGGTCTGGACGTTGTAAGCTCATGCTTTCCCAACGTTTGCTTTGTGGTTTGTCTTTTTGTTTAGTTCTTTGTTTGTTTTTTTCTAATATTTCGTGCCTATACCTGTGTGCAGTAACACAGAACTTAAAACAATCACTACAGTTATTTTTAATATTGAGATATCCGAATTTTCGTGGTTTCAAAGCTGGGAATTTAATGTACCCTTTAGCTTTTGCATTTGCAAATAAATTTAAAACTCCTACTTTAACTTGTATTGATTCTATTTCACGAAGCGTCCACCCAGTCCCGTTCTTATTAAACTCATTTAGTTTTTTTATAATGTCACTGGCACTATCAAAAATGAAACTTGCAATTTCCTGGGTACTTAAAATATCATAATTCTTTGAAACAAACTGTATATCACGTTCTATTGTATTTTTTTCATTTTCTACTTCCGTAATTAATTCTAATGTAACTATAATAATTAATTGTGCTTTAATACTACTGTGCAGAGTTATGTTTTGGGTCAGCAACTTTACGAATGGCTCATATAGTTGTGTCAAAAGAGATTCAATATCTTGAAATGTCTCAGTAGGCTGATGACTGTATGTCACCATCATGCCAAGATGTGATCGTGAAGTTTCTTGAAATACATCTAAATCAATTGGATAAGAGCGACGAACTCCCCTTGAAGAGGCAGCTGGCTGTGCAGACGCGTTAGTAGAAACGCCGTAAGTAGTCCCAGATCGATTTGTACCACCTCCAACAAGACCTTGATTTCTATTTTCTACATGGCCAAGTCTTTCTCTTTGATGAAGGCACTGGTGATCTGCCTTGCTTGAACAGTAGATATTGCAGTCTCCACAGTGATGAACATGCTCAACGTGAGCTTGGTATGGGACATGGCTTCGGCAAGTAAAGCGGCAGCCGGGAACAGAGCACAAAAATATCTGTAAAATCAGTAAATGAAATTTTTTATTATACATTACATTAATACCACTGTTATGTATATACACATGTACTGTACAACAATACACATTAATAAAATACTGCAAAACCAAATAAATATAAATTTTAGTATTATTAGAAATAGCTTTAACTAGAATAAGTAAAGTACAATGTAGGAACGACACGTACATGATCGTTTTTACCGTTTGTAGTAGCTGATGGAAAGTTGGCCTGTTCGTGGTACGATAAAGCTGTACGGCAGCGCTTGGAGTATGGAGCTGCAGCAGTTGGAGATGTAGAATCCATAGTGCGTGCACTTCTATACAGTATATATAATTCACTATATATACCACACAAAGTATAAAATCCACTACGCTCTATAGCGTACGTTGAAAGCAGGCAGACGATAGTAGGTTGATGTTTAGGCTGTTGTTGTTGTTGTTAACGAGAGCGATTGAATGCTCTTTCTAGTCTGAAGGTGAATTTAATACAGAGGGTGAAATGGCCATGAAGTCCCCTTTTGAATCTTGCCCACCATCCTTTTCTGGTGCAAGTAGTCTGTTTTTATGGTATAGTTTCCTCATCTTAAATGCAAAAAGTGTTAACACTAGTACAAACGACACGTAGATAGCTGTAATTACATCCAAAATATAATATTTAGTATAATTGTCTATACGTTTAAAGCTATACTATCCTATGCACTAAAAGTTTATATGTATTACTTACTCACAGTGAACAATCATGTAATATTCACTTACTTATATAGTCAAATGTGTTGTGAAGCACAGGTTTTGTTTCGTTGTTTTGATACTTGTCAACCACATCCATAATAATTCCATTCTGTGTGTTCAAATTCTCAAGCATGTACTTTAATGCCATAAGAAATACTTTATGAAACGAACTCGTATGTACCACTGGTAGCGCTGTTGTATCGATTGGCAATGTTGGGTCTAAGCTACTACTCTGTAGCTTTTTCTCAATTTCATCTAATGCCATCTTCTCTTTTCCATAGCCTTTAGAGGCAGTATATGGTGCTTTATCAGTATACGTATTTTCAACAGACTTGGCTTGATATTGATTTACTTTTGAGTCTAAGGCGCATGCAGTGTTGCACGATCTCCCAAGTGCCATAAAAGCACATATTATAACAACAAAAGCATGTACCTTATACATTTTATATGTGTGTATTGACCACTGTGACATTAGAAAAGCTACTGATAAAGAAATCTATATAGTTGCTCTTTATATGCATTTATTTTCTAGCTGCTCTTTTATGTATGTAAGACGTCATACGCTTGCGTTTCACTACTGCATGATTTTGATTAGCATGAGGTTTACGATTCCTTTTCTTATGTTTGGCAACAATGTTTTCGTATGCTATCCACTCTTGCCTAGGTAGTTGAATAAGTTTTTCTATTCCTTCCGACGCATTGTAAATTGCATTTGTCTGTGCGTCGTTCGCATTTCCTCCTTTCTGTTCAAGTATAGTTTTGTTTTGGTCCTTATTATATGATGTAATACTCTGGGTTTGAGTAGTCAACTTTATTGCTTGTTGTTCTGTGCGTATATGCATAAGCTCAGCATACAACTTGGGTTCAATTACTTTCATTATAGTTGCCATTTTTTATTTATTTTATTTGTTATTATTTTATTTATTAATTGTAATCTTTAGAAATTGCTTCAGAAAGCAAGACAGTACGACAAATTTCACTCTTGTATACTTTATAATATACGGTAGCTAGTATCTTTTGTATTAATTTATGGTATTTAATTAGCAATTTGCAAAGTTTAGTAGGGTCGTTGCAACTCAAACGGTTACTTAATACTTTTATTTGGTTTTTATACCCTCGCAATGGATGCTTACAAAATTTATTTATATTAAATACAATCTCTGCAAGTGCAAACAATTGCTCTGTTGTTGCAGTTTGAATTAAATATTTATATACTTTAGCTTTCACAAAAGTCAAGTGTAACAGAAACTCGTAATTATTGTCCAATCTGCACTGCGTATTCTGATTTACTGACATTTTTAGCACTATTTGCGAATAAATACATCAGTTCCATTTACAGGAAATACACTATTTCGCACAAAAATCAAAGGGTTTGGGCACTGGGGATGCAAGTCAATAAGTATATAGCTATGTTTTCGTGCACAACATGCTTTTTCGTATGCTTCTTGAAGAAAGATTGGTTTTTCTGGACTGATTTGTTTTGAAATCTGACCAATTATACTTCTGTCTCTTAGAACGTCAAACAAAATTAAATACTTTGTGTTTAAACTTGTAGTTCTTAATTCCTTTGCAAACGCGTTTTGTAGAATAAGTATGACACTAATATTCATATGATGAGATAGTTCTGTGAATATTTTTTGAACTAATTGTCTTGCTTTAGTATTTGATTCCATACAGTTCAGATGGTCATCTAAAACTAGAAGAAACGGGCTGGGTATAGTCTTAAGCACAGATTCAATATTAGCGATATCTTTAATTACTGTAACGTCTTTATCTTCAGTAAAATCTGGATTTAAAAACTCTATTTGGTTAGTGTGGGCACTGACATATAATACTTTGTTGATTTGACTATCGATTATTTCTTTCCTTCGTTTGACAATTTCAAGGCACAGAGTTGTTTTGCCAGATGAACTAGGGCCACATACCATAGCCGTAAAAGGATGAATTAATCTAAAGTCGACCGTGTCCAATGTTGACATTATAAGATGCAAAATAATACTGACCATTGAAGCTACAGTACACTGTTATTTATACATTTCTAATTTTTATTTGATTTTGTTTTTATTTTACATTTTTTTTACATTTTTGATTTTTTAGTAATTTAATATTCTACTGTAAGTGCAAACTACTGCTACAAATGTCCGTAATAGTAAAATCTTAAGAAACTATGACAGAACTCTGGACATGCCACTTTAAATGTATTAGACTGTGATTGTTTAGGTGCACAGTACACACATGACATTAAATTAGGTATCATACTTGCAAATTTTCTTACTTTTCTATCATTAGCTAATACAGAGCTTGTAAATATATTTAAAAAGTTTTTATAACTAATTCCTAAAGATCGTGAATACAAGTAATATAAGCAGTACAATCCGCAAACTGTAGATCTTCCACTTTGAAGTGCTGTGCAGTTTTCAGTTTCTAAATTGTTTCCAGGCCACTGCAGGTTACGGTATTGGTGAATCGGCAATCCATACGAGTCAAAATATTCAAAGCTGTCTTTAGATGTCACCCAATAACTGACCCAGTGCTTCCCAGAGTCTTTTATCCTGTCTGTGTTTTGAATTATTGCAATGGGGTAAATTGATCCGTTCCCATTGTTTTCGTTTTCTAATTCCTCCATGGTAGATCTCATTTGATCTGCTGCTATGACGTAATACTTTGTTTGGGTTCCTCCGAGTAAAATTCCGAGACATTTCTGTAATTCACCGGTATTCATGGTGAGCGTGATGTGGTTAAGTTGAGTTCTGTAAAGCAACAGACAGTTTTTATTAGCAAACATTAGATTTTATGCAAAATACAAAATTTCATATACGAGTAGATCAACTAAAAACTGGTTTGATACTTTACATTTAACGATTAATCAATATTTGTTTGTTTTTGTCAATTTCCACGACGTTTTGGTACTGGCTATACAGAATGGCAGTTACAGAATTTGCCAATGCAGATTTGAACTTCATATTGATCTGAACCTGTCCAGTTTTCATTGTGCTCATTGAATTGGACTGTGATGGTACAATTTCAAATGCAAATAGAACATTTCCTTTTGTAAAGTTGGAAAAATTTATCCCATTTCCTAAACTTGGATTATCTGCTGTTTTCTTTAAAGTATTTAGAGCAAGAAGAAAATTGTCTTCTCCGTTTCCATTAGAGTCTTTAAAACTCAAGGGCAATGTCTTGTACTCTATCGATTCTTGGTTCATAGATACAGCTATTTCACTTAAATTAAAGTGTTGAAAGTTGCAGAACGACTTTGTTAATTTACCAAGATACGCTTGGCTGTCCACTAGCCCGATTACAATAGTCTGTGGCAATCGTCCGTTTATACAATTGTCTAGTGAATGCGAACTGACGCCGGCTGGAATAACAAAGGTTTTAATTTCAGGATCAAGACATGGATATTTTAAAGTAATGCCACTGTTTAAACTTGATCGATGCTTTTCAATTGCAAGTGGTGAAACTGTCTGTCTTTTTAGATACAACACAGCATTGACAATGTCGATACGAAACGGGCACCCAGAATAGCCCGTGCGGGTCTCAGTCTCGGCGTCTATACAGAATGCAGGCAATGACCTTCGCATTATAATACGTATGTCACTGTCTCCTGGAACCATTCGTGTTTGATTAAAAAATGGAGCTTCAGGTCTTCCAACTATAGTAAATGGTTTTGATTCTTTTCCAATATTGTATCGCGCTAAAAATCCACTATCCGTTTTTGCAAATGCATCAGGCGTTGAGTTTGGCAAATATAACTGATCTAGCATACTGTTTTTCTTTTCAATTGGATTTGAAGACAACATGCGCTTCAAGTATGCACTAATAGCATAGTGATTTGAGTTGTCACTGATGAGAGTGCCATTTAAATAAAATTCAAGATTACTGAATAAACTGTAAAACAGCATCGATGATGGTGCAGCTATATCTGCAACTACTACTGGTTTATTGTCACTCAGCACTAGACGGCATGTCACTTCCAAGTGGGATTCGTTAAATTTGTAATATTTACCCGGAGATTTTAAAATGTCAAAAATCAAAGGATTTTCATTGTCTCGGGGGCTCAAGACAGGATAGTAGGGATAATACTCGGCAGAGTCCTCAACACTGACATTTGTAGGTGGGAGTTTGTCTAAGATCAGATTACTTTGAAATGATTTTTGAGATCCCTCATACACTGACGGTTCATCGTAAAATCCTTGTGTATCCATGGTTTATTAGAGCTTTAAACTGATAAATGTTTGATATTGCTTCTTATAAGTCTAGACGTTGAATGGCATTATATGTTTCCCACTGTTGATTATATAGGTATAAACTTATCGTCGGCGGTACATATTCTTTCTTCGCCCTGCTCCAGCTTGACTTGATCTGCGACCTGATCCTCGTTGTTTACCGTAAGATATTGGTTTTCGCTTAAGTCGACCTCCGGTTTGTTGTCGGCGACGTACGCGTCTGCGCTGAGAGCCGCCAGATTGCGTTCGTCGTCTGTTTGCACAAGCTCCTCCACTTTGTGTATTTGGTCGTCGTTGTACAGATGTCATCTTACGTTTTTTGCAGGCTAATCGGCAATGGGTAACACGGCACTTTTTATTAATTAAACGGCGCGTATATGGCTTTCTATATTTAACTGGTATCAAATTCTGTGTGTCACCTAAATTTAACCATCTAGATGTGTTTTCTACTGTGTTTTCAGTTTCGATAAAATCGTGGTCGCCTGATCCCATTTGGTTGTCACTATTGGTTTTATTAATTGGTTCCAAAGTACAGTATTCTCCTAATATGCTGTCTTTTACGAGCTCTTCGTCTACTGTATCAGTGTTATTTTCGTTATTAATAGAGTCGTAAATATTTTTACACAAAATTTTACGCATAATTATCAGTCATTAGTGACATGTTATGCAATGCACTGCAAATTTATTTTTGAATTTAATTCATTAAGAAGCACTGTAAATAAAATGATGTTGTTGCTGTTTGAATGTTGAGTTTAGAATGAGTATGTAAACTAATTGTTTACACGTTTTATACTTTTCTGCTGTATCAAGTAGAACTTTACTTTCATATTAGCAAATTATACATTAACAAGTCAATTTAAATCATAATACATTCCACAATTTTACATTTTGCGTGGTCTAAACTGCAGTTCTACAATAGTTGTGGAATTTTCCGGCAGTGTGACGAGATTGCGATACTCGTTTAATAGAGTTATTCGAAGTATTTGCTGTGCCTGTGGTTTTAATGGCACATACAATATTGGAGAAAAAACATGTACAGTCTCCTTATCGTAAACTGGAGAAATATCTACTGATCGTAGTAATGGCAGGGCATGTGAGGCGTACAGTTGATTTTCAACCATATTGCATGATACAAGCAGACGTTTGGCTGGTATTGTCTGCTCTGGTTCTGGCTCTACGTCTTCTTTAAATTCCTCGTTTTCTCTTTCCATTTCCTCTTGCTCGGCTAGTTCAGTCTTGAGTCGTCCAACCACTCCAGTTTTAAAAATAAAATTGTCTTCAAATCCAAAATATCTATTGACCAACGCTGGCAGTTGTACTGAGATATCGTCTCTCATTTGAGGGATACTAAGCTCACCATCTTTGTGCTCAAACTGTATTCTTGTATCTCCTAACGAACCTTCTGATAATGTACGATTAATTTCATGAACAACATGATCCAAGTCAACTTCTTCTGGTTCTTTCATTGGAAGATAATTTGAATATAATTGAAACAATCGTATGTATAAATATTTGTTGTCCTCAATTTCGCTGTATTTTTCTTCGTCATAATCAGACTCTGAATTATAAACGCCATTGAAAAATTTATTATCTTGTTGAAATCCGAGACAAACAGCAATCTCTTCTGGTAAGACAACGTATTCATTTTCTTTACCTTTAAATGTCAACTTGCATTTAGTTTCTCCAAGCTCCATGGAAGGAAATTCAATTTTGATTTTAATGCCAGTTCTTTCTTGTAGTTCTGTGCCAAACCGCTCAAAGTATTTTTTGATGTCAGCGTCACCGTCAATTATTCTCTTTCTATACGGTAATATTGTTTCGAAACCTTCATGTATTTTTATAACATTTGAGGTGTTGACAAATTTGTGAGCGACAAAATTAAATACTGTATTCATCGGGACTGTGTCTAATTTTGCCTGTGTTACATTTTCATATGGCAGTTGTCTCCCAGACATAAATCTGTATCGATTGACCATAAATAAAGAGGCTAAAGCTGGCGAAATTTTTATGTTGACAGTGTCATTTGGTGCTAAATTATTAAAATGAATATAAGTTTCCTCTGGATGTTGCTTAATTGCTCTCTGAACAATTTCTAATGGAAAATGGTCAACTGTTTCTACTAGGCGGTCATTAAGGCTGCCCATAAACACATTCATTTTGGATGCTGTCTTTTGAAAACTAAATGCAGTTTTTTCAGTAGGCACGTAATTTGGAAATAGTTTTGGTGCTAATTCCATCTCATTGCTTTTCACATTACGGACTTTTCTAACCAGAGGTGCTCGTGAATTCCGTACTATTGCAGGTTGTTCACTGCTTGTGTATCTCAAACTGACTAACCCAACGTCATAATTGTCAAGATCTAATGGAGTTGAAAGTACCGATACAAAATTTGACGGACTGTTGTCTGTATAAATATGGTTTTGCTGGTCACTTGTCAATGTAACATAAATATTCTCTGTTCCTGTTGTGTCGCGATCTAGCACTGAGCAGCTGTGTCTGTCTAATCTTCTTCGTTTTTGCAATATGTGCTGTTTAATTGTATTTGCAAGATACGGAATAAACGGTGATTCACTCATCTTAAGAATTTAGGCACGGCTCAATTCTTCTTTATAAAAACCGCCAGTGATACTATTATCATCCAGATCCTCTAAATAGTAAGTAACAGGGATTGTTGTCAAGTTAATTGACTTAATCTTGAATATTTCAAGACTAAAGTTCTGGTTGTATCCTGTTTAAAAGCCAAAGGTATATTAACTTCATAACTCAATAAACAAGTCTATTTATAGGATAATATATTATTAATTAAAATATTGTAACGTAATAAGTAACGACACATTATACCTTTTTCAAACAAGATCTTAGTCCGGCTAATCCGTACACGTTCTCCAAGCTTGAAAGCTGACACTTGGCTCTTTTCATTGCTGATAAGATCTGCAAACATTGTTCGCCAAACCTCGTTCTCATTAGATTTATTGACAGCGTTTGGGGCTCTTTGAATTGTAGAGTGAAAAGTATTGTTATAGCTTTTCACAAAAGCAGGAAAAATATCAATTATGCGATAGGTGTCTCTCTCAGTCATAAAACGAGCAACTTTTTCAAAAATTGTCCTAAAAACATACAAAAAAACACATATTATTACATTAAAATTCATAAAATGAGGCTATATATTGTCTAGTTACTTCTAATTTTGTAATATTTAGACGCACCTTATTACACGTTCTACTATGCTTAATTTTGTTCCGCTATAAGTATTGTAATACTTAATTCGATGACCCTTCAAAAACTTGCGAAAAGTCTCTGCTCGGAATTCAGTTCCTAAACACATAATATTTGAACATTTATTAAATGCGTTTTTTACTAATAAGATATAGTAATACTTGTTAAAATTATAGTTGTATGTTACCGTACCTAATAACAACCTTGATCAGTAAACAAGTAAATTGGTGTCATTTTAGCTTCTCGAAAAATGCTTTTCATTGATTTTATTATTGATTCCGGCTTTTTATTTTTAATAAATCTGCAGTATAGCTTCTTGCTGAACGCGTCTATGCAAAATAATATGTTGGCAAATCCTGAAATATGTTTAGCCATGCCGCTTTCAAGTATCTTCAGATCAGCACAGAAAATTTCCCCTATCATATTAACTAATACTCGTCTGCGTTTAAATTTTTTTTTAATTGGTCTGTGCAAACTAAATGAACGCAGCTTACTTAATTCTTGGTCTACAGTAATTTTGTCATTGAATTTTTATTGTTTTTGATAAAACCACTTAATGCAGAAAACGATCCTTTTAATCTAGAATTTAAATATGATTTTCGTATATCAGCCATGATGTGTACGTTTTATATGTGAACCACTGCGGTGTGCATTCAAACTACAAATGGACGCTGTTAAATAATCGCACGCAATTTATAGCTTATATTATATATTTACAAATTTACATTTAATTTTTGTTGCAGAAGTTTTCAATTATGGGATTTTTTTATCAGTTTTACATATATTATACTTTTTAACATATTACAACTATAACAATTGGAAAGTGTAAATTATTATTACATACACACTAACGTTATATTAAAAGTAAGAGTATGTACACAAAAACTACAATGTATAGTATATTTAAAAGTATTAAATTGTATTTACATTTTTTCAAAATGGTGCACTTTTTTATTTATAAAAATTGATCTACTTGGCTAGTCATGTCTGCTTTACGAGATTTTCTGTTTTCTACTTCAAGTTCTTTTAGTCGGGCTTCTTCTTTCCACCGCAGCTGCATTTCATACTTATGCTGAACAACTAAAATTCTTGAGGCCTGTATTATTTCTTTGTCCACAATCATAAGATTTTCAAAACATTTAAATCGAGAAAGAGCTACATAAGTTGTGCACGCTCTAATTTCTCTTGTATCCAAAAGCACACATCCTTTTTCTATTGTTATGCCTTGCGATCTGTGAATTGTCATCCCCCAATTCAAGACAAGTGGAAATGCCTGGATTTTAACATATTGATTTGTTTCTTAATCTAGTTCAGAGTATTCAATACGTGTTATTTTCACCCCTTTTCCTCTAGAGGTAACAAAAATATTGTTTCCTCGGTAATGTGGAAAGTCTACAACTATAGCTTCAACATAATTGTTCCAGTAAATTCTGTTCTTGACTGAGCTAAATATTAAATCCACAACAGTGCCTCGGCTCCCATTAGTAAGATTCGATGCTACGTCCAAGTTTTGCGTTAACATGATACGTGCGCCATAATCTACTTCAAGTGGATCTTTTAAAAGTGAGCTGGTTTCTCCAATTAAAGCTGGAACCTCAATAAACCCAGGATGAAATCTTCGGATCATCTTCCTACAAAATTACAATCAAATCATTAAAATCATTAATTTATTAAAAAACATATCACGAATCCTAAAATACATTTAATAATAAAATTTATAGGAAAAATTTACTTTGTATTTTTGTTTAAAAATACGTACTTATTGTGTGCTGCTACGTTGTTGTTTGTTTGAAAAAGATGAATTGATTTTTCAAATTCTTCAAATTCAATATCCGAAAGATCAGATTCCAAAATGTGCCGCTGTCGTTGTTGCAAATTGTAAAGATCCAGAGGGGTACATTTAAAATATCTCAGCCTCATTAGAAACTCGTAGTACTCCAGTTGTCTTGAATCATTTTTACTCTGCCGAAACGGGGTGTCTAATACAAAAGCAGTATTGAAACTCTTGTACAATTGAGAAGCTTCTCGTAATTCTTGTGAAGTCTGTACTATGAACTGAGAATACAAATTACTGTCCCCCAAACAAGAACATTGAAGAAAGTCTCCAAACATAAGTACGGTTCTTCCGCTGAACGGCAGCTCTGCCCGAGATGGATCTACTAGTTTCATGAAGGCATCTACAAAATGCAGTAATTTCAAGCCTATAGTTGAAACTTCGTCAAAAAGTAGAACTTTAACATTTCGAAAGTTGTGTTTATCGAAAGCTGAAATACCGTTCTTCAGTTGGTCAGTGATATTCCCATTTGCAAAAGGTTTTATTTTGAAGCAAGAATGAAATGTAGTGCCTTTTAAACTAGAGGCACATACTCCAAGAAAACAACAAATTCTAAAAGAAAAGGTTTGATCTTGGCTTTGCTTTTGCGACAATATGTGCTGCAATGTCTTTATTACCGCTGATTTGCCTGACCCTGGGATACCCACAATTATCATTCTTAATGGTGTTTTGTAAAATAGTCTTCCAGGTAAACTAATTTGTTTTCTTACCAAGTCCACAATTTATTTTTGACGTGGAGCTAAAAAAGTGTATGGAATTTCTGGAGGCGCAAAGATTTGCATACTTGTATTCTGAGATAATAACTCAAACTCTCTATAATTGTTTATTGCCAATAGTTCACAAGTAGTTGATTTATCTGAAATTGCACCACTTAAATCGCATGTACAGTTGCAATCCAAGTTATCCTTTGCTGTAAGTCTGTGCTTGTAAAAGCAATCAGAGCACAAAGTGTGCTCAAGATTAAAGGCATAAAAATAAGACTTAGGAACTAGTGGAACTAAATCTGGGTGGATTGAAAAACGGCTTGACCCCGGTTGATTACGTTCTCTGTATTTATTCAATACTTTTGTTGCTGCTTCTGAAAATTGATGTGGAGTTCGTTTGCAGGAACAGCACTTTACATGTCTACAGCAAATATTTCTAGACGGTTCAGATATACTCCTTTCTGATGAATGATCGGTTTTTAGAACTCGATTTGGTGGTTTTAGCCAAAGTTTATTGTCTCGTAAATTTGAACATACAAGACGTTGTATCTGTGTTAAAAAAAAAACTATTCTTCCATGACACGCACTACAGGAATTTCGAAGTTGTACAGATCCAAAGTTGTTTGTATGGAATCTAGAATTCAAATCTCTGTTAGCGTATTTTTGTTCTTGTTTTCGTGACCACAAGCTTTTTTTGACTGTGTAATAGCGACCACAGTATTGGCAGCTCACAATAGTTAACATGCTTGTACATAAAACAGCACTGTATATAGTTTTTGTTTAGTCTTTTGATTTTATTGATAGCTGGCACGTAAACTTTTGGGCAAGTCTAATAAGATTTTGATGTTCTTCAAACTGACGGTTTTCTGATATTAAATAGCGCTCATACTTTGAATGATTTTCTATAACGTGTTGTTTGCGAAGCTCTGTAGACTGGAATTGCTGTGTACAGTACCCACACAAATGCAAGTTGATACACGTAACAGTAGATTCTGAAATTACTTTCATCTTTCAGTTCTCTATGAGACTGAAAATAAAATCAATAATTCCACTAATGCACACTGGTTATAAGTAGCTGACTGACTGGCTGACGGCTTTAACAACCTCTATATATGAGTGCCTACACTCAACAATAATGCTTAACATTTTAGTGACGCACAACAACCTAGCGTCCCTGTGAATACAAAAGAAGAGGGTAGGGCCTATATAAAACAAGACCAATCACAAGTCACTGCTTATATTGTCAGCAGGTAATACATATGATAATAATGCTTGCACAAACGGCAGCGAAAATCAGAACACTCGAGCTCATCTAAAATAGAATGACACTCTTGCTCACTGAGCAATTATTTTCATTTCTACTCAAACCTTTGATCCGTAATATTGTCTCAAGTGTCATTGTCTCAGCGGTACAACAAACTATAGCAAACTACATTTCATTAAGAATTTATAAATACTCAGTCAGATAAAGTGAGCATATTAAAGTTATTTATGAAGAGTAGCACGGCGCATTTATCTTCACTTTCTCCTGTCACCATGGCAAAGTCTTGCTTGAGTTCCGTAAACATTGAAAATATCAACAACGTTGTGGCATCTGACAAGATGGACTACACCCAACAGCCTGGACCGTCGCGTAATCTAAACAGTGCATCTTCAAGTACTTTAAATACAGCAAATATTGATTCCCAAAACTGGGCATTCTTTGAAACTTCTGATTCTGTATTTATTGGGGACAACGTCAAAGCTCGTGTTGTTTACAGCCCTGGCATGAAGACACATTTCTACTATTTGGGTCGAAGAAACGGAGAAGCCAAGCATTCCAAAATTTCTTTCTCACAATTTGAAAGTCTTTCTTTAATTGAATGGGCAGCTTAGATTTTACAAGAACATAAGGATCACCCTACTGTTGGCCGCAAAGTAACAGATCATCTTCCGTACTTTGCTGGTAAACCAGTCGAGTTCATGTTTGACGAACCTCGAAGCAGATTCAAGAAGTTTGTCTATTGGAAGTCTCCACATTTCAGCGTCAAGTCAGTCCGAGTTCGCTTTTCATTCAATCAACTGACAGGAGCTTATAACATGCTCATTAATTCTAATCTGTCTGAAAAGTATTCTTAGCAGTTCCCCAATTACGGTGGCCCAACCATTAAATTCACACTGGTTGAAATGAACGACTTTGTTGCTTACTTGACAAATACAAACCTAAAGTTGGCAGCTCAAGAAACAAATGATGTTACTGTTATCAAAGAAAGCTTACAGCAACAGGAGCAAAAACGCAGAGCATCGCCGCAAAATCTTGAAGATTTAAAGAAACCAAAACCAGATACTGAGGCAGCAGTTGAACAACCGAAGATCAAGATACCATGGGAAGAGATATTTGCAGGATTTCCTCCTTCTCCAACTTCATCTATTGACTGTCACTCAGGATTAACAGACGACTCGAGTTTCACTTATTCAGAAGAATCTGATGAAGACTAGACGGATACTGTTATAAAGGACTATGTAATTACAATGTCATCAAGTAATTTATTTTTTTTTAAATATACAAAAATATGTAGATATATAAATAACTTTAATTTTAGAGTTTCATAAAACATCAAAAGGAAACAATACTAACCTGTTTCAGGGTAGTACTAATTAGGAAGTGTTTATTTTTAATTGTAGTTGTAATTAAAGTTTAAGAAGTGAATAAATATTACATAAATAATTTTAGTTTAAAATAAAAGTGCACAAAATATTAACATAAATGTATCAACAAATAAACATACATGTAGTGTTTCGTAGTAAAGTAAGATGTACATGTTTGTATATAGTAATATAATAATATTGTAAATGTAATTGTGTAGTAGGCGTAAACTTGTAAATATATGTGTACTTGTAAATAGTAAATGTAAAACTATGTATGTCTGTTGTATTTGTAAATCATGTGTGTAAATATTTGTATGTATGAATTTGAGTGTGTGTGAAAAAAAATTCAAAAAAAAAAATTAAACTTGTAAATATGTATATATGTAAACACTGCCTTACAATCAAACTTTACTCTGCAATCGAAAACCTGCATACAGTTTCTGCATAATATAAAAAACAACCTGCGTCTCGCTGCACTTGTTCACCTGTTGTACCTTGTATATTACACTTGCAGTTTGCACTTGCATCCCTGCTCATCATATTAATTGTTGTAATTTATAAACCATATACCAGAAACATATAACAAACAAACAAATAAACATATATCTCATAGGAACATGCAGCCCACCTGACTTGCATCAATAAAAAACTTGTATCTGTTCCACAGCAGGTAGAATTCAGCCTTTCGTCCTAGCCCTGTACCTTTAATTTCATATTTTCACTGGACTCGACAGAAACCAGAAGCCAGTTTCAGTAGACAATGGATCAATATTCAATTAATATGCATATCACACGCATCCTAAGTAACAAATTTTCCCCTTGGCTTTGATTCCTGCAATGCTAAAGGTCTGGAAGTGTGCTTTATTCTGTCCAATTGAGCTCCATAATAAAATATAATATTATTTATTCGAGCATTCCTACCCCAGCAACTGTATGTATCTACATTATACAACATTTAAATCAATAATTATAAGGATATACTACTGTTACATAGTATATAGGTACGCAGTTGGGCATGTACATATATACATTTACATATATTGTATACATATATCTCATTGTCGGTATGTCTTGCTTATAGGTAGCACGAGTGGTCAGCTCAGTACATGGAAAGTTGAAGCTCAGAGCTCCGTGGGTCCGAAAAGTTTGATTTTAGAAGCCGACTGGGCCCATCAGAAGCTTCAGCCCAGCCTCGGTCGATGCGTTGAGTTAATTAGCTATTAATATGCACGTCACGCACATCAACAGTAACACAGTCACCCCAACTCAGTGCACTCTCCAGTGCTAAGGGCTACAAGGTGCATCCAATTCTGCCTGGATTCACTCAATAATACAGAATATTTCAAAATAATATTCAATCCAGAACCCAAACATCTACCTACTACTATATACATCCCGCTACAGTGAGTAGATATGCTATATACTGATACATACATATACATATATACATATCGGCTTAAAATGGGCACATTAATTTTTATTTTTGTTATTACATATTTTTAAGAATTTGGTAGATTTTTTAAAATGGTTACTTTTTTAATTAAATTTAAAATTAAATAATTAATTAATAATTAATTTTAATTGCAGTTATGATATTTAAATATTTTAAATGGGTATGTACGTTAAAACAGTGTAGTTAATGCATTTAATTAAGTTAAATGCATATAGTTTAATATAATATACATGCTAATTGTATTTAGCAATACGCAACTAGTACACTGTACATACTAAATAATGTGTACATACATACATAGGTAAGTAACGGGTTCTACATAATAGCATATTAGCACCTAATATTCAAGAGCCCCACATTCTCGATCAAATTCTATACATCTCAAACATCCCAGTTCAAGTCCCATAGCTATAGCAGACATGTTGCCCTCTGTTTCTGTACTTTGTAGTTGAGCAAAGCAATTGTCAGCCTTCAAATCCATTCTCAGCCTTGAAATCCATCAGGCATCCTCTCTCAGCCTTTGAAGTATGTACATGACCATTCAATACCACATGGTTCCAATTCGATAGGTACCTTGTCTCCCCCCTCGTGAAATATTCCTCAACTTTTTCAATGCCTCACTTCTTTCACGTAATGAATAGAAGCGGTATCGCCCCCTTCGCACATAATATGTAGTTGAGCAAAGCAATTCTCAGCCTTCAAATCCATTCTCAGCCTTGAAATCCATCAGGAATTCTCTCTCAGGGTTTTGATGTATGTACGCACACATCCAACCCCTAGGGTTCCAATTATATAGGCACGTTGTCTCCCCCTTCGTGAAGCACATCAGAACTCCGTCTGTTCCTCTCATTTTACATACCATATGATCCCGTTGCCGTGGTGATCAATCCAACCGATACAAATACCCGCTCACTTTAAATTCTATCAATCTCAAATATCATACATTGAACATCTACATACAATATTGCATAGCATATGATCCGCACTGGCGGTCACAGCTCAGCTGATTTTCATACCCAACACACGTTGCTATGGGAACGCAGTCCAAACATTAACAATGGCTCCGGTCTCGTCCACTCTTCCTCAGTACTTCCCAATGCCCATATACCAGCCACACTGTTCCACTCAAATAATACAACTCCAGCTCCCATTTCCTCCCATTCATACCCATGACATTACATTAAAATGCATTTAAATGCCCATAAGCTTAGCAAGGTTATCCGTCGTTTCAATTCAATCCCATGACTTTACATTACAATTAAATTAAATGCCCATATGCTTAGCAAGGTTATCTGTCGTTTCAGTCCCACATCTCACATCATGTCTCAATCCTTGTCATGGCCCAGGCTGTCCCAGTCAATACTCTCGGGTACTACAACTTCTAACACAACTTCTACTTCTCTCTCCACCACTTCCCCCGTAGTGACTAATATAGTGGTCGTTGGTTTGACACTGCAATGTAAAATTGGAAAATATGCGTTTTCATGACGGGGGTCCACTCTTCGAATACCAGCTCAGGCATTCGCAATTCTCCTTCCTAATCATTTTACAGACGTTAATAATGCAGCATAGGGATCGTCCATAAATGACGTCATACAAATTTTACTATTTTAGGGGTCCCCACTGTCATAAGTATAAAAATTCGGTTGACATATATCCCTAACATAGCATTTTACAAGTATGCATGCAGGGGTCTTCCATGAATGACGTCATACAAATTTTACTATTTTAGGGGTCCCCACTGTCATAAGTATAAAAATTCGGTTGACATGTATCCTTAACATAGCATTTTACAAGTATGCATGCAGGGGTCTTCCATTAATGACGTCATCTAAATTTTTACTATTTTAGGAATCCCCACTGTCACAAGTTTAGAAATTCGGTGGACATAATATATCCTTAACATAGGATTTTACAAGTATGCATGCGTGGATCGTCCATGAATGACGTCATAAAAATTTATACTATTTTAGGGATTCCCACTTTCATAAGTTTCGAAATTCGGTTGACATATATCCTTAACATATGATTTTACTGGTATGCATGCAGGGATCGTCCATAAATGACGTAATACAAATTTTACTATTTTTGGGATCCTTACTGTCAACAGTTCAGAAATTCAGTTGACATATATCCTTAACATAGGATTTTACTAGTATGCATGCAGGGATCGTCCAAAAATGACGTCATACAAATTTTACTTTTTTAGGGATCCCCACTGTCATAGGTTTAGAAATTAGGTTGACATATATCCTTAGCATAAGATTTTACTAGTATGCTTGCAGGATTTGTCTATAAAGGGCGTCATACAAATTTTACCGTTTTAGAAATTCACATGCCTTTAGTTCTAAAATTAAGTTAACTTATATACTTAACATTGAATTTTCAAGCTTACATACGGGGATCGTCCGTAAATGACGTCATTCAAATTTTACTATTTTAGAGATCCCTACTGTAATTAGTTCAGAAATTAGGTGGACGTATGACCTCAACATATGATTTTTTTAGTATTCATAGGGTAATCGTTCATAGATGGCGTTGTTTGAATATTATTATTTCAAGTATCCCGCCTGTCTTTAGTTTTAAAATGAGGTAAACGGGTACCCATATTATGAAATGCCTCCATTATTCAAACTGGGATCTTCCATAAATGACGTCATCTAAATATCACTATTTTAGGGTTCCGCTCTGCATTTGTTTAAAAATTATGCAAATAGATACTTTGAACGCAGGGGTGTTACAAGAATACATACACAGATCGTTTATAAATACCTTTATCTAAGTATTATTTTTTTTTTAACTGCTTGCAACGTACATTCGTAAATGGCTTATTGGTGGCAGAGGAGGCTCTATAAATGACGTTATTTGCGAATAAGGCAATTCTTACAAATTTTCCAGCTATATTTAACTACATGCCACGTACTTCCATATATGGCTTATTGATGGTAGAAGAGCCTCTATAAATGACGTCATTTGTGAATGGTGCAATTTGTTAACATTATTCTGCTTTATCTAACTATATGCTACGCACATTCGTATATGGCTTATTGATGATAGGGGAGCTTCCATAGATCTAATATCATCTTTTAGCGTAACATAAATTGTGTTGCGCATTTGTTGAAGCTCAGCATCTACTTCGGGCCCGCCCCTGGTCGACAAATCCGGCGCGAAGCGCCGGATTTTTTTGAGACGGCGTAGTATTGGACACCAAAATAAAGACTCATTTATATTTACATATGGCGCATGTCCATTATTAAATACTGTGAACAAGACATTCAGATCCATTATGCAATAATTGAAGTTGACACTTTATATAGCTTAAGTAAAATTGTGACGAGAAGTAGAATCGTAGTTTGCGTTACATTTTTTAACAAACATAAATGTATTATCACAAAAAACACCTACAATCATAAAAGCTAAAAAAACTGTTTAGAATTTAAGACTGTTTTAAAAATTATTCTAAAAAAACTTTTGAAAAAATAAAACTTACGTTCGCAGTGGTTTCCAATGAACGATTTTGTGCATTCGCACCTAAAAGAATTCGTGCCGTCAACGCACGTCCCTCCATTTTGACACCTGTTGTGTCCTGCGCAGTCATCCATATTAGTTTCGCAGTTATCGCCCAAGAATCCTGATGAGCATTTGCAGTGCCTCTCATTATTTTTAAAGGAGCATTTCCCGCCGTTGAAGCACGGATTGAAGCCACACACCAACTGCTGTTGTTGGATACCTACGTGGCCATCAGAAATACGAAATTCAATTTTTTATGTTAATCTGCCGAATCTGCGTAGCATGAACTGCCATAACCCAATATTAATTCCCATGTATGACTTTCCGGCGACGTTGTTTATTATAAGATGTCAGTTTATGCCACTTCTTTTTCCTTTTATTAAAGCCACACGGGTCAATTAATTATATTTACCAACAAATAATTGAAACAATAAATGCTGAATAAGAAAGAAAGAAGGTCAATAAATAAATTTCTTACTCGTTATATTTTGCAAGTGCGACATGTTGCTTTGGACTTTTTGGTGTTGGTCAACTGTAAGTCACATTTCATAATACATTACAGTACCCCCTCCCGTATCCGAACCTCCCTTATCCGAAACCTCCCATATCCGAATGGGTTTTTCGGTATCCGAACCCTCCCATATCCGAACAAAATTTTGGCGATGTGAACTTAAAATTCGATTTTATGAATATCGTGCATTTAAACAAATTACAATAAATCTCCGTGGTTTTCGTAAACAAATTACTCTGGTCTTTTTATGACCAGATACCCTTGGCGTATTAATTCGTCCTAATTTTAATTATACTTTCAATAATAAATTGTTCTAAACATGACTAAATTAACATTTCTGTAGCTCTAAACTATACAAATACATATTGCAAAAAAATATCATATGTATTTCTGATGTTATTGTATTTATTATAAAATCCTCTCATATCCGAATTTTCTCGTATCCGAATGGGGTCTGTTCCCAATTAATTCGGATACGGGAGGGTTTACTGTATTTTGTACACTTTAAAATAGCGCCTTGAGTTATGAAACTAATATTCACGTAACACTGCCATCCCTGATAAACAATAATTATGTCTACCCTGTAACCTTATGTAAAACAATAATAAAATACTTGACACAATCAACCGAGTGATTCCCTATTTTCAAACTCTTGAAAAGAAACGATATTCACTTTATTTGATTACTTCGTGTTTATAGAACCCTATTTATTACGATTTAAAAAAAACAGCGTTTTTTTTAATTTGAAAACTTGTAAAATATCACGTTAAACTCGACCATAATCAGATTCTGCTAATAGTTACGGTTCCAATGATGCATCAATTGCATGCAACTTCAATTAGTATCCAGAGTAAATATCGACTGTTAAAATTCGAAAAATATTTGCGGGAAATTCCAACTATTTTATTTCATACAGTTAAGGGGTCAGACACAAATAGTGCCATCCACGTTGAGGGTCAACTTGAAATAAATAACACTCTATCTTTATATTTATTTGAACTTAAGTTGTGTCAAACTTTAAGTGCTCCTGGTTCGCAGCAGATTGAATGTCTAGTTAAATAATTAGGGTCAACTTCTTATTTAAGTTTTCTATATAAATTTTTAACATAATTTGGCTTCTTTATTAATTCATACCTATAATGTCCTTACAACGAATTCCTGCAAATCCTGGTAGACAAGCACACTGAAATTGGCCTATTTTGTTTTCACAAGTTCCTCCGTTAAAGCAGCTGTTGCCGGCGCCACATTCACTTGTATAGTCAGCGCAGCGCTCTCCTGTATAATCAGGCGCGCAGATACAACTAAAGTTCGTAATTTCCTCGACACAAGTTCCTCCATTTTGACATTGATCTGTAACTAAGCATTTAAAATCCACAGGGTCTGAATACTCTGAAATTGAGTGAAAGGATTATTTTTAATTGTGATGTACAAAGAACTTTCTAACAGTAAGGTATAAGTAACTATGCTGAACATTCTAAATTTTTAAAATTTATTGCAAATTAAAAGATAAAAGCTGTTGTAATTTACTTAGACTGACGAACACTCCAATGCATATGAGAAAAGGTGTAATCAAAATCAAAATCATAACTTTTTGAAGCTTAGAATAATTTTGAAATTTGAAACGGGCTCTTAGCATCTTCATTCTTGATTCCTTTTTACTACTTAGATTTTCAATGAAATCGTCAGTTTCATGTGGTATTTCGTTTTGATTAATTCGCTCATTAACCGCATTCTTTAATATTTAAACAATACAAGTATTGAATCTGTTAGAACAGTAATTTTAGCTCTTAAATTGACTTAATGTAAATATTAGACTTATTTTACTGTGCTAGACGTCGCCGCTTTGTGAACGATGTTCATGATGAAATCTCCTCCTACAGTAATATCTCTTCCCGCTTCGGCACCTGTCAGGTTATTCATTATGGTTAAATGACTTTTTTGTTTTGCAAATGGGTTGCAGCTTTAATTACTGTTTTTTGTTGCAAAAAAGAGTAACAAGCCAGTTATAGGGTTTAACACTGTTTAATCGTTTAAATGAATTTACAACTTTAAAGTTTCCAATGTATTTGCAGCTATGTTATTGTTTGTTGTAAGTCGTCCTAATTTAATGCAATAAAAAGAATGTTTTAAACTATTTAAAACTAAAAAGGCTTTGGTTGTTTTTAAAATTAAATTTTAGTACAGCCAAAACTCTAACTGAAAACTATTGCAGCAAAGTAGGAAAGTTGTCTTAAATAAATCCTACACTGCCAAACATACGCTATAACTTATAAATTATTTCTTTACTGAATAAATAAAACGTAAAAGCCCTTAAAATTGACTACTGTCGTTTTTTTCCGTATTTTTAGCTTAGGTGTTTCCGACATTCCAGTAACCCCAAAACAACAAATGTCACGTCACGCTTTGTGGCGAAGAATTTTTCTGTTTTAAGATGCTGAGCTTTAGCTCATAAGCATCTATTGAAATGGTTACGTCCGTCCGTCTGCCAGAGTCTGCCTGTCAGTCTATCTGTCCGAATATATATAGGTCGTACGAGAACGGTCGCAGTTTTCAACCTAATTTCTTAAAATATTGTTTTAACGCTAAAAAAAGCGCCCGTGCAGTGCTGTATAGTTTTTGAGAAACATCGCATAAATGGATTTTGCACAGTTTGGAGTTAACTGAAGCAACTTTCAATATTTTTATAACTTTTTTTTCTCTCAAACAAAAACCAGCCGTTTAAATTGCAATAGCATTAAACTTCCCTCATTCTCTAGGTACGTACGTGGTAGGCAAGGTTAACGTCGTTAAGGGGCCCGACACAAATGACGTCATTCAAGTTGAGGGTTAGTAAATTAAAACAAGCCGCTCCTATAGGATCTTACTAATATGCATACGGGGATCGTCCATAAATGACGTTATTTAAACATCATTTAGCAGATTCTCTTTGTCATGAGTTCAAGAATGAAGTAATTGAATATATTTAACATAGGATATTACTAATATGCATACAGAGATTTTCCATAAATTATGTTATTTAAACATTACCATTTTAAAGATCCCCTTTGTCATTAGCTCAAGAATTAGGTAATTGGATATATTTAACATAGGATCTTACTAATATGCATACGGGGATCGTCCATGAATGACTATTTAAACAATACTATTGTGCAGAACGCTTTTTTCATTAGTTCAAGAATTAGGTAATTGGAAATATTTAACATCGTATCTTTCTAATATATGTACATACGGGGAGTGTCCATAAATAGTGTTGTTCATACAATAAAATTTTAGAAATCTTCTTGGTCATTAGCGCAAGAATTCAGTACGTAATTAAATATATTTAACAAGGGATCAAATTAATATGTATACGGAGATCTTCCATAACTGACGTTATTTAAATTTGTATTAATGTTTTTATCTGCTCGCCGCGTACATTCGTATAATTAGGTCCTATTGATAGTATGGGAGGCTTTATTTATGATGTTATTTGTAAATCATTCAATTCTCAAAAATATTCCAGCTTTTGTTACCTACATGTCACGTACTTCCATATTTGGCTTATTGATGGTAGAAGAGCCTCCTTAAATTACGTCTTTTGTGGATGGTGCAATCTACAAAAATTATAAGGCTATATTTAACTACATGCTACGCACATTCGTATATGGCTTATTGATTGTAGAGGAGCTTTCACAAGGCTTATATCATCTTTAAGCGTAACATAAATTGTCTTGCGCACTCGTTGAAGCTCAGCATCTACTTCGGGCCCGCCCCCGGTCCACAAATTTGGCGCAAAGCGCAGGATTTTTATTAATCAAACTTGTTTTCTCTTTCTTTTCTGTACGTAGTTGTTGTACTGAAATAACCCTTACAAGCTCCATCATACCGGGCGATGTTTTAAAGTTACTGGAGGAATTTAAATGCCAGAAGTCCGCCCTTTCTTCAACGCCTCTTCACGGTTACCGACCTGTGAATTTAGTTTTATGGAAACCACCGATCCGGTTAATCACCAATAGCTAAACCGACGGCTAGCACTATTTTAGCACGACCAAATTTATTCCTACATTAAATGTTCTATTAACATGAGTTAAACAAGTCTAAAATGTTCTATTTACATGTGTTTTAAAAGTCTAAAATGTTCTATCTAGGTACATGTGTTTTAAAAGTATAAAATGTTCTATCTACACGCTTTCAAAAAGTGTAAAATGTTCTAACTGCATGTTTTTCAAAAGTGTAAAATGTTCTATCTGCATGTACCTCAAAAGTCTATATGTTCTATTTGCATATTCCTCAAAAGTCTAAAATATTCTATCTACAAGTTTTTGAAAAGTCTGAAATGTTCCATCTAATTACATGTTTTTGAAAAGTCTAAAATTTCTATCCACATGTTTTTGAAAAGTCTAAAATTTCTATCTACATGTTTTTGAAACGTCTAAAATGTTTTGTCTACATGTTTTTGAAGAGTATAAAATGTCCTATCTAGATGTTTTTGAAACGTTTAAAATTTTGTATTCACATGTTTTTGAAAAGTCTAAAATTTCTATCCACATGTTTTTGAAAAGTCTAAAATTTCTATCTACATGTTTTTGAAACGTCTAAAATGTTTTATCTACATGTTTTTGAAGAGTATAAAATGTCCTATCTAGATGTTTTTGAGACGTTTAAAATTTTGTATTCACATGTTTTTGAAAAGTCTAAAATTTTCGATCTACATGTTTTTGAAAAGTCTAAAATGTTCTATGTACATGTTTTTTAAAAGTGTTAAATGTGCTATTCAAAATACAGCGGCAACTGCACTGGTGGGTGGCGCAGTGCTTTGGTTTGTATTGGCATGCCGGTGGAACGTCGGTTTCTACATCTTCGTTCAATGACCGCTTTACCGATGAAGAGGCGTGTTTTCTTCAGCTACTTCCGTAATTACTGACATTAGATGCCTTTTTTTAAATTGAATTTAAACTCGCATTTACCTTGTGTGACGTTATTGTGCATAACTCGTCGCCTTGAATATTGCACGATATTTTCATCAAAACCACTTTATGGAATGTGAAGAACTATTTAAGGCACACACATCGTGCGCGTAGAAACAAATTACCTTAAAATAATTTTGAGCTAATAATAAATTGCCCTACCCAAAAAACTATTTAAATTGTTTAATGCTTAAACAATTTGCATTTTAGTTTTATTTAAGGTTTAAAATACGAAATTTGGCAATTTTCAAACAAAACATTGAAGCAACACGGTTTGCATTTTAAAAAGTACAATTAAAAAAAATTTTCTTTTTCTAAACACTTGGAAATAAAAATATTATACAAGTGCCGTTTGTAAATGACGTTATTCAAACATTTTGAATTCCGAGATCCCTTCTGTAATTAGTTCAAAAATTCAGTAAACAGTCATTTTTAACGTTGGATCCTACTTATCGGTTAAGCCTGACAGCATCCCCTTCCTTAGCATTTTAAAAAGCCACGGCACGTACATATAGGTTATAGAAAGTGACGGATAGTCCATAAACGACGTTCTTTATATATTTTAGTTTTGAGCACCCCCAGTTTCAACTTTTACATTTTATCCATAACATTTTACATACGTGTCAAACCCGCGTCTAAATAATTATTGTTTGGGCGCCTATAGAGAAAAAGGCTACATGAATGATCCGATGGGCTTAGTTGGATACTTGTTGTATTTTGCGCTCATAAATACAAACCAGTGTTCATGCATGATGGTCTTAGCTTGACTAGAACGCAGGGCTCGCGCAGGGAATGGCTGGAATATTCCAGTGGGCATATTTGAACATTGCATGCATGCCATTTTCGAGTTTCCCCATGTGCAATGTCAGCGCAGTCTTACCCATTGGCAGACTAAGCTTGGTCTTTCCTTTTCCAGTCCCACTAGCATCTCGCTCGCTTACTCGCTGCATGCTTTCTGTACTTATCATCAAAGCAAAAACTATCGAGCTTAGTAGGTATGTAGTATAGTGACTAGGTCCATGCCTATAACCTTAATTCTTTGCCCCTTGCTTCTAAACCGTGTAGCTAATGAAAAATCGGTACGTTAAAATGTATAAAGCGCATTTAATTCAAAATTCTGAAGCATGAGATTTCTCGAACTTTTGTCGGTCTCACGTCAGTGCTCAGTTGCTCAGTTGGTCCTGAATTTCATTCTTTATTACAGAAAGTTAATAGGTTTTAATTCGAAATATTACCTTTAGGTAATTTTTATTGTTACTTTCATTTATTGCAGTGCTAGCGTTTCTAGAAAAAAAGGACCTCTTGAATTTAATAAGCTTACTTTTGCTGTGCTGTGCTGACTTTAAATTGACTGCACGGTTTTACCTAATAATTATAAGTGTTGTGGTTGACGTGACTCATTTCATTTTATTAAATATCAAATATATCGAAGTGTGGACTCCGTGATTTTGACTACACAAAACATTAGAATTACCTAACCTTCATTTTTGTATAAAATCGGTTCTAAAGTTTAATAATTTCACAATCTTATTGAGCACAGTCGATAGTACATGTGAAATGCGACAAGTTTAGTGTTCTAAATTGCAATATCATGGTGAATAGTTCTCGGGCTGAATACTTTACTATTTTGATTTAAATAATTTCGTTAAATAAATTATAATTCATAGAATTTGGTTATACCACTAATTTGATGACTAGACCTTTATTATATTTCAAAGTTGCATATGTAAAGGAAAATGAATTAAAATCTAATAAAATGAACAGCGCTAGGTGGAAGCATGCAAACACGGAATTTGGTATAGCATTGCATGAAGAGAAGATTGCTAAGGGTGCATAGTAAGTTTCATGTAGGAAGGCTCTTTATTTTACTCATGCAAATATGGCATGCATGATTTCAGAGAAACTAACAGGCAAACGTATCGGGGAATCTTGAAATCCACGCACCATTTTTTTCCATAAACTTTCCTGCATGACCATGCTGGTTTGTCGTTCGTGGGCCTACTTACATAAAATTAAAATTAAATGCAGTTTGTTAAATTAAAAAACAGACGTCAATAAAAAATCATATTCATAAAAAAAAGTATGTTCTTCTAGTAATGCTTTAGATTGTTTTAAAATTCTGACAGACACAGTTTACCTGAATTAGGTGGGAATGGTCCTATTTTTATAGTAAAAGCAACGAAAAACATTATTCAAAGTTTTACATTTACAAAGCAACGCATAGAGCTGTTTAATTAAAATATAATTATATCATCATCTGAATGACAGTTCCTTGGATACTTTAAAACGCTAATAGTAAAGCTAATTATTCAAATTTGAAAAATAATTGCTAAATTCGTTTTTCCTGAACTTCTAAATGCTAGCAACTTGTATCTTTTGAGAAGATTCAAATTATTCCATTTACACTTCAAGAAAAAGCAAACTGTTCTATTTATGTTTTCCGAAATGTGCAAAACAGTAATTTTACATCAAACATTAAGATTTAATAATTATTTTATTTTCTGGTTGAGTTATGATTTTCTTTGCAGCATGTGCTTTATTTAAAATGCTCGCAGACGGAAGGATTTTCTTACAACTAATAATAAACCGTATATTTTAATAGCAAAATTGTTGTACTATTTTAATTATATTTTTCAACAAATTAGCACAGCGTTAAATATAATTTAAATAAAATGCTAAAGCTTTTAGTTTTGTTACACATCTGTAGGACAAATGAAAAACGTCATTAGTTAATTATTATTTACATAAAGTACAGAAACAATGTTTACCTTGAGTTTATGCTGCATTAAAATATTACTGTTTCATACGAATTGGGAAGTTTTAGAGTTTTTTGTGTTCAATTTTTGTTTGTGTCACGTTCCACATTTAATTCACTTAATTGTTTCGCTGTTCAATAATTTATTTCCAGGAAACTTGAAAACCGTTTCCACTTGTGGAATATTTTGTTTCGAATGTAGCAATAAATGGAAAAGTGGAAATGTATGAGCGTGGAGTCGTCACATTTCCGCACAACCTTTAAGTCACATACAGTAAAATGAACACATTTTCAAATTTCAAAAAACACTTAACTATTCCTTAAAAAGGTAATTGAAAAAATGGGCTTTTAACTGAAAGTAGTTTCAAAGTCTAATTTTAGAACCAGGATTTAGATTAATTACCTGTCAAGCCGACGAGGCTGAGTTTTTGGACGTATCTCAAACACGTCAAAAGTATCAGATCCGACGCAGTTGGTGTCCTTCGAGTCTAAATAGTTGACAGTGAAGTTGGTTTGAGTCTGTTGCGGATTCAGAACCAATGAAAAACGATAGTATGATTTAAATGGACCAAATGTTTGACTCCCTGTTGATGTCTCGTAATGTAAACAGCTGGCAGTAGACGTAACCTGAGCTAGAGTAACTTCAATCAGTGCCATAAACCCAGACTTAACGTTACTGGGTGACGTGTAGCTCAAAAATAGTTTATAGTCCCAACCCACACTTGAATATTTTGTATTGGTTCCGGAGCTTTGACATAAGTGCAAATCGACAATTAAAAAAAAGAATTTTCTCTTGCATTTAATTTTGCGCACGTTAAGGATGCATTAACAGTTTAAAATCGGGTTGCAATAATATTTAATTAGGAAAAAGTTCTTTGCAATAGTTCAAAACATGGTACTCACTGTCGATTAGTTACTTACCTTAAATCGTTACTCGCCAAAACCCAATCACTTTGAATCCATTCCCAATTCAGTATTGAAAATGACGTGTTGGAATTAGTTGCTTTCTCACACAGAAGTGTTACTTTTACTTGTAAATGGGCATCTTTACCGTCTTTGATGTTGTTAAACGTCCAGAGGCAATGCTCTTGGGGGTCTTCCTGGTCTTCTGCTCTATCGTCCCCGCTTTTGTACTTGACGAGATACGCAGATGTTGAAGGTAGATTTGGCATTTCAATTAAGCCGCCGCATTCTAAAGAAAACACAAAGAAAAGAACAGCAGTCAACAAAATTGTATTTTATTGTCATATAACATTTACTATTGTTTATTCCATGCAAGAATAAAAAACTCAATTCACTTGATTTAATTATAACTATAAATCGTTTGTGCCTTGGCTTTAAGAAACACACATGAGCGTGGTTTGCTCAACTATTCTCCCTTAACTGTCTGTTGTCAGTTTTTGTACATTCAGTTTTACGAGTACGCAATTTACCTAACAAAGTAACATTGTAACCAGGGTAATCCTCTGGAATGCAATCAGCTGAGGATTTTTTAGTTGTAGTTCTAGTTCCAGTTGCCTCTTTAGTCTCACCAGGATCTTCTGTAGCCTGCTGCTGAGAAGCCCACGTAAGTTCCACGTCATCGGTTTTAGCTAAAATCAATATAATATTATATTGTGAGAATTTTTTTAATTCCAAGAGATTAGTACTGCCTCAGATTTTAAATAACAATAGAATGCATTACCTCTCGTGTAACTCATACAGCAAGTGAGTAGGAAAGCAACGAAAATCTTTTCTCTTCTCGTGGTCTTCATTTTCGGATCGGTAATTATTAACTTTATTTATTAAATAGGGAATTAAACTTCACAGCAACTTTGACTCGTGTCAACAGGTAATAACAATGCTAAATGGTTGTGATTAATCTTGTCTTTATATATGCGCTGCAATCTGCCGCGGAATCAGAACGGAATTAGGCAGCTTAGTGGTGCTCTATATTCAAGCTGGACGTAATATTTTATTTCTGACAGTTGATAAAATATTAAAAGCTCTGTACTTATTGGATTACTGAGATTAAACTGTGTGGATTAGAATGACACCTTTGACGTATCACGGATGCAATAAACACAATCAAACGGCATTTGAGCTCTGAATTTTTAAATTCAAAATGTTAAAAATTATAATTAAATAGACAAAAAAAAGCTGCTTATTACTGTTGAATGGATAGACCTTCGCCTTCTTTAGACTTGCAAACTTTGATGCTGTATTAACTACTGTTTAAGTTGGCTTATGATTTTAAATCGTTTTTATTTTTACTTTTAATTAACGGGTTATCCGCCGGATAAGTATTGTTGTTAAAAAGCTAAAATAGTTTTTTTTTGAAAATAAGATTCAACATAAAATAAATCAAAGCCTATTAATTTTAAATTATGTTTTTATATCCGCTGTCCAGTGTCTCGTGTCCAGTATTGTCATGAACCTGCGAATTAAAGTCCTTCAAAATGCTTAAATTATTGCCATCTATAGGTTTGTTTTATAAATTGCATTTATGTGTAAGAAAATATACGGAATCAAAATTATAAGAGTCGGACAGGTAATAACTAAAAAGGCTTTTTACCTAATGTGGTAAAAATTAAAAATTTGTGGGTCAAAGAAAAATCAATAAGATCTAGTTGCAAAAATGGTGATTTTTTTGATTTTTTTTGTAAAGTTTTTTGTATGTATATATTTGAAGAGCGTTAAAAATTTTATTAACAGACATTTTAAATTTGAAAATAATCAATTTACCTAATTTTTGCGGAATTCGACATTTGTATTTTACAGGTTTTAGAAAGATGTAAATTATTCGATTAACACGATTTTTAAAAAGTAAATAAAAAAAATATTAATTTTAAAACTAGCATTTACATAAACAATCATAAATTACATTATTGTGTATGATTAGTTCTGTTACGTATACTGAGTCTTTTAGGCTATCCTAATTGGAGGACAGTGTCAAGTTTATTTTTTAATAAAGTTGTCTTTATAAGTCTATATAACCGAAGTTCTTACAACCGGACTCAACCAGTAACCGTGGGTGAGGAAAAAGGAGGCTACCGCGTTAGATCGTCTCGGTCTCTGTACCCTTTCACCTATTCCCGTCCCCTCCTCCACAGTAAAGGAGTCCTATTCCCTAGGCCCCAACAGTAAGTAGTGGTCACTAAGGAGCACCTTAGGAGATTGGGTTTCAATTAACAATCCAGTGACGTTTACCGTACAACACCGAGCCGTAAACGATAAACAGTGGCCGAGGATCGAAGCCAGGTCTGAAACTGTAAAGTTCGTTACAGTCTGCAGTCCTAACTACTCACCTAAGCACGTCTGCTTGATTTGTAAATAGTGCTAAATATTCTATATATATTTTTTGCTAAATGCACAGAATGTTATCTTTAAATTTTTTAGGATTATTTGGGTTTTTTGCCTGCAATACAGAATTAATATGGTGTATTTTGAATCTTTACTGACACTAGAATTTTCTCTCAAGCAATAAAATTTATGATTTATTTGTAATACTAATTAGTAGATAAACTCGATGCCGGAGTTTTACTTTTGATATTGAACAGGTAATCATTAGGACTGGCTTCACCCATGCGTCATTGACTGACTCAACTTAAATTAAATCGCACTTGAGACGTAAGCTGTGTGTATTTAGCTGTGCCAAATCAATAAGTATTTATTGCATATTTTAAATTCCTTGTTATTTAACTGTCGTGATTTATTCTAAATTGCTATTGTCACTCCAATCCTAGCAAACCCGATAAATTCACTTAATACCTAAATGTAACTCAAACGTTCCGCGTTAGTCAGCTCCATGTACCGCTGCTCAGCTAATCTACCAAGCGTAGAGGCTTATCGAATGTTTACGATAATGGATTAAAATTTATCATTAGCCCTTTATTAACATTGCAAATAATTAGAGAGGGGCGCTAACATTCAAAGTGACAACAAGTATTTTCCAAAGCTCAAAAAATACAAAAAATAAATCACAAATTCCCTGGAAACGAAACATCTGCATATTACAACCGGTCTCCACTCAGTTACACCAGGCTAGGATCCATCTCAAATCCAGCTCAACCTGGATCAGACTCTCTTGTTCACCTGCCTACCGACCGACCAGCGTACCGGCCTACTTCCTCAGCTTTACCTCAGATCCAGACTCTGGCTCCAGCTCAAGCCCTGGTCCCAGCTCTCTGGTCCCTGCTCATAGGTACAAGTCTCAACAGGTCTAAGCCTCACCTGGTCCCAGGTCCAAGTCAGCTCGTGAGCTCTTGGGTCTCATCTCAAGCTCTGGTCTTAGCTCGAGGGTCTCATCTCGAGCTATGGTCCAAGCTCTTGGGTCCCATCTCAAGCTCTGGTCCCAGCTCGAGGGTCTCATCTCAAGCTCTGGTCCAAGCTCTCGGGTCCCATCTTAAGCTCTGGTCCCAGCTCAAGGGTCTCATCCCAAGCTCTGGTCCAAGCTCTCGGGTCCCATCTCAAGCTCTGGTCCTACCTCTCGGGTCCCATCTCAAGCTCTGGTCCCAGCTCGAGGGTCTCATCTCAAGCTCTGGTCCAAGCTCTCGGGTCCCATCTCAAGCTCTGGTCCCAGCTCTCGGGTCCCATCTCAAGCTCTGGTCCCAGCTCTCGGGTCCCATCTCATGCTCTGGTCCCAGCTCTCTGGTCCCAGCTCAAGCTCAGGTCCCAGTCTCTGGTCCCATCTCAAGCTCAAGCTCAGGTCCCAAGCTCTAGTCCCATCTCAAGATTAAGCTCTGGTCCTATCTCAAGCTCTGGTCCCAGCTCTCGGGTCCCATCTCAAGCTCCTGGTCCCAGCTCTCATCTGGTCCCAGACCCAACATCTGGTCTCAGCTCTCATCTGGTCCTAGAATCAACTCCTGGTCCCAGCTCTCATCTGGTCCCAGACCCAACTCCTGGTCCCAGCTCTCATTTGGTCCCAGACCCAACTTCTGGTCTCAGCTATCATCTGGTCCCAGACCCAACTACTGGTCCCAGCTCTCATCTGGTCCCAGACCCAACATCAACTCTCCTGGTCCCAGGCCCATCTCGGCACCTGGTCCCAGACCCAACTTCAGCTCACCTGGTCCCAGACCCAACCTCTGGTCCTCAGCTCTCAGCTCAACCTGATCTCAAGACCTCACATCTGGTCCAAACCTCCTCACATCTCATCCCAACCGCATCATACACGGTTGTCTCCATCATCCAGCCAACTCCAAGTACCCAGATATCGACAATACCACCACCAAGCAACCTATCAAACACGTCTTCATAGCGAATTAGGAAGAAAACATCCAATCCTCTTATTTACACAGAGTAACGTCAAATAGGGTTGACGTTAAGGTGCACAGGGCCTTACAACCCCACCATAGTGTGCATAACCCCTATTCAATGTGTTTTTATTTATTTTATTTATATTATTTATATTCAATTTCAATAATACACCCAAAAATTCAAAATTCCAATCTTTGAATTTGCCGCAAAATTTTAGTTGTCAATTAAAAGGTTGTAAATTAAAGGGAAGAAGCCGTAAACGGGTTATCTGTGACGATTTACGCACAGGTATTTTGATACTCTCAATAAATCCAAAATATTGCAATTTTTGAATTTCCCGCAAAAACAAAAAATAATGTGTTAAATGAAGATTTCGACCGGTAACTCAGTAAACTTACACAAATATGATACACTATTTGAACGGTAACGATCAGGCAAATCTAAATAACTTAGTGTGCACGCAGGAGTGTTATTAGTTTTTAAATGGTTTCAAAAAACCTAATTGCAAATTTAACAATGTTAACGGAATTTGTCGAGTGATATATCATTTGAAAGCTCTTTAAAAATAAGCAGAGACCATTTTTTTTGTTTTTTGATTGTGGCCTATACAACACATTTTTGGCGGCATTTAAATTGAAAATGATATTCTCAATAAATCTAAAAATTTAACATTAATATTTTTGAATTTCCCGCAAAAACTTTAAATATTGTGTTAATTGAAGATTTCGACCAGTAACTCAGTAAACTTACACCAACATGATACACTATTCGAATGGTAACGATTAGGCAAGTCTAAATAACTAAGTGTGCACGCACGATAGTAATTAGTTTTTAAATGTTTTCAAAATAACATAATTGCAAATTAAAAAATGTAGATAGGTAGGAATAAATTTGAAATGAACTGAAATGTTGTTGATGAGGTAAAATCACAGTAAAAACACTTGATGGTGATGATAAAGATGGTTTTGTTAATAATGTTGATGATAGTGATGATGAGCAGAAATGTCTCCGTGTACGTGTATGTTTGACGAGTTTGGTGTGCAGTGGACGGCGTGGAGCGAGTGTAATTTTATTTCATCATTATTTTGAACTGCATCTTTTGGTGACCAATAGTGGTAGTATGTGCACTTCCAGATATTGACATTGGACAATAAGTAATGGCGCTAAGCTCAAACATACAATACAGGTCCCTAGATTATGTAACTCTATGGTTGGGGTAAAATATATGTATGCTGACAAAAAATTAGGAGTTGGCAATGTCCGTATAAAAGTACTGAAAAAGTTGCTTTATTATTGCGAAAACAGTTAATAATGCACCAACACAGTTACGTAGATCGAGATGGTGACGTAGATTAAGGTAAACCACGATGATTTTCAGTTTTGTAAAAGTGCATTTCTTTTTATATATCGTGCCAAATCTTGAAATAAAAATTTAAACATGTTACTTAATGGAATTAAACGTAAACGATACACCATTTAAACCGAAATGAATGAGCGAATGTAATTAACTCAGTGTGACAGCTAAGATGATTATAAATATGTAATTTTCATTAAAATAGTTAACTAATTTTTTGTCAAAGTTGACGGATGTGTATGCATGTTATATCATTCGAAAGCGCTTTAAAAATTAAGAAAATGATTTTTTTGTTTTAGGCTTGCGAGTCATAAAAAAAATTTTAAGCGGAATTTTCAAAAAAAGGTTACGGTTTTTTTGAAAAAATTGGCTAACGATTTTCTATAAATTCTAAGCTTTTGCGTTATTTGGAATCTACTCGTCATTTGGTACATCACACGTTGAAATTGGTCAATGAATTATGGCACTAAACTTAAAGTAATAAATTAATGTGATGCAATTACCATTTGTAAATTCCAATGTTTGAATTTTCCGCTTAAGTTGTAAAAATATTGTTAAATGAAAATTTCGACCGGTAACTCAATGAAAATAAACTAACTTGATATATTATTCGAACGGTAACAATTTGGCAAATGTAAATAACTTAGTGTGCACGCACGATTGTTATTAGTTTTTAAATGGTTTCGAAATAACATAATTGCAAATTAAAAAATTTTAACGGATTGTGTCAAGTGATATATTATTAAAAAGCTCTTCAAAAATAAGCAGGGTCTTTTTTTTTGTTTTTTGATTGTGACCTATACAACACATATTTGGCGGCATTTAAAAATTAAAAGACCGTTATTTTTACTACTTATCTACATAATTAACGCGAATTTTGAAAATTCTGCAATCCTAGACCAATTTCATCGAGCCATATATCATTGGAAAGCTAATCACCAGTAGAATTTAAATAACGGAACGCGCCTCTATTATAACAAAACGTTTTCAAAATAACGGTCATTTAAATTTTAAATGCCGCCAAAAATGTGTTGTATGGGTCACAATCAAAAAACAAAAAAAATGGTGTCTGCTTATTTTTGAAGAGCTTCCAAATGATATATCACTCGACACAATCCGTCAATTGTTTTAAATTTGCAATTATGTTATTTAAAAACCATTTGAAAACTAATAACGATCAAGCTTTCACACCATGTTCATTAGCTTTGCCTAATTGTCACCATTCCAATGATATATCATATTAGTGTAAATGTATTGAGTAACCGGTCGAAATCTTGAGTTAACACAATAGTTAATGTTTTAGCGGGAAATTCAAAAATTGGAATTTTAAATTTTTTACTGTATTACAGAAATTAATTGTAAATAAGATCAATAAGATAACCAAAAACGCATTGTGCGGTTTAATTGCTTCTCTTAATTTAAAACACGTAAATTAAAACTAAAATTTGGCGGCAAATTTAGAATGCTTAATTTTGCTGTTAAGGCTGCCATAAAACAAGGACTTTAGCCCTTGTTTTTTTTGAAAACGTTTTAGTATAATGGAGGCCTGTTTCTAAATTTGAATTCTACTGGCGATTAGCTTTCCAGTGATATATGGCTCGATGAAATCAGTCCAGTATTGCAGAATTTTCAAAAATCCGGTAAATTATGTAGATAGGTAGGAACAAAATTTTATAATTTAAATAAATATTAAATATTCTAAAAATGAAGAATAAATTATTACAAATACTTATCATAAAAATAAACGAATTATTAATAACTATATATCAACCTAATAATTAATAATGACACCAATAACGATCCCTTTGCCTTATTTTTTATCGTTAATGATTTAAATAAAGTGAATATTCCACACTTTCTTATATTGTATAGTTTAATACAATACCATGTACCTGTGATGTTATACATTAATAATCATTCTCATTTATAATATTAATCGCTATACAGTATGCAGTACTATAACTATACAGTAGTTTAGAGCTTCCAAATTCCAAACAACGCCCCAAAAAAATGTGTGTGCATACCTTGCAGGACGCAAATTGAAGCATCAAGGTTGTGATTATGAGTATACACACTGAAGACTAGCTGACTTTTAAAAATCCTGTGTTTGCCCTATGACTAGTAGAATCAATTATCAAAAGATACAAGTATTTAATTAAACTTACGTAACTAGGTGACTTGCACACTGACATGTAATACTACTGCAACTACAAACACAACTTTAGTAACCCATGCAGTTAAGTTCATTATTAATCAAATCAAAAAACTTTTAAAAATTTTAAAAACAATGACAATTTTGTAAGACAGTTAAAGTGTGTATGTTTCAGTTTCAGATCAGTCATTCTAATTGCAATTATTTAAGCTTTATTTTCACTATTGTTATGTACTTCACTATTTTGGACGAGTACTATTATAGGTTGCAATTATGTATGGGATGGTGTGCCAATGGGTGCCGTACGGTATGGGTGCGATAATGGTAAGGATGCGGTACTCGGTTCACACTCTTACAATATTCATAGCCAATGTATATATTTTATTATTACCAATTCCAAATCCAATGCTCAAGTGAACTACTGAGTTGAGCCTCTCCGTGTCTTAACTCGGTTGTTTACATTTTGTCCACTGCCCAACGCTGATGCTGCATTCCAATGCACTTTTATTACCCTGCATCCTGGGCCCAATGCACTCAACTTATTATTAGTGTACACTATGCCTTACAGTTAATACTTCTAAATGCTAGACTACATACTACGCTTATTCTATTAGACATAATTGGGGCTACTATAGTAGTTTAAGTACGTATGTAGGTATACATATGTAACATTCCCCTACACCACCAAAGGCAAAGGCATACAATGTCTTTTGTCTTTCCATTACTTAAACTACTAACAATTATATTGGTAATATTCCTATGGGGCAACTGCAGCCATTTGCATTTTCCGTCTTTCTTACAATGTTTACATGGTCTATATGTACCCTATCTCCTTACTTCATAAATATTTCCGTCTTTTCCTGTTGACATCACTGGACCCGAACTCAACATCAAGTTCAAGTTTAACAGTGTTAATTAAACTTCAAAAATTAGGTAATGGAACTATATTATACAGAAAAATTTGCTTAATCTATTAGTGTTAGTGTTAAGTACGTGCTACATATTTTTCAACAAGTTATTAGTATTTCAAAGTTGCAACTACATTCTTTTGTTCTATTTGGTCTACGTAGTGCCTGTACCTACCACCAATTACGAATCCAACCACGGTAAAATGTATCTTTCTTTCGTCCAAATATTTTTTTGGTCGTAATTATTAATTTAAAATATTATTCCAGATATTACTATATATTTTAATTTATATTTAGATAAATGTATACTTAATCATGTATATACTTTTTTTGTCTTTCATTTTTTCAACTTTGTAAATTTCCTATAATTATGTCTGCATATTTATACCACTTATTACAGAAATTAGTGATATACTATGTTATGTGTACATTATTATTATATGATTACTAATATTTTTTCCTTTGTTCTTTTTGTATTTTTTCTGTTGACGTCGGCCGCTGTTGGAGTGTGTACAAGTTTCTCCCAGCACTTGAATTCTTGAAACGGGTTCCAGCCAAAAGTTTACGCCGTCTCCTGTACCTACTTCCTCTATACATGGAAGCTTTTGGGTGCCGTTTCAACATATTTTCAAAATCTTATTGGTAAGTATACATTTTAATTTACTGATTAGACCTACTTATATTATGAAATATTTTAATATGTTATTATTATAATAAAATGACTACGCTACATACGTATAATCTAATAATCCTAATTAATTACATTATATAATGTTATAATAATATTTTAATATTTTTTTGGCCTCCCGTGGGAGTTTTGATTTATTTTTTCAGCTGAACTGACCCCGTTTGAAGGATGTTGTAGGGCAGCCACGCTGTAACGTACACCCGGCGACCAATCAGGCTATTACTCTAAAAGAAATTACAGGTATGTAGATGTCAATTAATTGAAAATAGTACTTATCATTTAATTACCTACTAATTATAATTACCTATTAATGATTAATTATATTTAACTTTTTAATCTTAATTAAATATTTTTATTAATTTTGTTACTTCCGCTTGGGAGTTTTTGATTAACTATTTTCAGCTCAAGTCATCAGTAGCTGAAGGTACCTAAACTTATGAACTATATACTTATTATTTATATAAATATCTATGTTTTTGATAAAAATAAAATTCACAGAGACTGAGTCAGCTCTCGGCAATAATTCTAAAGCGGGTCGGCCAAGGAACCTGAGTCGTATCTAACGGAACATTTGCGCTGATAGCTGCTCAGTATAATTGATTTTAGGATGGAGCGCAGCTAGGTAGCTATTCAAAAAGGCTTAGCCTATAGATAGGTAGATATTTTTGAGAATAAAAGCAAACTACATATAACAATTTCATACACTTAAGTTCAATTTCACAGGTGTAAAACTGAACTTGCGTAATTCAAATTTATTGTGCACTCTAAAGAAAATTAAAGATAAAGAAAATTAAATACTAGTAATTAAATTACTCCTTGAAATGGATATTATAAGGAATGCTATGCTGGTACTGACCGCATGCACTTATACCTAATTATACGATAAGCTCAAAATAAGGAATAAAGTCCTTTCGTACACTTTTAAGTAAACAATTAAATAAATTGTAAACACGGTCACCAGTATGAGGTGCCAAAAATTGCAAATTATATAAACTAAAGATTCTATAAATATCTTAAAATTCGAACTTCATTATTTAGAATTCTTTATTTAAAATTAGGAAGTAAAATTAAAAATAAAGACAATTTTGTAGTATTTTATTTTATTATACGTAATGGCTACGCGCTATTGCTTGTAATAAATTCAACTACTTAAAAGTCTATTGACGTATACTAGTAGCTATGGACTTAATTATTTTTAATTGTCCTTACTACTACCTACTGGTATGTACGCCCAGTACACCCTACCGCCATATGTTTTTATAACTATTTATACCTAATCAATAATCTTAGTCCTACCTATCTCCTTTTTATCGATTTTGTTTTGATTTTTCTTTCAAAATAACTTATTTACTACATTAACGTGTAGAACTAAAGGTAATAGTAGGCCGCGTCTATTATTACATCAAAACGTAACTATTTAACTACAATCATACTGAATTTTTATTTTGCTTTTGTTTTTGGTTTCTAAAATTATGTATCACTAAAAGAGTACTTAGTCTAAATATCGTCAAATTATGTTATAGTCTTAGCATTTCTCGCGCCAAAATGTGATCCTGTCATGGGCTTGCCGTAAATAATTGGTTGATTTGGCCCAGCACCGTGGTTCCGAGTTCGAGTCCATGGTCTGGCTCGACAGTTTTTGGCGGGGCGGCGTGTACACTTTTGTGTACATTGTTGTTGCGACAGTTCTATATTTTAATAGAATGAGATAGACTATCTTACTTTTGACGGTGATGCCTAATTAATAATAAACCTATAACTTATTCTTATTATTATTATAATGTTTTATATTAAATCGATAATTATCCTGATTTATAATTATTTTAAAATTTCCGAACCCAATTAACTCTCGTTTTGTTATAAAAATTCTTCATGGTTGGTCCCAAAGTGGTCGCTTTCTTGGATCCTATGCGGGTCCGTAGGCTTCCCACTACGGGTTCAGGTCATTCTGTACTATGTCAATGGGTTGATTTAACTCCTCCCCTCCAACTAGAAACGCTTTCATTCCAAAAGTGGTACAGACCGAGCAAAGTAAGCGCATCTCTAAATCGCAAAAGGAACAAAAAGCACGTGTATTAATCATTTGAACAATATTCTCGCGAACTATGTCCTTCAGTTCCTCTCAGTAAATGACAGCCCGTTCGTTATAGAATTCGTGACTGAAATCAATGTCCGGTCGTGGTACAAAGCTGTCCTCTCCAAAACCCCTGATGTCCTGGAACATCAAAGGAAAGCGAGCTTTTATTTCTTTTGTAGTGAAGGTTTTTTCGCCTCTTCTTTGGTATAGTCTTTCAATAAAGGGAAAATTTAGGTGTGACTCCCCAAATCCAAACGTATGTTTCAGGAATATGTGCTGATTTTCCACTTTAAATATTTCGCTCGGTATTCCCTCCAGGTCAGCGTTAAGGTTTCCGAAGAAGAATTTTTCTGTAGGTGGGTAATAGTTTAGATTGAGTTGATTCATGCAGGTATCCACCTCAGCCATGCTAAAGTTGTAGCGAATCTCTCCGTGGTGATTTCTTCGTGAAGCTAAGTAGACTACAAATTTCTTTCCCATTTTTGTGAGAGGATTGTAATAATTCTTTCCACTTAAAACTTGTGTGACGGGAATGAATAAATTTGAATGTTCTACTTGGAACTGCAATTTAAGATGTGTTGAAATTGGTCCTTGATAGAAAGATTCATAGTCATTAGCTCGAACTGTAGCAATTAATATTAGAAGTGAGACTAGCAGTAAAGGTGTTGACGCAGCTATTATGCTTTTGTTGCTGGTGTTGGTGACAGCAGAGCTTGCTGACACCGCAGGTTTCTTTTCATCCGTCTTGACCGTTGCTTTGTTTTTTGCTGCATAGTGGACAACTTTACAATCACCTTGTTTAGTAATTGTAATCATTTGGTGGGCTTTGCTAGCTCCCTCCCCCATTAAAGTTAGTGATGGACTGGCTTGCTTTTGTAGTAATATTTTATATACCATGTAGGCAATGGCTGCACATATTAATGTCAAAACTAATAAAGTTATTTCCATGGTACTAAGTATCGTTGATTCAAAAGTTGGGGCGGCATGTACGGGAACTGCCATACTGATTATGGAGGTTTTAAAGACTTTTAATGTTATTACTATCATCCATAGAAATTGTAAAAAGTTCCACACTGACCCTGTTATTCGTAGGTGGGCTCCCCAATGAATATAATCAGTATTTTCTGCTAGCTTTCTCATGTCTTCCTTAAGGTCACTGTCCAGTTGTTCAGTATTAATTGGTGGCACGGATATATTCAGATGAGGTTGGTTGACATGCCATTCTGGATTGAGGATGGATGACACATTATCGTATAGTACTGCTTCAGTCATCACTGCGGCTTTTACGTTACTCCATTCGGATGGAATAACATGAGTAATCACCGGGTTCTTCACATTATTTTTTCTGCATAGGAATTCAGGCTTTATTAGTATTGTTGTAGATTGTACTACACAGTCACATGGCAAATGTATTTTGTAGGCTCCTGCGTCTGTGATGGGCTGAAGGATCTGGTCCTGGCTTTTACATTTAACTGTCAATAATTCAGCTGGATTAATTATAGAATAGAGAATATTATCTAGCTGAGTAACTAGAGTAGCAATTGATTCCTGTTTTGTTAGTGTTTCACAAGTGTAAGTACATGCAGCCGTCAACTCTGCAACTGATGATTCTCGAAAAAATGCCTGGGCACACTGTGGGCTCATTCGAGGGCTCATATGAAATCAGGGAAGCTTGCATAGCTGATCTCTTCGGGGATTACAGTGGGAAAGCAGGATTCCGGTAATTGGTAGGATTGAATTTTCACTTGCTGCCACATATGCTGTCTCTTGTCTGATAATGCAAATAGAGTTTTTATATAAAAATGGAATAGTTGCTAGTTGATACAGCTGCCAGTCCTCTTGCCGTTTCACGGGAATTTTGACCGTAATTGTTAATTTTAATGATGAAAATTCACAGCTAGATATTTGTAACCGATAGTAATTTGGAATTTTAGTTACTGGTATTGCTAGGTTGTATTTATCTTTCATAAGCTTTTGATTCAGTCGGCGCAGGTCCATTTGAAGAATTTCTGGCGGTATAAGGTCACTAGGGATAAGTTAAGAACGGCAAGCGTCAGTAATTGACCTCCAGGTTGAAGTTATTGCTAGATGGTATAGAGCTTGTGAGTTCCGAATTCCCAGTTTTGCTAATTCAATAATATCGAGGAAGTGTTGCTTATGTGCTTCTATTGATTTTGATTTCATCTGAGTTTCCAAATCCCGTAATGCTCTGTTTACCTGCTTTGAGTAGGTATTAATAAGTTCCAAATTATTGACTAAATTACTGTGTTCCTTAATTAATATTTCTTTGAGGTCGTTAATTTCCGTCACTCGTTTTTCACTTTCTTTAACAAATAACTGCTGAACTGACGCGTCGGTCGCTATTCCAAATGCCCAATTATTTATTGTTCCCACAAATTCAAATGGATTTCCAAGGGTTCTTTTTCGCCGTTTAGATAGTTGACTTTCCAAAAAATTAATAACATGTGATGCTTTTGACTTCATTTCTTGTAGAATAAAATTTTGCTGAGCCGCGGCGGTGCAAACTGTAGAATTTTCACAAGTCTCGTAGGAGAACATTTCTGAGTTAAAGTCCGGAATTTTGGTTTCATAAATCAGCGGAATTGTAGACTCGTATATAATGGTATTTGGCAGCTCTGTAATATGCACTCCTCTTCGCACTTTTGCCTTTTGGGCGAAAACCGGGCTTAGCAATAGAAGTAGCAAAATTGGAAACAGTAGAATTTTCTGCATTGTAGATAAATTGTTTATTGCTCGTCTTTTGCGTGGTCGTAGTTGGTACCGTTGCTGAGTGATTTCTGACAATTTTGGTTTAGGCACTTGAGATTTATTTTTTATTGTTGCTTCAGATTGAACTTTTTTAGGACGACCTTTTTTTCTTACTGATGGTTGTATGTTTAGAGTTGGCTCGGCAGTGGCTTCGTCTCTGGGTTTGTCACTTTCGTCCGTGACAGAAATTTGCTGAGGGTGCGTAGATATTTCGACATCTGATGTTGACTCACTTAAATCGCTATTATAAGTATAATTTTCAGGTATTTTAGTGAGTAAGAGATTATGTGGTGAGACTGGAATGTAGGCTTGCGTGTCTTTAGTTTCAGCATCCCATTGCATCATTTTTCGCTGCTCTTCATCTGAAGATGTATTGAGATCCTCGTCAACATCATCCTGTTTAGTTTTCTCATCCTGCTCGGCTTGATCTGGGTTACTTAATAATTCGAATTCATACATATCTTTGTGGACTTTACGAGCTTGCTTTAAATTATTTGCAGATTTATTATGAGTGGTTGACTTAGCTAATTGTTCATTATTGTTTACTTTGTCAGTTTTAGGTAGATTAGTAAATTCCTCACGTATGTAGTATGGCCTTAGGCGTTCCACGTTAATTACTGTTTCGAATATTTTTCCTACTTTCCTACCTCTTACTACATAGTTGTTATTTAGAGATGCTTCAATTACTTCTAATGGTCCTATGAATGGCATCTGGAGCTTTTGGGATTGTCCTTTTTCTTGGATTATTTTTTTCATTAAGACTAAATTTCCGGGCTCGTAATCATAATTCCTCCTACCTTCATTATAACGCTTAGCATAAATTTCTCTTTGCTCTTCAATGTTCAGGCGGGCTAAATCGCTTGCAGCTTTAGCAATTTCAAAATATTCCTGTGCATGAGCAGTTTTAATTTCTGGTACTTCTATTTGTAATGGGTACCGGGATTCAAATCCGAATAGTAAATAAAATGGCAAATGGTTTGTTATTGCGTGTAATGAGCAATTAATTGCAAAAGTAATGTAGGGTAGAAATAAACACCAGTCTCTTTGATGTTCAGCTGTATACATTTTAATGCATGTATTCAGTACGTCATGGGTTCGCTCTACTACCCCTTGTGATTGTTGGTGATAGGGAGTGGAAAAGTTGTATTTTGAGCCTGCTAGTTGCGTTATTTCCTGGAAAGCTTTTTCGATAAAACATTTACCTAAATCTGATTGAATGATTCTGGGGCTTCCAAATTTTGTCAGTACTTCTTCCGCCATAAATTTTCCTGCTTCTTTGGCTGATGCATCTTTTATGGGCTTGGTGATAAGCCATTTAGTAAGATAGTTGATTGCCGTTATTATGTACTTTGAACCTTGAGAACGTGGAAAGGGCCCCATGACATCAACTTGCAGGCGTTCAAACGGCTCCATTGGTATTTCAATGTATTTCATTTTCCCTGCTGGTTTTAGCCTCTGTACTTTTGCAGCTTGGCAGTTATGACAAGTTTTTACGTAATTGTGTATTTCTTTCCGCATACCGTCCCAATAAAACCTTGTTTTTATCTTGTTGTAAGTTTTAACCATTCCTAAATGACTACCAAAAGGAGAATCATGAAAATCGTGGAATATTCTTTCCTTCCAGTGGTTAGGTGCTACTATTATATGGTCAGGTCTGGATCCTCGACTATAATTGTAGTAAAGTGTTTGATTAAGTAGTGAATATTTTTTACTTGTCCTTGTGGGCTCAAAATTTTGTTCCAAAGTCAACATTATTTTGTGTAATTGCACGTCTTTTTTTTGTTCTTCGCAGAAATCCTCAGTTGTTATTAGCCAAATTGGTAGCTCTAATATTTCCTCGTCCTCATCCTCAAGTTGGTTAGGGTAGCGTGACAGGCAGTCTGCAACATTATGTTCTTTTCCTTTTACGTGCATTATGTTCTTAATGTTGTATTCTGACAGCAATAATGAATATCGGGTTAGCTTAGGACTCATCTCTGCTTTCTTGGCATTCATTATAAAGCATAGTGCAGTGTGGTCAGTATGAATACTGAACTCAGTTCCACGTAGGAAGTAATTAAATTTTTTAATGCTCCAAACCACTGCCAGTAATTCAATCTCAGTTATTCCGTAATAACTTTGGGCTTTGGTGAGTGTTTTTGATACATATGCAATAACCCGTTCAATGTCGTTCTCGTCCACTTGAAAAAGACATGCTCCGATTCCAATAAGACATCCGTCAGTTTTCAAAATTGTCCTTCTTCCTTGGACCCAATGAGCTAATATAGGTTCGGAAATGAGAGAGTTTTTTAATTCCTGGAATGCTATTTCCTGGGCTTCATCCCATTTGAACTTTAGTCCCTTCTTTAAGAGTGTTGTCAAAGGTTTAGATTTTACTGCAAATTGTGGAATGTGCTTACGAAAAAAATTAGTACAACCCAGAAAGCTTTGAACGTCTTTCACCCGACTTGGAGTTGGAAAATTTACTATAGTTTCGATTAATTTTTTGTTGGGCTTCACTCCGTCCTCGTTGACTACGAATCCTAAAATTTCTATTTCTTCAAATCCGAGGCTGCACTTTGTTGGCTTCAATTTCAATCCATGTTCTGCTAGTCTTTTATGAACTCTGTCTAATTTTTCCGCCATCTCATCTATAGTCTTGATAGGTACCTGTATGTCATCTATATAATTAGGCGTTGTAGTGTACCGTAATTCAGCTAGTACGACGTCCATTATCATGGAGAAATGGCTGGGGGCATTGACCAGACCAAACGCCAGTCTATTAAACTCGTAATGCCCGCCTGCGTATGAAAAAGCAGTTTTTTCTTTACTCTCTTCATCGAGCTCACATTGGTTACAGCCAGTCTCCAGATCTAGGCAGGAGAAGTATTTCATCCCTCGCAGTCGATGTAATACTGATTCTACAGTTGGTAATGGGTAAGAATTCCGCTTAGTTACAGCATTAAGGGCCCTGAAATCAATTACCATTCTCGTGGCAGTCTTTGTGGGGTCCTCCGACTTTTTAGAGACAATAATCACAGGAGAAGAATAGGGAGAAATTGATGGCCTTATTATATTCTTTGCCAAATAGCTGTCTACGTGTTCCTGGATTATTCGGTTTGTCTCTTCACTGACCTTATAGTATCGCTGTCTCACTGGTGGGTTACTTCCAGTGTCAATATGATATTTTCTTAAATTCCAGCAGCCGAGTTCTTCTCCTTCAAACATGTATGTTTTGTAATTATTTCGTACTACTGCCCTTAATTTTGCTTGGTCTTCTTTGCTTAGATTTGGGTTGATTTTTACTTTGGCGATTTCCTTTTCCTTCTCTTCATCCGTCAATTCTGTTTTTTTAGTTTCTGCGCTAGTAGTTGCGACCTCTGATGACACTGACGCTATGAGTTGTTCTTTAAAATTTGTCAAGCTGGTATGTAGATCGGTCATTGCAAACTCGGTTGGATCATAGGTTCTGGCAAAAGCTACAATTGTATTAATACACACTACTATGTCTTCATCTGTTGGGTTCGCGACTTCTATATATTTTGTATCCTGTTGAATAGTGCATACTGGGACTTCTACAAGGGTTCTTTTTCGGTTTAAAGGGTATGCTATTGCTTCATATGCTTCTGGCCGCTTCCAGTCGCACTTACTTGCGCATTTATGCGTCTTCAATTCCCAGTCCTGAGTAATTTCGATCATATCCGTATGTTGCGCCGGTATAACCTGTCTTGTAGTTGCTCGTATTCGTATGAAGTGACTGTCAGGTATCTTATCCGTTTCCACAAAGTCCTCAATGCTTTCATGCAGAGACTTGGGTTGTGCCTTCTGGTTTTCCGTTTTGCTATAATCCCTGTCAAACTGTACTGCTTTAGTTGGATGCTTGCGTCCATGTTTTTTAATAATTCCTTTAATTTCTTTACTACTTGTGGGAGGCTGATCACCGTCTGTATTATTTATTATGGTGCTTCTTGGAGGCTGGTCGCCGTATGCATTGTTTAATAGGTTGCTTTTTGGAGGCTGGGCGCCGTTTGCATTATTTATTGGAGTGCTTTTTGGAGGCTGGTCGCCGTCTGCATTATTTATTGAAGTACCTTTTGGAGGCTGGTCGCCGTTTGCATTATTTATTGAAATGCCTTTTGGAGGCTGGTTGCCGTCTGCATTATTTATTGAAGTGCCTTTTGGAGGCTGGTCGCCGTGTGCACTTTTGATTTCGTATTCTGAGGACGACACCTTCTGGTTAGCTAAGCCATTGAGGTGGTTGTTCGAGAAGAATTTTGGTAGATTTGTAGATGTCATCATATTGTTAGCTTTAGAGACAGCGTCCTGTCTGTGTATGCTTATGATTGGCATCTTCAATTCATTTATTCTTCTTGCGTTGATTTCGTCTTGTGAATTTCGAAACTTTTCGTCGTTTACTCTAAAATAGTTATATTCCTCTCCTGATTTCTGCTTCTGCTTACTATGATGCATCACCATAGTATTTTCTTCGCTTATACGTAGCCGTCCAAAGTACCTACTTTGAATAAAGTTGTTCTCGCTGTCTGCTTTCACTGCGAAGGCTCTCATAAAATCTCGCCCTATTAGTATATCTGCTGGTGGGTTGGCAACTACATAGAAGTCGAAGTCTATTGGAGTATGGTTCATTACAATTGTGACTGTTGCTATTCCAAAATCTTGGATTCGTCTTTCTGCATAGTCTTTAAGTACTACCTTGTTATTTGGTTTAATTGGAAAATTTTCCGCATGTTTTCTATGAATTAAACTTACTGCTGCTCCAGAGTCCCAAAACATCCGTGCCTTCTCCTCATTAATTTTTGTATTAACCAGAATAAAATAAACTTTTACATCAAACGGATTAATTATTGTTTCCATTACTGTCATCTCTGTGCTATTCCCGTCTTGATTTATGTCATATGCCCTATGAATGCTGACGTCGTCTAATGTGATATCCTCTGTGATGAGTAAGTGATTTTGTTTCCTGTTGTCGTTATTATTGAACATATCGTAAGTTCGTTGGACTACTTTTTCCTCCACGTACTCATCCGGTGGTTTGACTGCTGATTTGTCAGGCTCATAAATTTTTTCTGCTATGTGCACATGCTGACTATCTTTATTCTCCTTTATTGCATAAGCCCTTTCTGTAACGCTGATGTCATGAAACGTTCGTGTGGTTTTGTCATACCTATGAGTTTGGCCATTAGATTGAGGATGTGAAAGCATAATGTCTTCAAATTCATGAATACTTTTTCTTAGCGAAATTATTTCCATACATCCTGACATAGGGCTTATCTCCTGTTTTAACGGTGGATGTCTTGCTGTCTCTGCATATGCCAGTGGATTAGTCACAGAAGTTTTATGCAATTTTATGCGTTCTTGTGCACTTTTGCTACTTGCAGATGTTTTTAATTTGCTATTTCCGTTGTAAGAAGTTTCATTAATTGTTTCAATAAGTGCTTTAATGCTGTTTTCCTTTTGCGCTGTAAAAGTTTTTTTATTATTATTTTTAATAACGTCGTTTTTGAAAGCGATCAATGATCCGTGTATTGGGAATGGCGTTGTCTTATATTTCTTATCTTTAAATGGTGGGTAATGTTCGCTGGCAGGTCTTGGTTGACCTGCCTCTATGGGTTTAAAGGAACATTTGTAGATGACAAAGTTGGCGCTGGAGGTTGTTGCTGAGCCCCCGGCGGTGCTTGTGACGATAAAGTGCTCGCCCCTTGTGACCTAGGTCCTTGGTTACCCTCGTTTCGTTGACGCTCTCTCTCCTGTTGTTTTTTCATAAATTCAGTTACTCTCTTTGTTCTGCAATTGTCCCTGCTATGTCCTCTGTAACCGCATTTTCCACACCTGAGATTTTGGTCTCTGTTGTCACTTCGCGTTGCATTCCTATCATAGAGCGGGTTTGGAATAAAATGTTGTTGATTGTTGAATGCATCTGGGTGTACTGGCACGGCGTACTGAACTTGCGATTGTTGCTGCTGCTGAGTTGGAGCATATTGTGGCATTGCTTGCGGTTGTGGTGGTGCAAATGTTCTCGCCATACTGTTGATTTGCGCCACTATGTGGTTTTGATTTTGGATAAGCGCAGCCACTGCTCCAGTTAGTTCCTCAATGCCGCGGTTAAGCCCGCTTTCCTCTTGTACTACAGTGACTTGAGCTGTTGATTGGAAATCGGCTGTACGCCCTGGTCCATTTGGTGCATCATATTCAAGGATGAATTTTTGCAAATCTTCATATGTGTCCTTACATCCTTGTACGTCTAGATAGTCTCGCACGCCCTGTTTCAGTCCTCTTCGAATATCTGGGACTATCTCCGATGGAGGCAGCGTTTTGATCCTTTGTCCAAGCATGAATTTTATTCGCTGATAGTATTTTGATGCCGACTCATTTTGTTGTTGCGTGTGTCTGAGGATATCACATAACAGCAACTCTTCTCTGCACAGGTCCTTGGGAATTGTGTTCACAAATTTGTCCAAATATTCATCAAATGATACGCCTGGGTCATTTGTTAGGTCCTCGTTGACAAAGAACCACTCTGTTGCCGTTTCAGTAGTGATTGCTCTTGATAGGCGCTTCTTTTTCTGTTGATCCGACAACTGTTGCTCTTCGGCCCAATCCTTGAACTGACGAAGATAAGTGATAAGCGGTCTGCGGCCAATTTGATTGCTGAACCTAGGCATAGGCTCTCTGTCCTGCATGACTAGCACAGGCTGATTTGCTTGGTATTGTAGGTTTCCACCTCCGGCTCTGCTGCTGGGCTGCCCGATCCGGCCGAATCTATTTAGAAGAGGTGGCGGGTCTATAAGCGGAATTTGTGAGCTGAGTTGGGAGAATAGTGGGATTCCACCTGGCCTTGGCTGCTGATTTTGATTCTGCTGCGGTTGTTGTGGATTTTGATTCTGCATTGACGGTTGCTGCGAACTTGAATTTTGTACCGGTGACCGTTGATTCTGATTTTGGCCTGGTGGCTGTTGATTCAGATTTTGGCCTGGTGGCTGTTGATTCAGATTTTGGCCTGGTGGCTGTTGATTCAGATTTTGACCTGGTGGCTGTTGATTTATGTTTTGGCCCAATATGTCAAAGTTCGAATTGAAGAGGTTTCCAATGTTAGAATGCATGTCGATTCGATTACGTATGAAGCCTAATAATTCAAATTCCTTGGTTATTTGATTTGTTAATTCGAGATCCTCTTGTTGGTGCAACCCGTTCTGTAGAGTGAGCTGGTCGTTGTCAAAACAGTTAAGTGCCTGGGTATATGTCTCGGCGGTATTTCTATCCTGGAGTCCTGTATGACTGTTTGCCGAAGCTGTGCTTGCCAGACTATTGTTTGTGCCCGATGCTATGCTGTTGTTGTCAGAGTAGGTATTATAATGGATTTGGAAAGGCCTGGGAGAGTTTTGATAGCTTTCGGGTCTATAGGGCTCCTCTGTGGTTGACGGTCGTTGTGGGATAGATTTTAAAAACGCGGTTTGTATTCTTAGTCTTTGTTCATCTATACCTAGGTTGCAAAAAAGGCTACCTGTGCGAATGAATAATGGATAATTTGGCGGCGGAAATGGTATGCTGGTACTATCAGTTAATGTTGGTGCACTAGGTTGTGGTTGTGGTTCTACCCCATGTGGCTGTGCTTGGCTACTGTGCGGTAACAGTGTTGATGAGCAATGAGGCTGCGTATCTACTGCTGCCGGGTGGTCTCTACTACCATAGGCTTGATTATTAGAATTCAAATTGCGTATTACCTTATAATTGAAGTAACCTGTTGTATAATGGGTTAATTCCCATTCGTTAAATTCCGCAAAGATTGAGTCAGAGTCTGATTCCGAATTTGGTAATCTCCTTTCAGATGGTTCAGAATCAGATGAAGCCGAAACCGCTCCAGTTGGATTGCTGCTCGTCTCCCCTACGTTTTCTAATTCTACCCGTTCTTCTGGCGTTAGTATATTTTCTTCGACTACTTCATTCGAACTCGCACTGGGTTGTACCTCGTTTTGGTTGCGCTCTTGGTTCTGGTCGCCTTGATTATCGGTCTCCAGCTGTTCTTGTTCCCGTTGCTGAAGGTAGTTTTCTGACTCGTCAAGGGTATCTGCTTCTGCCTCTTGAGTTGTGAGCAAAATTTGACTTGTAAAATTACGACTAACAGATAAACTTCGATTTGCCACTCGTGATGCACTTAAGTACTCTGCCGATCTTATTCGCCCATCTGCAGAATGTTCCACTCTAACCGGCGTGCTTGTTTGTCCCTCACTTTGCTCTATTCCACTCGCAAAATCAGTTAAATTTACTGTGTTTAGCTCACGCTCACTTTCAGACGACATTAGTTCCACTTTTCCACATTTTATAATTACTTAAAGTTTTTTAATATATTTTACTGATTTTAATTTTTTAATTTAACTGTTACTGTTCGCTTGGCTTTGAACGCTATCACTAGTGTTCATGTGAGAAATCGGCGTCAAATCCGCACCTCCACTGTTATGTACTTCACTATTTTGGACGAGTACTATTATAGGTTGCAATTATGTATGGGATGGTGTGCCAATGGGTGCCGTACGGTATGGGTGCGATAATGGTAAGGATGCGGTACTCGGTTCACACTCTCACAATATTCATAGCCAATGTATATATTTTATTATTACCAATTCCAAATCCAATGCTCAAGTGAACTACTGAGTTGAGCCTCTCCGTGTCTCAACTCGGTTGTTTACATTTTGTCCACTGCCCAACGCTGATGCTGCATTCCAATGCACTTTTATTACCCTGCATCCTGGGCCCAATGCACTCAACTTATTATTAGTGTACACTATGCCTTACAGTTAATACTTCTAAATGCTAGACTACATACTACGCTTATTCTATTAGACATAATTGGGGCTACTATAGTAGTTTAAGTACGTATGTAGGTATACATATGTAACACTATGAGGTAAGCAACTTAAATTAATTCAATTAATTAAAAATAAAATACAGTGGACATCTATTTGTTGTTTTAATTCCAAATCCTAGTTTTTCAAACTTTGAGTTGGAACACTAGAAATAATAATTAGTGTCAGATGTTCGGAACAAAACATTTGAAAATTGGCTCTAGTAGCAATAATAATTGATAGTATAGAAATTGGTAACTAAACGAAATGCAGATATTATATTTAAATAAACTTAACAAAACTAAATTTCAATTTTTAAAGAAAATTTGGAGAGTTACTGACAATATGGAACACACGACCCCGAAGGTTTCTCTTTCCTCATCGGTATTACAACTACTATTGAACAACAGTGCGGCCCAGGCAGCTCTTAAATCTACATCGTCAGGCAAAGCTATATTAGAATCAGCCGACATCAGTTCATTTTATACTATGAGATAAGGGTCATTATCAAAAATAAACAATGGTTTCAAACCAAAAGACGTTAAAATTAACCAGGGACGTTCAATTAAAAACAATGGAAGATATTTCAATACAGTGGTCAGAAACACAAAAGACAAAAACAACTTCTCTTTAGCTGAAGCTAAATTAGAATTAGCTGACATAAGCTTATTTGAAATAGGTCAAGTAAATATAATCATTTCAAACGATTAGGATCACTATAATCAACAAACATTTTCCGTCAGCATCTGATTTGGCACAATACAGTCATAGGCAATACCAACACCAACACAGCCAGTGCTAGTGCTTGTAGCAGTTGGAACACTTAAACCAAGGGTGACAAAGATATTCAAATTGTTAAAAATGCAACCAAGTGCGACTCTAAGTTGGAGTGAGAAATGCATAACTCAGACTCTGGCAACGATGACGACGACTTTTGACGTTCAATTAGGTTAACGACTAATTTTATGCAACAATAAAACAGTGATAGTAACAGTAAGGGCAAAAGTAGGTAACGCAATTGAGTTTGTTTGAAGTTAGATCTAGAAAGCAAGCATTTTTAGACACTTAAAAACAAAAAAAAATTGTTTTCGTCTTATTAATTGGTCATTTTTTGACAAACAAAAATCGCATATGTGCTTTTAAAGAAAAATCAAACGGACTTTTTGAGTTTTAAAGCGTAAAAGCTTGTTGCAGCCTGTGCCTTTGACTATAAAATATCTACTCTGCCTGCTTTTTGAGCTGACTTATGACTATTGAAGCATCTATTTTCGTCCACTGTACGCTGCACGCAGTAGAGTAATGTGGACGATGTGGACTACCGTGGAGTACCTAAGTGCCTTAAGTGGTACCTATCTACCGTATGCTGTATAAATTAATATATTGAATACTAATGCTGTATGCTGATGCCTATTACTGCCTATATATTATATTACTATATAGGTCAAAAGTATAAAACATGTGGCCAACGTGTAATAGCATTTAGTGTTACAACTCAACTAATTAACTAATAAATAATAATTATATTAAATATTGCTGTATTCCAAAGCTTTCAATGCGTGTGAAACAATATTTTATAAATATATTTAAAATATGTTATTATTATATGTAAGTAGTGAAATACAGTATAACAACCCAAAGCAACGCATTTTTTTTTGTGATTTTTACTCTTGTTTTATACATGTACCTATTTTTTTAATTATGTTTTAAATATAAGATTAAATTCAAAAGGAAAATCCAAAATAAAATAAGCAGTACTGTCAGAGACTAACATATAAATGAAACTTAGAATTGTGTATCACATTTTCAACAAACGTTAACTCAAATAATTAAAGTAAATTATATACTAAAAAACAAAATAAGGGTTTTCATCTTTACAAAAATTTAATCCTAATTATCTTATCTAAATTATATTAATCTTAAATTATTTGTAAACAAGATTCAACTTTGTGCGTAATAAATTAGTAAAATTATGTTTTTTTATAGTTGCACAACGTCAACGGCACTGCCTGGTCGTGCCACTCAACAGACAATGCTCGATCGTTCAACCATAACGACTTACGCGGGTCGTGGTTCAAAACCAAGACGGCCCAGTTGTGAACTTTATCCAACTCTGACAGGAAATGCAACCAAACTGGCACTCTGAGGCAGTGCGACTTAGCTTACACTGCTCAGTGGGGCAACTTCATAGACAAAATTAGGCTTGGCAACCCAACCAACACCGCAAGGTCGCTAAGCGTGACCATTACTGCCTAGTCGTGCCTCTTAACACAATTATTAGTCGTTTAACCTCTACGACACACTCTGGCTGTGCAATTGAACAAACATAGCCACGTTGTGCTTCAACTCCAATTCTGCCAGGTGGTGCAACTAAAACGCCACAACAAGGGGATTCAACCCAACTGACACTGCCTTGTCGTGCAACATAACAAAACAATTTAGTCGTGTAAGGCAACCGACATCGCTTTTTTGCTAAGTGTATCAGTCACTACCTTTTTGTTGAACCACTGACACAGCCCAGTTGTGTAACCCAACTGATACGTTCTAATCAAATAACAGTACTGACGGTTTCTAGTCGGGTCACCTAACTCACTTTTTCTGTCGTGCATCTTAACAGACAGTGATTAGTTGTTCCACTTGTCTTGCATTGCTTAGTTATTTGAAGTAGCCATTACTGTCTTACTGCCAAATCAATCTGACACTGCCCAGTTGTGCAAGTCAACGGACATAACTTATTTGTAAAACACAAGTAACACTTTCTAGCTGATTGCTTTCTGACAGTGCGCGGTAGTGCAACCATTCTACAACTGCTCAGTTAAGCAACGTAAAAATAACAATGTGATATTTTGCAACCTTACCGATACACAATGGTCGCACACACTGACTAACCCTGCATGTTTGTGCATCTTACTGACACTTTTAGGTCAAGCAACCTACCAAAAACAGTCAATTGTGCAACTAACTGACACTGCGCGGTCATGTAACCTATCTAACACTGCCCAGTGTTGCAACTCGACTGTGACAGCCCGTCGTGCAATCAGACTGACACTTCTAGGTAGTGCAACATAACTGACACTGCCTAGTGTTGCAACCCAACTGTTACGGCCCGTCGTGCAACTAACCAGACACTACTAGGTGGTGCAACCTAACTGACATTGCCCAGTCGTGCAACCTAACAGACAATACTCGGTGGTGAAACGTTACTGATACTGCGTTGTCACAAAACCAATCTTATACATCCCTGTCGTTCAACCCAACTGAAACTGCGCGGTCATGTTACCTGACTGACACTTGCCGGTGTTGCAACCAAACTAACACGGCATGTAGTGCACTCATACTGACACTACTAGGTAATGCAACCTAACTGATATTGCCCAGTCGTGCAACGTAACAGACAATATTCGGTAGTGAAACGTCACCAACACTGCGTTGCCACGGAACTAATCTTTTACATCCCTGTCGTTCAACTTAACTGAAACTGCGCGGTCATGTTAACTGACTGACACTGCCCGGTATTGCAACCCAACTGTGACGGCCCGTCGTGCATCCAAACTGACACTATCAGGTAGTGCGACATAACTGACACTGCCCAGTGTTGCAACCCAACTGTGACGGCCCGTCGTACAATTGAACTGACACTACTAGGTGGTGCAACCTAACTGACATTGCCTAGTCGTGCATCTAAACAGGAATTTATATTAAACTAGGTCATAGCGCATACTATTTATTTTTGTCTTTAGGTTTAAAAGTTTTTAGAAGTGGGTGATTATGCTAAATGCACTATTAAGGCATATGCGGGACTATGCCCTAGGCCTTAAAAAATTATATGCTATAATATTTTTAAATATTTCATTAAAATTTAAATAATACTATCACTATAAACTGTGAATAGTACAAGTTAATTGTTTATATTTATGGAATTTCGATATTTGTTGTAGTAAAACTGAACTTTATTAATTTATATACACTAAATATTAACTATCAAACTAATCAAATGATCGTCTAATCATGAATTAAATAAATATAATTTAAAAGAAAAATACATACAATTCATGATTCTCTATGCTCTAATTACTCCCACTCTCATACTGATTTTTATAAATTTTAAATATTATTCCTAATTTGGGTTTAGTTTTCAGGCATGCGGCATACATCATAATAATATATTATATAATTAAACTAAGTATTAATTATATTATTAATTAATTAAACAAAATTTATGCAATAGAATGCACATTAATTTTCTAATATAATATACACTATAAATTTATTACACTATACGTAAGCCCTACCTAAACCAAACCCGTTTCATAATAATACTTATTAAAGTCTTAAAGTAAAGTACATTGCACGACAAAAAATTTTAGGGTTGACATAGTCGGCAGGTGTAAAAAAGCAGTGTAAGACACAGAGCAGGTGACCATTGCAGACTGGTCCCTTGACTGGAGCTTTGGTCTGTTCTATACTTTTGAGACGAGCCCAGGACGGTTCGTGTTAAATAATACGAAGGCTCAAATGAGGCCAAAAAGAAAGGAACGTTTCGGTCCTCGGTTATTTTCAATTAAAAACTCAAAAGGGACCGATTGTCCTGCACTGGAAAAAAAATTAAAGTCGAAAACTGAAGCTCGCTTAAGCGCAATGAATACCGATGAAGCTCGTGAGGTTTTCGCGATAGCTCGCTTTGCCTCGCGGAGGCGCGTTTAAGCTTTAAAAAAGTTCATTTCGTGAAAACCGAGCTTTATGCCACGAAGTTAACTTCTGACGAACACTGAATTAAAGCATGCAATAGGTTGGTTATTTCCGAAATTATGTTATTGATTGCTGCTCGTTCTAAAGCTAAACCTGTCCTTATTGTGTATGGAAAAATTTGCGGAACCAAGAACATGCTAAATCGTGTATGTAAATTGCTGCAAAAGTAGGAAAAACACATTTCAAAAATATTTTATATCGTATATTATTGAACCATTACCCAAGCAACATTGTGAAGTTAAATATTCGTTTATAATACGTTGCAAAATGTAAATACGATGGTTTATAAAACGTTTATATGTGATTTAAATTTAGTAAAATTTTGGTTGCAATATAGTTTAGATGTCCGGGCAAAATAACGTTTATGATAAACCTCTTTTCAACGTTAATAGTAAACGTTATTTATAGTATGCGTTGATTCTAGCCTATATTTAAACGTTTACACTAAATATTATTTAAACGTAGCAAACTATAAATCTACGTTGTTTAAATGTTGTTACTTTTATTAAATACTGCAATTATACTATTTATAAACAACAAAAAATATGGAAATAGATATGAACAAAAATTCTATTACTCATACAAAACAATTATTAAATAAATGGACAACTTTGAGTTGTCAAGTTTTTATTTTTTAGACCAAAATAAGTTATAGCAGTTATATAAATAAATAAATTTTTAATGTAATAGTAACTGCAATGTAAAATTGGTGGCAAATACCAGTATTTTCATTTAAGCTCACACGTTTTTTCTGAAATTCAGGGTCGCAGTTGAAGTGCTCGTCGCTCGTGCTCGTATGTTTTTCTGTTTTCAAATCTTGCTAACCAACTAATAAGGTACTTACCCAAAGAAGTTACCTACATGGAAAATTTAAAACAAACCAAGAATTCGATTCAGGTTCGGCAGGAATACTAATTGGTAGTTAATAAATCGTAAATTCTTTGAGAGAATGAAGAGATAAAGACAATAAACATTGATATTTGTTATTATATGGCATTATGGCATGGCAAGTGTTCACTACTCAACCTACCATTAGTTTTCCGTCTTCAATAGTCTTGATATTATTAAAAATACCGTAGCTAGAATTAGCAGAATTATTTTCCTGTACTCCCTAAGTACCTACTAGGCGGTTGTAGACGTAGAACCGAGACCAGAAAACAGAAAAATTATCTGACAGCAGACAGCACTAAAAAATGTCGAATGTTTCTGCTATTGATATTGTTAAAGTTGTTGAAGATTAAATAGGTATGAGTGTGGAGTATGTATAGCAGTTAGTAGTAGTCATGTAATACACAACCTAATGCATTCTTAACATTGCATGGTGCGGAGCTACAAAAACGTGTATTTAAATAGACTAAAAAAAGGAAATCTGCAAAATTAAAATTTGCTTGGGTGCACCAAAAGTTATTTGTCTGATCTACCTATTACCAAGTTTTAATACAGTTATTTTTCCATGATACAACTGTATGCGGTTTACAAAATGCGTGGTGCGGAGCTGCATTTATATGCATACAATTAGGCTTGCAAAAATAAAAATGAGAAAGTTTTAGTTTTGCTTGGGCTCACGAAATTTGATTTGTCTAGTAAACTTATCAACTAATGACACCGTTTTCTATCATTTAATACACAACCTAATGCACTCTTAACATGGCATGGTGCGGAGCTACAAAAACGTGTATTTAAATAAACTAAAAAAAGGAAATCTGCAAAATTAAAATTTGCTTGGGTGCACCAAAAGTTATTTGTCTGATCTACCTATTACCAAGTTTTAATACAGTTATTTTTTCATGATACAACTGTATCCGGTTTACAAAATGCGTGGTGCGGAGCTGCATTTATATGCATACAATTAGGCTTGCAAAAATAAAAATGAGAAAGTTTTAGTTTTGCTTGGGCTCACGAAATTTGATTTGTCTAGTAAACTTATCAACTAATGACACCGTTTTCTATCATGTAATACACAACCTAATGCACTCTTAACATGGCATGGTGCGGAGCTACAAAAACGTGTATTTAAATAAACTAAAAAAAGGAAATCTGCAAAATTCTGGTCATTTGTTTAAAAATTAAATATAAAAATATCCTTTACATGAGATAACGTTACTATTATAGATACTGAGATCATTTATAAATGATGTTATTTAAACATTTGTTTTTTAGAATATGTTACTGTCATTAGTTCAAAAATTAAGTAAACAGATTTCCTTGACATAGGATGGTACTGGTATTTTAAAAAAGAGTCGTCTACAAGGGACATCATCCCAACAATTTTAGGTAATTCTGTTACACTATGTGAGAACTTTGCTAGTGTAGAGGGGTTTTAAAAAATGACTGTTTCTGAACCTGTTTGCTGATGTCAATATTCTTTGATTTTTTTGTTTATTGAAATGCAAGCGTTACTTTATTATTGAGCACGCCAGTCTGTCTACTTGTCTGTTTTGTGTACATCTACTACTCTGCAACCCTCTACAGTTGTTTAACTCGCTACTTCAGAACCCATGGAACAGTTTGATGCAGTAGCAACAATACGCTGCCTACCAATAACTTCGTACTTATGTCTAGAAAAAAATGTATTAACAGCGTGTTCAAAAATGATGCAACTCCTACAAAATAAAATATTAACGAAACAGATTGCTAATATTTTTGAGAGGAATTAACATCTGTAGTTGTAACGAAAACGTTACCTTCCATAATATTATTATCACGTTTCTACGATAAGGTATTACTTTTTAGTTTTTGACTTCTCTCCTGAAAGCCCAGCATCCACCTCGGGCCCACCTAGAATAATCAGGCGCCAAGCGCAGATTGTTTAATTAAAACAGTGCAGTTTGTAGATTTAATATTACGAAAAAAAATCTGCGTAGAGGGTAGAGTACAATTTTTATTTGTTGGAAAATTCTAATTTGAAAATAATTTAGTGGAAACTGTTCAGCAATATGACACTACTTAAAACTTGGTGGCCGATTCATTTTAATTTTACAAAATAAAGCAATTCTCAGTCTCAAGTTTCCCATTAACTAGTTACATTTATTCACAGTAAATGAACCTAATGAGATACATATATTACATTACAAAACAATTTAATAATCCTCGTTATTCTAAAATTTCAAATAGACCGCAATGGTAATTTAAACACTTAAAGCAACTGGAATAGTTAAATTATGCAGATGTATAACAACATTTAGATATTAACATTGCTCATTGTCAAATAAGTATAGGCACACTCGTAAAAATAAAATGAAAGCAGAAAAAAACAATAAAGATGAGCATGGTTCAGAAGGTAAAGATTGATAAAAAAAATTCTACATCAGTAGCATTACAGCAAAATAAAATTAATCATATCCACTTAGGACATTTGGAATAACTTGTTGCAACGGAGGGAACGACAATTGACAGTATTTTTGACAAATGCCGTCTAAAATTTGATTTTCGATGCACAATCCTTAAATAAGTTCATCGTCCGAAGGAAAAGCTTTTAAAATTTCTCTGCCAATGTCAGTAGTCGTTAAAAGGCTACGTAGTATTGCTACGCGATGGAAAGTCAGTTGAATTGGATTGTATTTGCACATAGGTGAGCCCTTAAGCGCTTGCTTCACCAAAAAGACTACACTTGGTCCACAATCAGAAGAATTTGATTGCTGTACAGTTTTAGCAGTGTTAAACGTCCATTGGCTTTTTACAAACCGATCGTCGACTAAAGTCATGACAATTTCAACAAACTGAATGTGACCCTACTTTGTAGTCACATACACATCACGTTGGCAACAACGTGATCACTTTATTGTTACTCACATTGATAAAAATGTAAACGTTTCTACAAGGTGAAATAATATGAAATATAAAAATGTAAGAGGAAATGATGTATAAAATATTATTATGATGATAGTTTAAAACAACAAGGAGACTCCGTCTCCACATAGCAACTAATGGAGTTTCAACAATTGTAACTAATATGTAAATGTAATGTAAGACCATATATTGTTAAGTTTATAAATAAGACAACAACTGTCCTCCGCGGCAGAGTTTGTTATCAGAGACCCAATAAATCCCATCTGAAACCACTCGCTAGAGTTCTATTCTATCTGAGAAGTATTATTCCTCATTACATTACTTTCATTTCATATCAGAATACTATTGCCCCAGTCGAGTTTAGAGAGAGAGAGATAGGGAGAGTTAACTTCAAATCTATAGGCTTTCAGTGTAGTAGTCTCAAGACAGGTCGACGAGACAAGTAAACAAGTTCACTAAAGCAGTTTAGATAGGTAGTGAATGCAACAGTGATACGTAGCGACCAAAGCAGCAGGAGCGTAGAGTAAACGGTAGGTTAGCTAGTTAACGAGATCTGTGTAAGAAGACCCATCATCGTTAGACGGAACAAGGATCATCACTCTGTATGCTGCTGAGGACTGCGTATTGCGGTACCACACGCCTTCGTTACACATAGACCAGACCTGACGTATATATTGGGACCAAAGTAATCATCCCCTGGGAAGGTGTGTGCTACATTTTGGGGGCTCAAACTCAGTTTCCACGAGAAAAACCGAAAATTCTACACGGAAAGACCAAAAATCAACGGAAGTCTCAAATTCCCCTCTCAAAAGGAAAACTCTCAACCACTGGACGGCTATTTCATCCGAAATATTATTACTGGACAAATACTAGACGAAAACAACTATAAGGTATAGAAATATCATTCGCTATTTTCTATTAGTTACTATCTTCAGTATACAAGCGATTTATTTTACGGAATTTTTATTTTCTCACAACAACGAGTAAACTGAATACTAGTAATATATCTGGCCAGGATATCATTAGTCAACGTATAATTCAATCCACTTGTTCACCGACTGTAGTTACATAACAACCGACCTAGTTAAACATTTTCGTCTAAATATTGATTTTATTCTCAGAACTCTCAAAAATATATAAAAGCATTAAAATATAATTTTTATTATAACAAAAGGCTATTACTACTTTCGAAGCGCGTAATTTTCAAATTAAGAAATTTTGTTCTCTCAAAAATACAATCATAGATATTGACCAAATAGAAATTCTCCTCGAAATTGCAAAAGTTACGAATACATTGTGGTAAAATTTCAATTTACCCCAACCCACATACTGAGGTAGCATTTTTCAATCAATAGCAAACATCCTATCAGAAATATACAATAATTCCAAATAGTAATTTTCTCTCACTTCAAATATTTTGTTTTATTCCAAATTATTTTATAGCAAATAATTACATTTAGTTACTCGCAGAATTTTAGATTTTTGATAGATATTCAAAGTAAGATATCCCACTACGACGATTGTAGGTTTTTAGCGATATTAAAAAGTAAGATATTGCGACGGAAGCTATTCAATACTTTCACAAATATTAAAAAGTAAGATATCACGACGGAAATTATTACAGGGTTTAAGGATATTGAAAAGTAACGTATCTCCACAGGATTATTATAGGCCTAGTACACCTTGGTAGGTATTGTCAACAATAGCCCTATACGCTTGTCAAAGATTTTCCAAGATATGCTCAGAAAATAAAAATATTTCAGAGGTAGACGATAGGTTTTCGCGAATATGCTAAGAAAATAAAAATATCACAACGAGTCTATAGTCACCCCGTTTGGCGATATGCTAAGAAAATAAGAATATCTTCAAGAGTTTAGAATTTCTTGCTAAATATTTTAGGTATAGACTTTCATAGTAACAACGTACATCCAAAACATTCTCAAATTGCCCTCAGCAACAAATATTACAAATCCACAGAATAATTCCCACTTTTCAAACTATTCAATTTTTATCAAAATAATTTTCTAATTTCAATTCACCCCAGTCCCGCAAAACAGTAACTAAATCATTGCAAACTTCGAAAAGAATTTCAAAAACTTATTAAAATACAAACATTCACGAAAATAGCCAAACAAATAATTACATAGGTAGACAAATATCACCTATGCAAACTTATACGAGAATTAAAATCAAAAATTATAAAAACGACACCAAAAACTGAATATTCAATTACTCTGACAAAAACGGAAAACAACTAGTACCCACACATAGGTTTCAAACCAAAAAGTGAATTTTAATACATCCAAAGTACATGTATAGAAACTATAAACACTAGTTAAACATTTTCAACCCTTTTTGTCCAATAATTTAATTCAACTTCAAAATATCAAAATAAAACAGACTTTTATTATAATACTGCATTAGTCAGAAAACATCATTCAATTTTGTCCAAGCGAATACAATTCTGATAGTTCCAATTATAAAAAGAAACAAAACAAGTATTTTTACGAAAATACGAACAGAATTCCCTTATACGAACAAACAAACAAATACACATCATAACTAACAATCAAATACATTTTTTTGAACCAAACACAAATCTCTTTATCGGAAAATTTTATTTTTTCTTCCCAAAATACACAACACAATTTTTTTTTCTCAACAACACAAACAGATTTTTTTTTGAGAAATAAAACACTATACACACATCTCAATGTAGACCCACGATTAACACCCACAACTTGCAATTACTTTATCAATCCACAGTATACACACACTACTCAATTACACGAAAATAGTACATCCATATAACCTTATTTTCGAATTTTTTTTGTTGAGAACCAATAATTTCAAATGTGGACATTTACATTTTATATTTATACGTTCACAGCTGTTAAGCCCATAACAATACAAGTACGTAAGATTACGATTCGAATTCACTTTTTAGGCAAATGCCGTAGCACTAAAACCATATTCAAAATATAAACTCAATTTCATTTTTAAGTCAACTTTATCTAGCGCATACTTAGACAAACGTGTGACTAGACATTAACCACTCCAACCAAGTGACCCAATCCCAAACTAATATCAAATTATCAAACCATCCATAAACCCATCCAACCTTATGAGTGAATCAACCACCTCTTCAACTGGAGGAAATAAACGAAAAATAATTCCCACGGAAAAAGCAGCACAATATCAAGAAGAGCAACGACTTGCACAAGAAAAAAAGGCAGCACGGAAACTAGAACAAGAACAACTAAGAGCTCAACAAACACAGGATAAACAACAACAAACCCAGCAGGCCGAACAACAAACAGATCAACAGAAAATCGACGAACAGAATAAATTACGCATTGAACTTGATTTACAAAAATCTCGACGAGATCAACAAAAGCAAAAAGATAGTCAAATCACTGAACCCCACGCACAACCATCAACATCTACTTCCACTCAACTACCGCCTCTTCAACCATCCCTTATCTCATCAGTAACCGGGTCATTCACAAGTTTCTTCAAACCAACAGCACCATCACTTTCTCAGTTCTCGGTTTCATCATCGGTATCATCACTCCACGAAACTCAAAATCCACAATCCGAAATCCTTCAACCAACATCCACTACTACCCCACTTCCATTACCGGTAGACCAACAAAATCCATTCGCCGCAAAACCGAAAATACCCAAAACTCCACCCAATATCGTACCCCAACCATCATCATCAAATACCAATACCCAGTTGTCTCCAGACATCACTAACCCTCATAGCGACTTTAAATCTCCAGAACCCTCCCCACTTAAACAAAATTTAGAGAATCACAACAACACCTCTCAAAACCCAACAAATTCACAAAATCATTCCTCGCATAATTCCTCACATAATTCCGATCGCGACTTTACCTCACCTCTTAACCATTTTGTCACGCCAGAACGTCCAATCCCATTCAATTACCATAGAACTCCCAAATCATTCCCAGAAGCAGAACTTCACAAATTCGACACAGATTTTACATACTTTCGAAATACAGTACCTATTATCAACTTCAGTTTTAGCACCGACGACTCCGACACGTCGGGGAACGACGAACCCGACGAGGATACCTCGTCTGACATCATGGCACTTCAAGCTATGCCCGGAGGGACATCTTACGATGGCACCTCCAAAGACATCAACGCAGTCGACGATTTCTTAGACAAATTCGATGCAATTGCAAAACAAGCAAAATGGACAACGGACGCAGAGAAAATTTCACATTGTAAACTATACTTAACTGGACAGGCCAAGCAATGGTCCAGAACTAATTCCCTCGCAGTCTGGGAAACATTCAAAACAGCATTGAAAGAAGCTTCAACTCAAGCTAGTATAGAACAACAAGCAGAAATTGAACTTCACAAACGACGAAAAACACCACCAGAATCCTTTTTGGACTACTATTATGATGTCACTGATCTATGCAAGAAAGCAAAGGTAACAGATGAAATCCGAAAAGTTAACTTTCTCGTCAAAGGACTCCCACCAGTAGTGGCGACACAATTATATGCAACCAAACCAACAACAGTAATAGAAGTATTGGAATTCTTCACTAGATATGAAACACTAGCAGCCATGTTAGGAACCGACCTTCAGGCTCAGTCAACACAAGCGGATGACCACCCCAACTCCGCACAACATCAGAGAGAAATCGACATCAAACAAAAGGAAATTGACCAGCTGAAACAACACGTAAAAGCATTTCAACAAAAACAAGCAGCTGCAGCAACCGTTTCAGAAATCCATATTTCACCCAATTATAAAGGAAAGAACCCCAGAGATATAAGTACGGACAATCCCAGAACACCCCAACCCAACCAGAACAGAGGAAACAATAACAGTAACAACAGAGGCCAATACAACAACAACCGCCAGAATAATAATCCAAACTACAATAACAACCGCCAGAACGACAATCAGAATTATAACAACGATCGAAGAAACAATTACAATAATAGAAACAACTACAATAATCGAGGAAACCCAAATAACAGAGGAAACTACAACAATAGAGGATCATACCAGAATCGAAATAATTATAACAACTCCTACCCCAATAACCCCAACAATTCCAACTATAACTCAAATTACAACAATCGTGGATACGACAACAATAATGGATACCAAAATCAATCATATAATTACAACCGAAACTATAACAACTACCGAGGACACCCAAACAACCGAGAAAATTATAACCGCGATTTTCGGAACTATACAAACCGCCTATCACAGAATAGAAACCCAGACATCTATCCAATACCAACTTTCATGGGACACCCACCACAATCTACATATGTATATCCTACAATCCCATATCGAAATCCAGGCTATAGTACCACACAAGCAAATCCCTACCCCCCCAGGAATCAGTTATCAAACCAATACCGCAATAATCAACAGACAGTTAGCATTGTCGATATGCCCGCATTAGCCCCGAGTCACGAAGACCCTTCGACATATGATTATAGTCAATCCTTTCACACATTATTTGACCAGCACGATGGATACGCTCCCCAAGTTATAAATCAAATTCAATCAACACCCCATATCCAAAATTTTGGAACTGTACATGTCAAAGTTTATGTCAACAACATTCAATTACTCGCCCTTATCGACTCAGGCGCTTCATGCAGTGTAATAACTAAAACCACATTAGAAAAACTTCAACCTGCACCGGATATTACACCACTCCCCAAGGACCTCAAAGTCAGATCCGTCAACGGACAACGACTTGCCCTAACAGGCATTACTACCCTACCCGTACGATTCGACGAGGATACACCGACCGATATAACAGCAGTCATCACAAACTTTACAAATGATTGCGACATAATATTAGGCAGTAATTTTCTTATCAAAAAATCAATTTCCATAAATTACAAAACCAAGAAATTACACTTCGAAGAATTTACCACCATACATCATCACCCAAGAACTATCATACGTCAAACTTCATTCGAGTACCCGTTCTACATGAGCGTTCAAGACATTAAATTAACGGCACTAGAATCAGAAACAACCGACCCCGTATACCGCATCCAATCAGCACAACTTGACAATATTCAAGTCACAAATATCAGCATTTCCAATGTCCCACAACGGAAGAAGAGACCAACTCACTTTACAGAAAAAGAATTTGACCAAATCAAAATCAACCCCGACCTCACACCGTCACAAAAACACCAACTTCAAGAATTAATTAAACAATATAGAGATGTTTTTGCATTCGAATTATTAGAATTAGGCAAGACCAAAGTCGTTGAATTTGACATCGACACCGGTGACCATTCACCAATCTCGCAACCTCCATACCCAAGAGGATTTAAAGAAAAACAATTGATCGATAAAGAAGTTGACGACCTCCAAGCAGCTGGCATTATCCAACCAAGCTCATCTCCATGGGCAAGCCCATGTTTACTAGTCAAGAAGAAAAACGGATCAGGCTACCGTTTAGCTATAGATTATAGAAAAGTTAATGCTATTACGAAACCCACAGTATCAGTTCTCCCACGCATGCAAGACGTACTTCAAAGTTTCGCACACATGAAATTTTTTACAAGCCTTGACTTATTATCAGGATACCATGTCATACAGATGAACAAAGCGGCCGTAGAAAAAACCGCTTTTGTCACCCACTCACGTCACATGGAATACCTATACGTCCCATTCGGACTCGCTTCAGCACCAATGCTTTTTTCCACATTTATTAGTGAACGCTTCAGCGATGTCATAGCCTCACAAGCTATGAAGAATTTTTTAGACGACCTATTTATCGCAGGTCAAACCTTCGAGCAACACATGCAACGCCTAGAACAAGTATTTCAGGCCCTACGCAGAGAAAATGTCACACTTAAACCCAGTAAGTGTGAATTCGGAAATTTTTCCATACAGATACTTGGACATATCATTAGCAATCAAGGAATAAGTTGCAACCCCGACAAATTAATTGCCATAACAAATATGCCACCACCAAGAACAATCAAACAATTACGATCTTTCTTGGGACTAACCGGATTCTATAGAAACTACGTCAAGGATTATTCAAAAATCTCCCTCCCACTCACCAAATTACTACAAACCGGAGAAAAATATATTTGGGGACCCGAACAACAAGAATCATTCAACCTACTCAAAAACTCATTAGTCAAACCTCCAATACTCGCATTCTTTGATCCAGAAATTGAAGTCTCCATAGAAACGGACGCATCCGACTACGCACTTGGTGCCGTTCTTTGTCAACACCAAGAAGGAACGAAACGAGTAATTGCCTACGCAAGCAGAACACTTATAGCAGCAGAAAAATTCTATACCACATGTGAGAAAGAGATGTTAGCAGTCATATGGGCATTGCAAAAATTTAATCAGTACATATTCAACTCCCATTTCAAATTATACGTAGATAATCACGCCATTTGCTTCCTCAAAACATTAAAACATACAACTAATCAGCGACTTATGCGCTGGAGTCTAGCACTACAGGATCGACAATTCACTATTCTACATGTTAAAGGTGAAAAACACGTACTCGCAGATTGTATGAGTCGTCTCCCTCACGACTGGAAGCACCCCTCCACCTTTGAAGAAAAGTCAAGTGACGAACACTACCTTCCCTTATGCAACATCGAGATAGACATGGAAGAATTTAAAGACCATCAGAGAAAGCAATATGAACACCTGTACCCAAACACCGAAGATCCACACAACCGATACACAGTGCAAAACGGACTACTTATGACCAGGCAGAAAGGAAGTAACAAGATCATGGTACCTAAAACCATGAAAACACCAATTTTAATTCATCTACACGACCGTGAAATATCAGGCCACTTCGGACAAGAGAAAACTTACCACCGACTCCAACCAAATTTTTATTGGAAGGGAATGCGTAAGGACGCATACCAATATGTACGATCATGCCATCAATGCCAACTCAGAAAACCGAGAAATACACCATCACCAGGACTCTTAACACCATTCAAAGTAGACCGAGTAATGCAGTACGTCAGCATCGACATCCTTGGTCCAATACTACCCGCTACTCAGAGACGAAACAAATATGTCATTGTCGCTACTGAATACCTCACCCGATATATCATAGCAGAACCATTGCGCGACATGACAGCACTCACATGCGCTCAATTTCTAATCAACAGAATCTTTTTAGTATTTGGCACCCCAGAAAAATTACTCACCGACAACGGAACAAATTTTACTTCAGAATTTTTTACACAGCTAACCCAATTCTCCGGCGTAGCTAAAATATTCTCCACCCCTTTCCACTCAACCGGAAACGGACTGGTAGAAAAAAGTATCGGCATCATTCAAAAAGTCATTACAAATTATGTACACTCTAACCCGTGTACATGGGACTTATTCTTACAATCAGCAGTTTTCGCGTACAACACAAGTATCCACTCCACAACTAGATTCTCACCCGCATTCCTGATGTTTGGACGGACAGCACGTCACCCACTAGAATTATTCACCATAGACCCCACAATGAAACACGACGTCGAAGTCTACATGCAAAAGTTACATGAGGCAAGAGAGACAGCACTTGCCAATATAAGGCACAGACAAGAAGCTCAGAAATTAAACTATGATGACAATCATCATCAAGTCAACTATGACATCGACGATTTAGTATTAATATCCTTCCCGGGACTCATTCCCGGCAGGACATCTAAGTTTAGAAATAAGTATCACGGGCCGTATAGAATAATTAGGAAAACCGCCGAAAATAACTACGAAGCGAAACCGGTCCACCCATTAGAACATCATAACAAAACCCAGAGAGTCCATGTCCAAAGATTGAAACCGTATATCTCCCGACAAGAAAAAATTACCCTCGAAAATCAACACGAAAATCCACAACCGGAAACGGACGAAGTCAATACAGACGACCAAATCATGGAGGAAAAGGAACAACAAAATCAAACAGGAGAGGAATCCGAAATTTACCAACGCTACGATGAAGAAATACAAACACCCCAAAATATTACCTCACCTGATTACAATCCTCCCCCACCAATGGACGCAACTATAGAACCATTACGTAGATCAACAAGAGCTACGAAACATACTCAACGTTATAAACCTTACGACTACAGAAAGAAATAATTTTTTTTTGACTTCACCCTACCTCCCTAACCATAAACAATTCAAAAGCACGTCAACACAAATATACATTACTTACAATACACAGCCATTGCGGAAAATAATACCAAAATACTACAAAATTTTTTTTTAAAGTTATTTCTGCATTCCTAACTCAAATACTTTTATACATATACACAGAACAAAATACTTACACACATTATCTGTATTTTCAGAGTATGTTACTACTCTTCCAATTATTGACGACCATCGTCGTCGCATCAACGACAAATCCAACTATTATATCAACCGGAGCAATACTCAAGAAACTACCTACGGCCATCGCCTACACAGCCTCAATACCCTTGATAATCAAGTATGACTTTCCATTTACCGAACCAGGAGTCTTCATGCCCTGTAGAAACATGACGCTCAACGCAGTTTGTCCATTCCTCACAGGCATCAACTCCTTACACCTTGACAAAATTCAAAAACTCCGAATGTTATCACGAGACTTATTCTTTCAACAAAGTCCAAATCAAGTACTCAAAAGAGGAAAACGATACTATAATCCCCTCACACTATTCTCAGACGCAGCCTCATTTTGCTGCGGATATGCAACCACATCTCAAATCACCCAATTAGAAACCACCCAAACTCAAATAACGGACTATATAGATCAAGTCAAAGCAAACATCATCACGGATCATCAAAATGTACTGGACATCGCGAATACCACTATCCGCTTATCACAACAGGTAGACCGTCGAGTAGCTCAACTCACCCAACAATTAGATCAAGAAGTTTTATTATTAGAAAACGTAACAATGGAAGCAGAAGAAACACGAAGTCAAATACAAACAGTAGCACTCGGACTACTCAACGCTGAAATACTATCCGCATGGCAATTAGAATTACAACATATGCAAGAGATTCATAGTCAATGCACATCCCGACGCATTCCACTTACGTTAGTATCATACGGACTATTAAGACAAAAATTAAGAGAACTGCGACCCGAAATTATCAGTCATGGATACAGACTCGCCATCCACCCGGATGACACCGCAGAATATTACAGACCACAGTTCGCAGAATGTATGTTTTCCCCAACCCAAATAATGATAAAAATCAGCTTACCTATACATAGATCAAAAGACAACTGGAATCTTTATCATCTCACTAATATCCCATTTAAATATCAAGACGCTATATGTACCCTCGATAATGCACCAACTATCATCGCATCATCAGAAGACAGAGTACTACCTATACAAGGAAAACACATCACGGACTGCACAAGAGACATATGTTATATACCAGAATACCCAGATGACCCCGATGTCAGCTTAGCATGTGTTCAAGCTATCTATAGAGGAGCACCAATTCAAGAACTACAAAAATTATGCACTATCAGATGTAGAGACAACCCACTAACGGCAAATTTAATCACTCAAATTAATCTAAATAATTATATTCTCACAAATCCACCATCAAATGCATACGTATCATGTGAAGGAAATACAACTAAAATACCAATCCAAAGCACCGCCATCGGCGCCATCCAAATTAGCTTACCATGCAAGTGTACACTCTACTACGACAACATACCAAAAATCGAACCAGTTATGCCCTGTTTTAACTCAGCACCACAGACCGTAGATCAAATTATCCATATTCTAGCACCATGGACAAATTTAAATCTGACAATCTCAGCACAAAATCCCCACAGATTGCTAGACAGCGAAAAAAATCTAAGTACCATAATCAACAGAAAATGGATAAGAACCATACCTCACTTAAATTTGAAGGTTTTACATGACATGAAATTGAGACGATTACCTACGGCCACTCGAATTGCGCAGCAAGGAAATACTTTTTTCCTAATCTTATGGAACATTATACTCACCACAGCAGTAGTATTATTATTAGCAAAGCAAATTTTTCCAGTACCCGCATTAACATACATACCCGTTGCATCAGCAATTCAATATGCCGAATGCGATTACGCTCTACATATCTTAACCTCCATAACTTTTGCAGTCAACGTAATTATTTTTATAGGCATCGTAATAGTCATCATCTGCTTAGCTAGAAAACACCGAAATCTACATACCCACTACAAAAGTCTACTTAAAGACCATCTGAAGACGAAAGAAGCACTAGACAAAGCAAAAGACCAACGCGTACACTATTTCCAACCTCAACAGGCAACCAATACACCATTAACACCACTCTCAATATACCCTGCAGTACCAGTGTCACCATACCCCACTACAACATGAAGAAATTACTCATAATTTTCGCAATATTCTTCATCCCGGCAACAATCACCACGTATCAATTCTACAATGACGACCACACAAACCAAACATTCAACACCAACACCAGTAATATCAACAATTTTTCAAAATTAGTGAACCTTGATAGTGACTCAAATTTTCAAAATTTACTTCAACATCACAACTACACCGAAGAAATTATTTCAAAAAGTGCATCATGGCAAATTTCAGAGGAAGTGACACATCAAAACACGCCACTCCACTCCGAAGTCATCCACGCTCCACTTCCACTTCATCGGAAACGAGCAGTACGTTCAACCACGGACCAAGACAACTTCCTTCAAGCGACAGCCAGATGTACAGACCTCATCCTCCTTACCAACATCACAATAGCGACCAGCCTCAGACTCGCCATCAACAAAACATATTGGTGTAAGTGTGAACAACTTGAAGCATACCGTCTAACAATCAACGTCGACCCAGTCACTTTCAGAAAACAACCATCAAGGTACAACAAATTCTATCGCCATTGTCTAAAAACGGTAAACAAAATATTTACATATTTACAATTAAATACCTCGATAGCTCATGAATTTGCTACATATACGTACCACCTTGACGATCCCATAATTTACCTATACCCAATTCCAACACCCAACATTACTACTCAAGCAGATCAAGGTATCAAACCCAATCAACTTATATACATCCCAGAAAAATTAACAAATTGCACTTCCATTACCACCACCGTCATACACTCCCATCCGTTAAAATTACAAGTTGCAAATACCCACATATCATGCGAAAATATTCACCTCATACACGACACTAACTTCAAGCAAAACAACCCAAATTTAATTCAAGTCAATTTACAACAATGGTGTACATGTGAAGACTTTTTCTTCAAGTTTTCATTTCTCCACTTCGTACCAGTCAGAATATTTTTTCAACAATTTCCCAATCACCCTCAAGCGAAATTACTACAACAATGCAACATCATAGTCAATCAATTAGTTTCAACAAAAATCAATCAACGTTATGAACATCTCAATGCTAGAAAATATGTAGATACATGGCCCGCAGAAACAGCTTACCTCATTACACATACAGATAACTACTTCTCACCCTACTCAATCGAAGTCACGCCGGATCTAATCACATCATCTCAAGTAAGACAAAATCAAAATCAAACAACAGGTGAACTTTTCAACATCAAGCACAACGACACTCTACACAATAATTCAGCAGCAATATCAACTTTCCAATCTTCAACTACTACACCTACTCCAAATCCTACCTATATACCTACTCAATTACAAACGACCACCACACCTACCCCAATTCCTATTATCAACACCACCACTCCTTCAACACAAAATCCTATTACAAGAATACATACCCAAAATCATATTAATTATATACCTACTTCAAAACCAACTATCACTCCAATTATTTTAACCTCCACCAATATACCTATTCATAATATCACAAACCACCTTAATAAACCTTCACCAACCCAAAATCCTATTATCCACTTCATCAATACAACAACTACCACTACAGTACCTATTATAACAATCCAAACAACTAAACAACCTTCGATAATCATGACGACACTATCAACGCAAACTATACATACAGGCGCAACTACGACACCGTCACCAACAAAACAGTCAAATCAATTAGCAACAATATCTAGACCAGACTGTATGTACACATTCATTATACCAACTAATTTCACATTTCCACATGAAAACATCATTGCAGCCAACAGAACCACCTGGGCTCAATGTGAAGACTTTAGATACGAACATTATACAAAATACATAATCACAAATCAAATTAATTCACCAATACCAATTAATGCATTTTTTATGCAGTTCATCCACTACCCAGACCAACAACTCTTGAATTACTGCAACTCCATCTCGAAAAAAATATTCTACAAAATACCAACTTCTCTAGTACCTGACTATTTGTATGCAAAATACGTATACAACATCAATGACGAAGTCATTTACCTTAATCCAGTTCTCCGACAACCAAAAACAAAAATTAATTACGACATACTCGATACAAACACAACGAAACCAGTAAAGAAAACGAAAATCAACTACGCACTTTTGAATGAGACCACCCTCATCACAACAAACGACCCAGATGCACCGTATCTGAACCAGACAGCTAAGATAAATTACGTGTCTCTCAACGAGACGACAACCACAACAACTACCCCAACAACTTCCCTGACTTTCGAAAATTATCTACCGTTTACATCAAAATTTCTGACGACATCAACAGTGGACACCATCGTAGACCATCGGAAAGTCACACCAACAACAATACATACTACAACAACCCAGCCGATGACCATTCCAACTACGAAGCAGTCCAACATCCCAAAAGCTGACAAGACAACTTCAGCACCAGCAAAAATAATCACACCAAAAAGGTACAGATTTCCAATCTACACCTTACAGGATTATTGAAAAAAATATATATAACAGAATAATAAAACAAACAAAAATCATAACAAAAAAATAAAGCAAAACCACCTAAGGAAAAAAATACAAAAAAAATACGACCCTATGTCTAACATTCCTACGTTCAACGTTCCACAAGCATCAGCAAATCAACCAGTATATGTACTAGCCATAGCTTGGAACCCCTACGAAAATCATATCGGAGTAACATATAGAAATCTTTACAATTCTCAAGACGCATTTCACTATGAACATATTACAGATGTTCCACCAAACCGCATCAAGCTAGAACATACTACAATTTACGCGAACTACTTAGATATAGAAAAGGATCCACGCATACCTTGTTGGGTAGGCGAAATCATCCACAAGACACCACCCATCCAGAGTCTCTACACCATCCCATGGAACCACCCTGAAGTACATGGCAAAATTATATCAATATTCGACATCGTTAACAACACATACGCTTCTAGAAGACAACTCTACCACTATCCATTCGTTACATGCTACGGCAACACCGACCTCGAAGCAGAACATTGTGCTCACTGCTTCGCTGATAATATATGCAGCGTACTGCATAACCTCAATCCAACTCAACTGACACCAGAAACCAATTAATTTGTTTTTTCCTTACAACCACATTCCAATCAACTAAATTAATCCAACTCTCATTATTATTCACATCAAATCCTCACAAAGTAACAACATTTTTATCCTTCCTTTCACAACATGTATCTGTTAATTACCGTCATCAGCCCTTTACGACACATAGGCGCTCAACTTATTGTTTACGACCTCGATAATCCACCACTTACATGGTTTTACTATTTCCAAGACGACGAATACGGAGACATACCACCTAGAATCCTCACACTCGATTCTACATACATATACTATTTGAAATCTGAACGCTATCACAAACCAACCTTACCGAAATGGCTACCCAGACTTATAAATATTCCCAATACAAGATCCCAAAAAGAAATTAAATGGAATCACCCGTCATTGCAAAACAAATTTATTTCTCTATATGCACTACCCAGAGTTGACAACGAATGGGTTATGTCATTTAATCTAAATACATGTCCACATGACACTAGCCAACATGAAGAAGACTGTGCCCAATGCATAGCCTTCAAATTACGCGATATTATTTACGCATATTTATAGAATAATTCCATATCAAACAGTCAATCACAAACAGTCGATCAAAATCTCACCAATCAACTCCACAACGGGAACCTCAAAAGAAAACCGAAATAGAAACTAATCACAATTATAAGTCAAAATGCCAACAATACTGATAGCCAAAACAATCAACCCGATCACGGAACTGGAGCAATACACAATTAAATATCTTTACACGGATATACCCATGAAGACCTACACCAAATTAGCCGAATTCCAACAACTCCAAATTTCACCACTCAACACCATATATTACGCCGACTCCATACTCCCCTTCAGAACAGAATTTGTACCGAATTGGCTTATCCGGACCCTTGACTTTCCTACAAAGCTCCGCTACAAGCACGATCATATTCCATGGAATCATATACGCTTCAATAACAACCTCTTCACTATTTTTGACGTCCAACCAGTCCCAGGGCAAGCTCTGACCATGGACATGTTCGATCCGAATATCGACTGGGACGTCCGAGGAGAATGTATTCACGTTCCCCACCGACCCGTATATAAGTGCTACAAATGCTACATTTATAATATTACCCTTGTATGTTTCCCACGTGATTACTACCTACGAAATAGAGAGGACTTGTAAACAAACTCGAAACTATACAAACAAAAACCAACAGATATACAAAAGCATTTTTTTTTCACTCCTCTCCATCTCCTTTAACCACACTTCCTTATCACTTTAATTTCAATAAATTGTTTTCTCTCCATCAACAAAGAAAACAGTAATAACCCTAGTTATCAAATCCTAAAAACTCCCTCAAACGGTGATACCGATAGCAGACAACACTCACTACGTCATGATTTCCGAAAAACCATCACCCACACACACAAATTACTCTCGGAAACAACATGGATTTGGCTTTCATGGACTCTACCATCCGTCAGGCGCAACAACACGGTGAAGTCCTACTGGGTAACGATTTAGGAGCACGGCCCATGCACCGCCGGATGTACGAGTTTATCACGAAGAAACCAAACCACACGAAGTTCCAGTTTACGCAGACACACAACTATACATAACACTGGAAAAAGTAACGGTATCAAAAATAACACTAATTATAATACATTATTTTTTTTAAAATACATTCAATGATATTCTATGCACACAGAAATTAATCAAATGATATAATTTAAATTTTACTTGATGCACTATGAAATCCCCACACGAGAATTATAACTCCATGCACTCACAATGTTAGAACATGACCCTTTTAATGACACGTCCACTCAAATGGAAACGGAATTTTTACGTCGAGCAACCTCCGTAAAAATAAAATATTATAATCTTACTAACCTAATAATAATCATATACAAAAATAATGAAAATTCAACATTACAAAATTCAAAATTATTAATGTCATCTCATATACTTATAATTTTTTTTGTCTGTAAAATACTAACCATATCATAGAATATTCAAATCATAATATTTCACTGTTATAGTAATATTGATAATATACAACCATACTTACTCAATGATACATAACTATACAACTTATCTAATTTTAGTCATTTCAAAATATTGTAACATATAATACTATCAACTCACTACTATTAATCATTTTATCAAATAGTTCTATTTCATGTATGCAATTATTATACTCTACACCAACAATCAAAACTACAAGAAATACCTACAAATATAATCATCATATTATGTCAATTTCACTATCTGCACAATCAACTATCAAAAGAAAAACTCTATTGTACATAACCTTACTATATACATTATACCTCCAATCATCACGTTAATATAATCATGCCAAATTAATTTGAATTGTAATTACCGTATTAAATGAAATTTATTATCACCATATGTAAAAGTCCAACTTCGCGATTTCAAAAATTTTATGTACCACCATTTGTAACCAATCCAATATATTCACTTTTCAAAATTCACCATTTATTTCGATGAAATATTACTGTATCTTATATTGTACATCAATTCCAAACACCACACTACAATTTATGTAATTATTTTTATTTTTCACTCTTGTAATTATATAACAATACTAATGTCACCACCACTGTAACTCCAATCCCGCAATTTCCTTCGCTCCGCCATTGGCACGAGGACGCACCAAGAATTCTAAGCCCGGGAGAAAGATGTGACCCTACTTTGTAGTCACATACACATCACGTTGGCAACAACGTGATCACTTTATTGTTACTCACATTGATAAAAATGTAAACGTTTCTACAAGGTGAAATAATATGAAATATAAAAATGTAAGAGGAAATGATGTATAAAATATTATTATGATGATAGTTTAAAACAACAAGGAGACTCCGTCTCCACATAGCAACTAATGGAGTTTCAACAATTGTAACTAATATGTAAATGTAATGTAAGACCATATATTGTTAAGTTTATAAATAAGACAACAACTGTCCTCCGCGGCAGAGTTTGTTATCAGAGACCCAATAAATCCCATCTGAAACCACTCGCTAGAGTTCTATTCTATCTGAGAAGTATTATTCCTCATTACATTACTTTCATTTCATATCAGAATACTATTGCCCCAGTCGAGTTTAGAGAGAGAGAGATAGGGAGAGTTAACTTCAAATCTATAGGCTTTCAGTGTAGTAGTCTCAAGACAGGTCGACGAGACAAGTAAACAAGTTCACTAAAGCAGTTTAGATAGGTAGTGAATGCAACAGTGATACGTAGCGACCAAAGCAGCAGGAGCGTAGAGTAAACGGTAGGTTAGCTAGTTAACGAGATCTGTGTAAGAAGACCCATCATCGTTAGACGGAACAAGGATCATCACTCTGTATGCTGCTGAGGACTGCGTATTGCGGTACCACACGCCTTCGTTACACATAGACCAGACCTGACGTATATATTGGGACCAAAGTAATCATCCCCTGGGAAGGTGTGTGCTACATGAAACACACGTTCGAATGTATGTGTACCTTCCTTGGAGTCATACAAAGTTGCTGTTCGATGTTGTGATTGTACATCTCGAATAATAACTAGCACAAAATGTTGAGGCAACATCAAAGGTACAAACACGGTATTACCATGATCATCAAGACGATAAAACGAATTCGCGCGTTGGCGAATTTTACCTTCATACATTTGAATAGCAAAAATAGATGTCATTCCAACCATCCCAAGTTTTGTTCCACGGGCTCCTTTGTAATTAAAACTTTCCAACAGAGCAGCAACCCTAGCTTTAACCACTGTATCAACGAGCTTGAATTAGGAAACAAAGTGCGTAGTGCAGTAACTTCTGATTCACCCATCCTTGTAACTGCAATTTTAAAGGTATGTTTACAAAAAGCTGAAACGTAGGTACTACCACTAAGATTTTGTGTATTTAACCCCCTTTTATAATTTACTATCTTGGTTTTACTACCTCGAACATGATCTTTATTTAGATTTTGAGACTTTGTATTGCTTTTAACAGTCGACTCTTTTTTATTCAGCTTCATTGTTTTTTCAGACTCGTTTAATTTTTAAGGATCCGACAAATACTTGTTTTCGGATTTCCGCCGTTTCTTCATTGGTTTTTTGCCCCACTGACTATTTGTTGCAGTGTCTACTACGTCAGCAAACGGCTCGTGTCCCTGTAATTTTGGTTGAGCTTTTCGTTTAAAGTTTTTATTGGATTTTTTACTGATTTTCTCTTTACGTTTTTTCTTGGAATTTACATTTAAAATATTTATCTTTTCTGCAATCGGCATAGCTGACTTCAACGATTTTCTTAAAAGAGTTTTACTTCTATAAGCTGTTTTCAGAATATCAATGGTTTTTCCCTCAATCAGTAACGCATGCTCTCTCACAAAGTCTCCGTTGTGCATTTTGGGATCTTTATGCCAGTTATTTTTATAATTGTTAAATGTGGCTTAAGCGACTGCGTTTGTTTTACGCACAAAATCTGTAAATCCACAATGCCGTGGAACACTAGCTGCAAAAAACGGGTACATTGAGATATAGGTGTCTTCTAACAATTGTAAAATTTTAGGACAATAGAACGAATTTATTTCGTTAGTCAGAATCACTTGCTAATTCATCTTCTGATTTATTCTGCTCGTAGTCTGTTAAAATTGATTTTCTTAGTTACGAAAATATCGAGAAAAAAGAATTATCAGTTTTTATCATGGAGAGTTTTAACGAGTTTTCGTCTTGTAAATTTTCAATTTCATAGTTGGCTAAGTTACTTTCAAAATCAGTGTTCTCTTCTTCATTGCACGTGTCTTCAATTATCTTATTTTTAGATTTAAGCCGTGAAGCAAGGTAATTACTTCGACTCCCTGGAATACGATGTTTTCCAAAGCAATTAGTGATTTGGGTACACACGTCCACAAATTCGTCAAGATTTAATGTCTCCTGCAAGCGTGCTAAAGAATGAACAGCTAAAGATTTAATTTTTTCGTTAAGGGATCGTTTCTGAATGTTCTTGCGAAATGCGTTTATTAGGTGATTTGTGCACACAAATATTACTGCTTTGTTTTTTGGGTGAGACGTTTTTCCTTGTAGTATGCTGTAACTACGCTTTACATAATCACTAAAACGCTCAACGTTGATAGCTTCAAGACAACCATGAATGAGACCCATATTCATGTCCGTACATACTCCTGAAATAAATTTCTGAAATGGGTACACTGGTTTGCCTGCTTTTTTCACTTCCTCTAGACTTGTTGTAATAAAATTTCGAATATTGGAAGCTCGGTGACAAGACGTCACCATTTCACTGACCGTAAATGGAGCCACAACGTCGCTTGTTGCAACAATTACATAATTTTCGAGTTTGTGTTTGTCTTTTATAAACAATGGCTGCCTTACAATGCGTCCTGAAGAGTCAACAACTAGCCAAACGTCACATGATTCCTTATGAACTAGGATCGAAGTCAATTTTGCTTGTGGCCACATTTGCATGTGGTATTCAAAATGCGAAGCTTTTATATTTCTGAGATATCCTTTTAATGTTGTGTGCTGGTAAAGATTTTTTGCTTGAGTATCAGCTAATTGTAGTAAATCTTTAAGTTCGTCCTTGTCCTCTCGATTTTGAGATTTTGCTTCACAACGCAACGTTTTTAATACATTCACAGATTTATACGTCTTGCTGTTGTGCAAAATTTTGAACGCATTTAAATGTGCTAAATTGATTACAAATGCCTTGTCTGCATTGCTGTTTTTCATTATTTCCCGTATTCTGCACCTTGCATGAGCTGATATTTTTCGCGCTGTGCTAATATTTTGCGCTAATGTAAAAGCTCCTCTGCTGATGACAACGCAATTTAATAATTCACCTCTCCGTGGAGTTTCAGATACTACTATTTTGAACTGCATTCCACATTTACCATTGCATCGTCCATACAAATGAGCAAAATGTCCAGGATCTTTAGATTGGCAATAGTAAGGAACCTTTGTTGCACTGAAAGTGCACGGCAGCTTATCACTGGACATGTGATCACTCATAATCACTGGCCAATTTTTGGGCTTAAATTTAGCAGACGTTTCTTCAATCCCACTCAATTTATTGATTACTGTTTTAAATTCAACAAGGTCTGGTATTTCTTTTTTGGGAATTACAAATGCAATTTCATTGGGTGGTGTGTACTCCAAGTTATCTTTTTGGATTCCAAGCACGTCACAGATTTCATGCAAATAAAGCCCATCTTTATCTTGTTTTATGTTTTCAATGCTACCGCTCCTGCTTCTTGTTGTTTCAATTTTACTGCCTTTACTACCTATTACGATGGAATCATCTGGCGCTGAGTAATTAATGCTGCTGTTGCAATCATCATGTGAGTCATTTGGTCTTAAGGTTTTTGTTTTTTCGTTTTCAGTTTCACTTTGGAAGCTTCCAGATGAAGTTGACGTTTCAGCGTAATTTTTGTGATTAGGTGATTGCTGGGGATTCAATTTGTAACATGTACTGCAAATCCAAATGCTTTTATCATCTTCTGCCGAGTACGACGTACATTTTTGATGAAAAAATCTACAAAAATAAGTTTATTGTTTAAAATACATGCAAACATGCTTAAGTACATGGTATACACATGTTGGATTTACATAAATGTACCACAGCTTCTAGGGGCGTACTGAGTACTTTTGGAGCCCGGGAATTTTTAATCAAAAGGTTTGGCGATTATGTGGGTCACGCCAAGCCGATGGGTCCAAGTCTCCCGTTTACGTAATTTATAAGGAATTGGGGGTCAATTGTAAAACGGCCTATTGCTACTCTGTCCTTATCAGCGTCTAACGCAAAATAGTTTATATTTTTAAATCCTTGGTAGGCAGTGTTGTAGGCATATGCATGTAGCAAGTAAAAAATCCGGCGCTTCGCGCCGGATTTGTTGACCGGGGACGGGCCCGAAGTAGATGCTGAGCTTTAACAAAGGCGCAAGACAATTTATGTTACGCTAAAAGATGATTTAAGATTTATGGAAGCTCGTACCTTACCCGTTGGCACCGGCGCTTAATGCTAGGTTAAGGTTTGCCTTTCGACAAAAAACATGCTTTCCAGTGATGAAGCCACTCGCTCTAAGCTCAGCATCTACTTCGGGCCCACGGTGGACAAATCCGGCGCGAAGCGCCGGATTTTTCAACAAATGACAGTGGGGGTCGGGGTCTCTAAAATAGTAACGTTTGTATGACGCAGGGATATATACAGATATATTTATACAATACAATGTTGATATTGATTTACTTGTTTACTGACTCAGACGTCGTTTTTTTAAAATTTACAATGATTATTTCTGTCACACATGCTACACTTCAGCTTTAAGTATACGCATAAATGTTAGTAATTAATTCGATACACGTACCTCTTGCAAATTGTGCACTCGATGACTGGATTATCCCTTTTAGAATAATACTGATTGCAGCAATGCAGGTAATTGTTCGTTTGGCAGGTGGATTCATTCGGACTATAAAGTGCTTTTGGACGGCGGATTCTGGTACCTTTTCGTATATTACAGTACTGCTGGTTGAAAATGCTACCGTCATCGCTCGTTTCCATCAAACCTATTTAGTTAAAACATGAGAATAGGATGTTTAAATTTACAATCTAAGGAAAATAATGTAAGAAGATATCGTCAGTGAAGAAGGAAGTTTGACCATCTTCCTTTGGGGCTAAAATGAATTATGACTATCTCCATTCTGATTTAAAAACGGTTTTGACCCCATTTTTCATGAAATACGGCTAATGAGTTATGTTAATGATTAAGAGTTTAGTACATAATTCGAAACTAAGTACAGTAGGGGTCATGCATAAATGACGTCATCAAAATAACTCCATTTTAAGTCCATACCGTCGGTGAAGAGTCATTCTGTCGTAAGTCCAGTGCACAACTAAAATCATTATGTCGCAAGTCCATTGAATTGGTAGCTACTGTCGAGGTCGCTTCCGCGTTTTTCTATGCATTAGGGGGGGAGGGGGTGATTTGTTCCTGGACTTTTTGTATTGTACTCATAACGTACACTTAGGGGTCGTCCACTAAAAACGTCATAAAAATTCCATTTCCAAAAACTGCTACATGTTCTATCTACATGTTTCTCAAAAGGGCAAAATGTTCTATCTACATGTTTCTCAAAAGGGCAAAATGTTGTATCTAAATTTTTCTCAAAAGGGCAACATGTTGTATCTAAATTTTTCTCAAAAGGGCAAAATGTTCTGTCTACATGTTTCTTGAAAGTGTAAAATGTTCTATTTACATGTTTTTTGAAAGTGCAAAATGTTCTATCTACATGTTTCTTAAAAGTGTAAAATGTTCTATTTACATGTTTTTTAAAAGTACAAAATGTTCTATTTACAAGTTTCTCAAAAGTGTAAAATGTTCTATTTAAATGTTTTTTTAAAGTGCAAAATGTTCTATCTACATGTTTCTTACAAGTGTAAAATGTTCTATTTACATGTTTTTTAAAAGTGTAAAATGTTCTATTTACAAGTTTATCAAATGTGCAAAATGTTCTGGAAATGGAATTTTTATAACGTCTTTTGTGGACGACCCCTTAGTGTACGTCATGAGTACAACACAGTCAGTAACATACCACCCCCATCTAATGCATAGGACAACGCAGAAGCGACTTCGACAGCAGCTATCAATTCAATGGACTTGCGACTGAATGACTTTAAGAATCGTATGGACTTGCGACAGAATGATTTTAGCTGTGCATTGGACTTGCGACAGAATTACTCTTCACCGACGATATAACCCTCCTGTCATCAGATTACTCGTTGGGTAAATGGCGATCTTTAGCATGCAATACCTTGAATATCCAAGTAAGCTGCTTGGCCATACCCATGACGTCATTTAAGGACGACCCTTTGATTTTTTAAAACTTTGAATAATGATTTATTGATGAATTAAATTAATCAAATTAATAAATTACTGCATCATTCATGAGATCAGGAATTAGTTCATCAATAAACCACTATTACAACTTTAAACAATTTATGGGGTCACCCATAAATGACGTCCTATGCATGGTTAAGCAGCCTACTTGGATATTAATGGTATAGCTGGCTAAAGGTTCCCATTTACCGAATGAGTAATCTTAATTTGATGGGAGTAGGGTCACAGGGACTTAAAACGGGGATATTTTGATGACGTCATTTATGGATGACCCCTAATGTACTTAGTTTTGAATTACTAAAGCCTCAACTAATTATTAACATATCTAATCAGCCGTTTCTAATGAAAAATGGAGATGGTCAAAATTCATTTAAGAGCAGAATGGAGATGGTCATAATTCATTTTAGCCCCAAAGGGAGATGGTCAAACTTCATTCTTCACTGACGATATTTAAATTGCTCTAAACGAGGGTTGGCCGATTTAAAACTCCCTGGGAGTCTGGGAGTTTTGGGAACTTTGTAATTTAAAAATGTTGGATTCGTCGTATTTATGCAAAAAATGAATCGCAAAACAAAATGACTCCTCAAACATTTTCATTCCGTTTACATGCTATATATAAGTTACATGTAATAAAATTAAAACACCTTACTTCCTACAGAAACTTTAGTTTAGCGATTTCATCTAGTTTTTATCAAAAATATTGCAGGTAATTCCTTAGTGGTAAAGTGATGACTCCTAAAAATCCCTGGGAGTGTGAAGCTATGGGAGTTTAAGGCTCCCAAGGGAGTGTTTAATACGCCAGGCGTGAAACGCTAGGAGTTTTAAATTTGCCAACCGTACTCAAAACTGTGTGCACACTGAGTTTAAAACATTTTTATTTTAACTTAAGCTGAACTTTGCAGCAGCAAACTTGCTAGTTTATACAAGGTTGCGCTCCGTTAGTAGAGAAAATAGGTAATTTTTTGAGTCTTTTATTTACAATGGAAATTCGAGACATAAACAGAATTAATTTATCAAACGTATTAACCTGAATCTGATACACCGTCTCTGTGATGATCTAGGAGCAAATTTACACGTTCATGAACAAATGCTTTCCACTGGCCTGGGTTGGATTCGTCAGTACGACAATTTTCAACCAGTAAATTAAAATCAAGGAGGTTAATTGCCCTTTCATCGTAAATTCGCATAATATCTTGCACATGCGAAATTAATTCCGCTCCACCTAAACGGTTCTCATTAGAAACTTCCCACAGCACAATTGTACCAGCGGAAAAATTAATTTCAAGTACCCTCTCGTTGTTTAAAATGTAGATAAAAATGTTAGTTTCAGAAGTCAGTTTTTCTATTTCGGTTGTGATTAAAACAGTGTTTCCATCGAGATAGTTTTGATATATTCTTGATATTAGTTCAACATCAGCGTTAAGTTTATTCGTATTTTCTGATTCAGAGATGTGATTTCTGACGTGATTTAACGCATTTCGTGTAAAAATAGGATTATCGCTGCTGCTGGACTGACTAACGTTGGATAATTGCATTTCGTATCTAGATGAGGTGGTGTGGTCGTAATCGTGAAATCCCAATTTTGGCAAAACTTCAGTCAAAACCAGGGCAAAATAAACAGAGCTTCTAATCTGAAAAATGTTTTGTGCATACGTTTTACGTAGCTTTAAAGATCTTCTGTTATCGTGGAGTTGCAAAAGCTCGATCCATATCGGTCTTAGAAACAAAGACTGGTAAATGTCTTGCCGCTCGTTTGGCAAAAGTTCTGCAATGCCTTTGTTTTGGAATTTCAATTCTACATACCTTGGCAAATACTCCAAAAGCGTCTTTGAACGACAAAGTGCAGATCTCTGCTTTCTGGTTTTAAAAATTTGATGGCTGCCCACAACGCCTATTAAAATTGAAAATGAAAAAGAATATAGAATAAGTTATTACGCATTACGTAACTTTTATGTTAAAAGCATAAAATCAAACAACGTATACGATCAAAACTTCATTTTGGGGGTTTCGTTAATAAGTAATGTCTAACTTTAGTAAGTGATATCTAACTTAAGGAAGTGATGGCTAACTTTAGTAAGTGATGTCCAACTTCAGTAACTGGTGTCAGAGAAAACAATATTTAATTTGAAGCGTAATGTAGATGAATCGACGAATACTAAATAAATCAACTAATATACAATTAAAGAGAACCAAGTTCCTGAAGCTTCCTGGAAACGGATATGTTATATCCTTCTAGCCTTTGGCGAGTCAGCCTTCGACGGTGGAAGGTAACATGTGACCTAACCATTTTAGGTTAGTTATCCCTATACGTCCACCATAACCTACCTACCCCTCCCCAACCAAACCTCACCATAAATATAACAAACCTCGAGAGGTGACCAAAAGTAAATGTAAGGCATCAACAGTAACAATGAAATAACTAAAATGCATACGTCAGTAGTTCAGTTTCACTACTCGACTTACTCAATAGGCAACAATAATAACGTTATAAATAATAACGTCATAGTAATGTTAGCTGATACTTAAAACAATCGCTATTTAATTTGAGAGTGTATTGGGTTGTACACAATGCAAGCTCAGATTATCCTGGGTTCGTACTGCATATTAAATTCATACTTTCTGTTGGATTATGCAATACTATGGAAGGCAGCATGCAGTTACTGTGAGTGACGGAATGTTATTGTATAACTTTTCAAGAACGCCAAAACTTCTCAGTTGCTCTCTATCAGCCAATTCATGCATTATTTGTCGATTTGTATACAACCTAAATAGTTTTTTTCGTTTACATTGCTTATTAAAGTTGTACATCAATTACTGTAGTTGGACATCACCTACTAAAGTTTAGCATCCCTTACTTAATTTGGACATTACTTATCAAAGAACAGTCTCATAGTGACCACAAAAGCAGAACCTTAACCAATAGCTGGTTATAAGTGGCATAATTGCAATTTTAACTATCTGGCTATTAGTCATTTTGAGCTCTGAGTTATACTAAGTCATTTTTATTTATTGTCAAGTTTAAAAAAATCAAAAATAAAAAGCAGGTAAATATTTCTTTTAAGCAGTTACGTTTATAATTACACACTTTGTGTTACATATCATGTATGCCTTAGGTTTGTCAACAAGTACGGGATAATTATGCGGGTAACTAAACTGATGAATTGTGTGATTATATTATGTAATGCACATTTTACCATCTGCGTGTCCATCACGTTGAAAGTTAGGGCTGTCGACGATCTCTGGTTTCTGGTTTGACGGCTCGAATGAAGACGCTGATGATTCTTAAAATATAAACGTCTTGAACTAAATCAATTTATCACAGTATAATTTTGAACATTCTTGACACAAAAGACATGCAATTAGTTTAATATTCACGAAATACACTATTGTAAAAAGAGCTAATATATAGGCAAAGGTGAACAGTATATAGTATACGATATCATGTCAAAATAGTAAAACTGTGCAAGAGCAAATTCATGTAGTTTGAATTTACTGCATAAACTTTCAAAAAAATAAATAAGCAATTTATTTTGTAATGCATTGAATTGTTTGTGGTTTTAATTAGTATAGTGATTTAATAGCCTCAATTTAAAAGAATTACCAGACTGCAGCAAATTGCGAGTTCGCTTCTTTCCCCGTTTCTTCATTTTCGTGAACAATATGATTTATACTACTAAAGCCTGAGGTATGTTTTCAAATCATCCAATCTAACTAATCTAATGATGCAAATCAGTAATTAAGTTATTACCTAAATAACAGAAACTCTATTTCACTATAAACACAATAATGAACAACAACAATTTACTATTATAGTGTGAGCAGATTACCTCACAATTATAACATCGAGCTATATCGACGATAATAGACAAGTTCGTTTATGGCTGTGACTTAAGATTTTACTGAAAGTGCAAGTAAAAAGAGGAAGTGCATCCGTTCCTGCCAGAGAAAAGAGTAATTTTCTTGAGTCAGTGTGACTCAAAAATCAGAATTTGAGTAACGCTCTGACTCAACTGTTGAGCAGCACTGCGCATGACCATAAGGGCTTGAAGTGATTGTCACATCTTGCAGCCCTTCAGGAGTCAACAGAGTTATTGTCTGGATACAAAGTCGAGATACCTGGGAAGGTGGTCCTATGCATTTATTAGTCCTATCCTACCACGTCATTTTGAGTAAATGAGTCACAGGTTAATTCAGTCACACATAACAAAACCTGTCTAATGTCGTTTTGAGTTAGTGCTTCTATTCCATGTGCAGTAAAATAAATGCTGTAGTAAGATTCAAATGCAAGTCTTACGATTCTGAGACGGTAGGTGTCGCCAACAGGTTAATTTAAAAATTAATGTAAGGATTCATAAAACACCCCTGTCACAGCAATCCATTAAGCATGGAAATCAATTAAAAAATACTATAAACTCCACTGAAAGGAAAACCCTATTAAATCTAAATAATATTAATTTATTCATTTTGTCAATTCAACCCGAATTCTTACAGCCAGTCTTAACCAGTCACTGTTAGTGAGGAAATAGTAGGCTATCGCATTAGTTTGGCCATAGCTAGTAGAGTAGCAGTTATCTTACTGCATATGTTTCCCAAACACATAAGTGTGTCCACTAGTGCAATTAATAGCGGTGGCGCTAATGCTCTTTCCCGTAAACACGCTCATCATAACCATTACATTCATACGTAGCAGATGGTGATTAAAGAGTATTTAATTATGTAAGACACAAATGGGCTAATTAACTGACTCAAATTAGTTACAACAGTTAAACAGTTATATAGTCTTCAATTACAAATGCATTTTGTTATGATTATAAGCTCCTGCAGTCGCTAGGAAAATAAAGATTACATTTTTTCTAGATGTCTACTAAAGCAAAAAAATCACATAAATCCTTGATGTTTTTGTATACTGCGGGAAGTTAGAGTCTCAGCACCTACTTCCATAGCTGGGCGTTTGATTTGCACTCGTACTCCACTCGTACGAGTGCAGGTCAAATCTAGTGCACTCAAACTCCACTTGCTTGAGTGCATCTAAATATTTTTGCACTCGAACTCCACTCAAGGTATTGCCTCGTTATGAGTGCAATATTTTCTGCACTCCACTTCTCGATTGCAACTCTTTTGAGACACTCACATACAAAAATACATCCTTGGTGTGGCGCGAAGTTTGAAAATCGCTGCACTCTGAGTGCAGTAAAGGTGCACTCCACTCCGCTCCCTTGTGTTTAATCTAAATTCCTTGCACTCGTACTCCGCTCACTGAGTGAAGCGGAGCGGAGTGCAGTTTTAGAGCGGAGTGCTGCACTCCACTCACTGAGCGCGCCCAGCTATGCCTACTTCATGCTTGGATTCCAACTTCCCGCAGTACACCTAAAAATCAAGGATTTATGTAATTTTGTTGCTATAGTAGACACCTACAAACCTTTCATTCGTTATGTTCCCACCGATTCCAGGAGCTCATAATCATAATGAAATGCATCCCAAATTGCATACATTACATCTAGTTAACTGTTAAACCTCATTTCAGACAGTAAGTTAACCCATTCGTGCAATAATAAGTTAACTAATCTCCAACGATCATCGGCTCCATATGAAATAACATGGGTAGGCTGAGCGTGTTTACGAGAACGAACGCCAGTAACACCTGAAGGTTATTTTATTACTGGGCACACGCTGCATTATGCCATTGTGATAACTACTACTCTAATTGCTATGGTTTGTCTTTTTCATATAACCCTTTCACCTATCCCCGTCACCTCCTTCACAAGAAAGTGATCCTATTTCCTAGGTCCCTACATAAAGTAGTAGTCACTAGGATGTACTGAAGAAGATTGGGTTTTAAATAACTCTGCAGTGACGTGGACGGTACATCACAGAGCCATACACAATAACCAGTAGCCAAGAATTAATACTAGGGCTCAGATTGAAAATAACGTTCCAGTCTGCAGTCCCAACCGCTCACCCAAGCACGCTTGCTTAATCAAATGTAAATACAAAACCTGTGTATGAAACAACACGACTTACCAACGTGAAACCTGCTTAAATATTTAACCTAATATTATTGCAAAAAATTCAATTACAATTAAATAATAAAGCGTTATACAGTGAAAGTTTTTTATTGAGCTATTTACTGAAAAAATATATATTTAGAGCACTCAAGCAATTTTAAATCGGTGGGAACAGAATGTCGTTCAAATCAGGATCTTTGAATAACGTCATTTGTAGACGACCCCGCAACATTTCTCTGTTCTCTACGTTCTAAACTTATTCAAATCAATACCCAAGTTAAGTTTTGTTTGCATTAACTAAATAATCGAAAAGATATGACGCACTCTCTAGACAGCGAAAGGATCACATTATACCGTCAGCAAAATATGTCGACCCCAATTCACTATTGTCAGCAGCTAAACCTTAGTAGTACATCATTATTGTGTCGAATTTTTTTAAGCCTAATTGCATAGGTCTATTTGCAGCTCCGCACCACGCATACGGTAGAGCGCATAAAGTTCTATCATAACAAAATAACATCACCCAAAGTTGGTAATAGGTAGATCAGACAAATTACTTTTGGTGCACCCAAGCAAATTTTAATTTTGCAAATTTCCTTTTTTTAGTTTATTTAAATACACGTTTTTGTAGCTCCGCACCATGCAATGTTAGAAGTGCATAAGGTTGTGTATTACATGATAAAAAACGGTGTCATTAGTTGATAAGTTTACTAGACAAATGAAATTTCGTGAGCCTAAGCAAAACTAAAACTTTCTCATTTTTATTTTTTCAAGCCTAATTGTATGCATATAAATGCAGCTCCGCACCACGCATACGGTAGAGCGCATGAAGTTCTTTCATAAAATAACAACGTAAGCAAAATTTATCAATAGATAGATTAGACAAATCACTGTTGGTGCACCCAAGCAAATTTTAATTTTTCAGATTTCCTTTTTAATTTATTTAAATACATGTTTTTGTAGCTCCGCACCATGCAATACAAAGAGTGCATTAGGTTGTGCATTATATGATGAATAGCGGTGGTATTAGATAATAAGTTTACTAGACAAATCAAATTTCGTGAGCCCAAGCAAAACTAAAACTTTCTCATTTTTATTTTTTCAAGCCTAATTGTATGCATATAAATGCAGCTCCGCACCACGCATACGGTAGAGCGCATGAAGTTCTTTCATAAAATAACAACGTAAGCAAAATTTATCAATAGATAGATTAGACAAATCACTGTTGGTGCACCCAAGCAAATTTTAATTTTTCAGATTTCCTTTTTTAGTTTATTTAAATACATGTTTTTGTAGCTCCGCACCATGCAATACAAAGAGTGCATTAGGTTGTGTATTATATGATAAATAGCGGTGGTATTAGATAATAAGTTTACTAGACAAATCAAATTTCGTGAGCCCAAGCAAAACTAAAACTTTCTCGTTTTTATTTTTTTAAGCCTAATTGTATGCATATAAATGCAGCTCCGCACCACGCATTTTGTAGAGCGCATACAGTTGTATCATGAAAAAAAAACTTCATTAAAATTTGGTAATAGGTAGATCAGACAAATTACTTTTGGTGCACCCAAGCAAATTTTAACTTTGCAGATTTCCTTTTTATAGTTTATTTAAATACACGTTTTTGTAGCTCCGCACCATGCAATGTTAAAAGTGCATAAAGTTGTGTATTACATGATAAAAAACGGTGTCATTAGTTGATAAGTTTACTAGACAAATCAAATTTCGTGAGCCCAAGCAAAACTAAAACTTTCTCATTTTTATTTTTTCAAGCCTAATTGTATGCATATGAATGCAGCTTCGCACCACGCATACGGTAGAGCGCATGAAGTTCTTTCACAAAATAACAACGTTAGCAAAATTTATCAATAGATAGATTAGACAAATCACTTTTGGTGCACCCAAGCAAATTTTAATTTTTCAGATTTCCTTTTTTAGTTTATTTAAATACATGTTTTTGTAGCTCCGCACCATGCAATACAAAGAGTGCATAAGGTTGTGTATTATATGATAAATAGCGGTGGTATTAGATAATAAGTTTACTAGACAAATCAAATTTCGTGAGCCCAAGCAAAACTAAAACTTTCTCGTTTTTATTTTTTAAAGCCTAATTGTATGCATATAAATGCAGCTCCGCACCACGCATTTTGTAGAGCGCATACAGTTGTATCATGAAAAAATAACTTTAATAAAATTTGGTAATAGGTAGATCAGACAAATTACTTTTGGTGCACCCAAGCAAATTTTCATTTTGCAAATTTCCTTTTTTTAGTTTATTTAAATACACGTTTTTGTAGCTCCGCACCATGCAATGTTAGAAGTGCATAAGGTTGTGTATTACATGATAAAAAACGGTGTCATTAGTTGATAAGTTTACTAGACGAATGAAATTTCGTGAGCCTAAGCAAAACTAAAACTTTCTCATTTTTATTTTTTCAAGCCTAATTGTATGCATATAAATGCAGCTCCGCACCACGCATACGGTAGAGCGCATGAAGGTCTTTCACAAAATAACAACGTTAGCAAAATTTATCAATAGATAGATTAGACAAATCACTTTTGGTGCACCCAAGCAAATTTTAATTTTTCAGATTTCCTTTTTTAGTTTATTTAAATACATGTTTTTGTAGCTCCGCACCATGCAATACAAAGAGTGCATTAGGTTGTGTATTATATGATAAATAGCGGTGGTATTAGATAATAAGTTTACTAGACAAATCAAATTTCGTGAGCCCAAGCAAAACTAAAACTTTCTCGTTTTTATTTTTTTAAGCCTAATTGTATGCATATAAATGCAGCTCCGCACCACGCATTTTGTAGAGCGCATACAGTTGTATCATGTATATAAAGATAATTTTATTCAAAAGAACAAACTTAACACTGACCTCCATCGAGGGTAGCCTAAACGACTCAGTATACGTTACACAAATTTGTTATATAGTAAATTTAACTTAGTAAAAATTTAAACTGAAAGAATATTTAATGTAGCCAATCAGGCATTAGAAACTATAGAATACAAATGATGTTGGCAAATCTGCACTGATTTCTTCAGCACTGTTGTTACAATATCTTCAATGAGGAATGAAGTTAAGGCTTGAGATTTCATAAAATCTAGGAAAAATTTGGTAATAGTCCCGCGAGCTCCAATGTAAAGTCCTATCACCTCAATCTCATCTAATCCTAGTTTTTGCTGAAAGTACGGAATGCAAGGATCGTAAATATCTTTTTTCTCCCGATTTACTGCCGTAGCTTGCTCGCAGTCATTCTGCTCCATTCTGATAGTTGAATCAAGAATTAAACCTTTTCTTGTTCGTTGGTTGTAAGCAATAATATCAACACGCCTCGAACCGTCTCCTGTACATTCCACCTCTTGCAAAACTTTCCATCCCGACTTTTTTATAGCCTCCGCAATCAAACGCCTTACTGCATGATGTCGGTTATTACGTATTAACTCCCCCCGGGGACACTTTCCAAGGATATGGCCTAAAGTTTCTGTCTCACTGCAGCCATGTCTACAGCGGAATGATCCTTGATCAGGTCGCGGGATTGCATTAACCGGCATAACATTACCAATCATTTTTAGAGCGTTTGTCCATTCAGATGAGGATAGACCATTTTTAGAATTAATCCATTTGTTTGCTTGTGGACATTCAGCAAACTGTATTACTCCTTGTCCTTTCTGAGGAAGTTTGCACCAATTTTCGTACTCCAAACTTCTAAGGTGATCACGGATGGGTTTGCTTTTTTTACCACGCACTGCAAAAACAATTTCTCGAACATCAGGAGGAATATCAAGGAAGTCCAAAGACTTTGCTTGATCAGATTTAAAGTCCTTTATTTCATACAGAATTGCGTGTTGCGATTGGATTAAAATTTCCGTTGCATTAAAATTTTGAATACCAGCTTCCCATTTAGCTCTGATTAGACCCAGCCCTTTAACTTTGGTGCTAGAGTACATCATATTTGTAGGTGTACTAGTTGGTAAATTTAAAATCTCTTTCGCTGACGTCCTAATGATTTGATCAATGGAATCCAAGAACTTAGATGACAACTTTGTTAATGACTTTAATAAAATTTGGTAATAGGTAGATCAGACAAATTACTTTTGGTGCACCCAAGCAAATTTTAATTTTTCAGATTTCCTTTTTTAGTTTATTTAAATACATGTTTTTGTAGCTCCGCACCATGCAATACAAAGAGTGCATTAGGTTGTGTATTATATGATAAATAGCGGTGGTATTAGATAATAAGTTCACTAGACAAATTAAATTTCGTGAGCCCAAGCAAAACTAAAACTTTCTCGTTTTTATTTTTTTAAGCCTAATTGTATGCATATAAATGCAGCTCCGCACCACGCATTTTGTAGAGCGCATACAGTTGTATCATGAAAAAATAACTTTAATAAAATTTGGTCATAGGTAGATCAGACAAATTACTTTTGGTGCACCCAAGCAAATTTTCATTTTGCAGATTTCCTTTTTTTAGTTTATTTAAATACACGTTTTTGTAGCTCCGCACCATGCAATGTTAGAAGTGCATAAGGTTATGTATTATATGATAAAAAGCGGTGGTATTAGATAATAAGTTTACTAGACAAATCAAATTTCGTGAGCCCAAGCAAAACTAAAACTTTCTCGTTTTTATTTTTTTAAGCCTAATTGTATGCATATAAATGCAGCTCCGCACCACGCATTTTGTAGACCGCATACAGTTGTATTATGAAAAAATAACTTCAATAAAATTTTGTAATAGGTAGATCACACAAATTACTTTTGGTGCACCCAAGCAAATTTTAATTTTTCAGATTTCCTTTTTTAGTTTATTTAAATACATGTTTTTGTAGCTCCGCACCATGCAATACAAAGAGTGCATAAGGTTGTGTATTATATGATAAATAGCGGTGGTATTAGATAATAAGTTTACTAGACAAATCAAATTTCGTGAGCCCAAGCAAAACTAAAACTTTCTCGTTTTTATTTTTTTAAGCCTAATTGTATGCATATAAATGCAGCTCCGCACCACGCATTTTGTAGAGCGCATACAGTTGTATCATAAAAAAATAAGTTTAATAAAATTTGGTAATAGGTAGATCAGACAAATTACTTTTGGTGCACCCAAGCAAATTTTCATTTTGCAGATTTCCTTTTTTTAGTTTATTTAAATACACGTTTTTGTAGCTCCGCACCATGCAATGTTAGAAGTGCATAAGGTTGTGTATTACATGATAAAAAACGGTGTCATTAGTTGATAAGTTTACTAGACCAATGAAATTTCGTGAGCCTAAGCAAAACTAAAACTTTCCTATTTTTATTTTTTCAAGCCTAATTGTATGCATATAAATGCAGCTCCGCACCACGCATACGGTAGAGCGCATGAAGTTCTTTCACAAAATAACAACGTTAGCAAAATTTATCAATAGATAGATTAGACAAATCACTTTTGGTGCACCCAAGCAAATTTTAATTTTTCAGATTTCCTTTTTTAGTTTATTTAAATACATGTTTTTGTAGCTCCGCACCATGCAATACAAAGAGTGCATTAGGTTGTGTATTATATGATAAATAGCGGTGGTATTAGATAATAAGTTTACTAGACAAATCAAATTTCGTGAGCCCAAGCAAAACTAAAACTTTCTCGTTTTTATTTTTTTAAGCCTAATTGTATGCATATAAATGCAGCTCCGCACCACGCATTTTGTAGAGCGCATACAGTTGTATCATAAAAAAATAACTTTAATAAAATTTGGTAATAGGTAGATCAGACAAATTACTTTTGGTGCACCCAAGGAAATTTTAATTTTTCAGATTTCCTTTTTTAGTTTATTTAAATACATGTTTTTGTAGCTCCGCACCATGCAATACAAAGAGTGCATTAGGTTGTGTATTATATGATAAATAGCGGTGGTATTAGATAATAAGTTTACTAGACAAATTAAATTTCGTGAGCCCAAGCAAAACTAAAACTTTCTCGTTTTTATTTTTTTAAGCCTAATTGTATGCATATAAATGCAGCTCCGCACCACGCATTTTGTAGAGCGCATACAGTTGTATCATGAAAAAATAACTTTAATAAAATTTGGTCATAGGTAGATTAGACAAATTACTTTTGGTGCACCCAAGCAAATTTTCATTTTGCAGATTTCCTTTTTTTAGTTTATTTAAATACACGTTTTTGTAGCTCCGCACCATGCAATGTTAGAAGTGCATAAGGTTATGTATTATATGATAAATAGCGGTGGTATTAGATAATAAGTTTACTAGACAAATCAAATTTCGTGAGCCCAAGCAAAACTAAAACTTTCTCGTTTTTATTTTTTTAAGCCTAATTGTATGCATATAAATGCAGCTCCGCACCACGCATTTTGTAGAGCGCATACAGTTGTATCATGAAAAAATAACTTTAATAAAATTTGGTCATAGGTAGATCAGACAAATTACTTTTGGTGCACCCAAGCAAATTTTCATTTTGCAGATTTCCTTTTTTTAGTTTATTTAAATACACGTTTTTGTAGCTCCGCACCATGCAATGTTAGAAGTGCATAAGGTTATGTATTATATGATAAAAAGCGGTGGTATTAGATAATAAGTTTACTAGACAAATCAAATTTCGTGAGCCCAAGCAAAACTAAAACTTTCTCGTTTTTATTTTTTTAAGCCTAATTGTATGCATATAAATGCAGCTCCGCACCACGCATTTTGTAGACCGCATACAGTTGTATTATGAAAAAATAACTTCAATAAAATTTTGTAATAGGTAGATCAGACAAATTACTTTTTGGTGCACCCAAGCAAATTTTAATTTTTCAGATTTCCTTTTTTAGTTTATTTAAATACATGTTTTTGTAGCTCCGCACCATGCAATACAAAGAGTGCATAAGGTTGTGTATTATATGATAAATAGCGGTGGTATTAGATAATAAGTTTACTAGACAAATTAAATTTCGTGAGCCCAAGCAAAACTAAAACTTTCTCGTTTTTATTTTTTTAAGCCTAATTGTATGCATATAAATGCAGCTCCGTACCACGCATTTTGTAGAGCGCATACAGTTGTATCATAAAAAAATAAGTTTAATAAAATTTGGTAATAGGTAGATCAGACAAATTACTTTTGGTGCACCCAAGCAAATTTTCATTTTGCAGATTTCCTTTTTTTAGTTTATTTAAATACACGTTTTTGTAGCTCCGCACCATGCAATGTTAGAAGTGCATAAGGTTATGTATTATATGATAAAAACGGTGTCATTAGTTGATAAGTTTACTAGACTAATGAAATTTCGTGAGCCTAAGCAAAACTAAAACTTTCTTATTTTTATTTTTTCAAGCCTAATTGTATGCATATAAATGCAGCTCCGCACCACGCATTTTGTAGACCGCATACAGTTGTATTATGAAAAAATAACTTCAATAAAATTTTGTAATAGGTAGATCAGACAAATTACTTTTGGTGCACCCAAGCAAATTTTAATTTTTCAGATTTCCTTTTTTAGTTTATTTAAATACATGTTTTTGTAGCTCCGCACCATGCAATACAAAGAGTGCATTAGGTTGTGTATTATATGATAAATAGCGGTGGTATTAGATAATAAGTTTACTAGACAAATCAAATTTCGTGAGCCCAAGCAAAACTAAAACTTTCTCGTTTTTATTTTTTTAAGCCTAATTGTATGCATATAAATGCAGCTCCGCACCACGCATTTTGTAGAGCGCATACAGTTGTATCATGAAAAAATAACTTTAATAAAATTTGGTAATAGGTAGATCAGACAAATTACTTTTGGTGCACCCAAGCAAATTTTCATTTTGCAGATTTCCTTTTTTTAGTTTATTTAAATACACGTTTTTGTAGCTCCGCACCATGCAATGTTAGAAGTGCATAAGGTTATGTATTATATGATAAATAGCGGTGGTATTAGATAATAAGTTTACTAGACAAATCAAATTTCGTGAGCCCAAGCAAAACTAAAACTTTCTCGTTTTTATTTTTTTAAGCCTAATTGTATGCATATAAATGCAGCTCCGCACCACGCATACGGTAGAGCGCATGAAGTTCTTTCACAAAATAACAACGTTAGCAAAATTTATTAATAGATAGATTAGACAAATCACTTTTGGTGCACCCAAGCAAATTTTAATTTTTCAGATTTCCTTTTTTAGTTTATTTAAATACATGTTTTTGTAGCTCCGCACCATGCAATACAAAGAGTGCATTAGGTTGTGTATTATATGATAAATAGCGGTGGTATTAGATAATAAGTTTACTAGACAAATCAAATTTCGTGAGCCCAAGCAAAACTAAAACTTTCTCGTTTTTATTTTTTTTAACCTAATTGTATGCATATAAATGCAGCTCCGCACCACGCATTTTGTAAAGCGCATACAGTTGTATCATGAAAAAATAACTTTAATAAAATTTGGTAATAGGTAGATCAGACAAATTACTTTTGGTGCACCCAAGCAAATTTTAATTTTTCAGATTTCCTTTTTAAGTTTATTTAAATACATGTTTTTGTAGCTCCGCACCATGCAATACAAAGAGTGCATTAGGTTGTGTATTATATGATAAATAGCGGTGGTATTAGATAATAAGTTTACTAGACAAATCAAATTACGTGAGCCCAAGCAAAACTAAAACTTTCTCGTTTTTATTTTTTAAGCCTAATTGTATGCATATAAATGCAGCTCCGCACCACGCATACGGTATAGCGCATACAGTTGTATCATGAAAAAATAACTTTAATAAAATTTGGTCATAGGTAGATCAGACAAATTACTTTTGGTGCACCCAAGCAAATTTTCATTTTGCAGATTTCCTTTTTTTAGTTTATTTAAATACACGTTTTTGTAGCTCCGCACCATGCAATGTTAGAAGTGCATAAGGTTGTGTATTATATGATAAATAGCGGTGTTATTAGATAATAAGTTTACTAGACAAATCAAATTTCGTGAGCCCAAGCAAAACTAAAACTTTCTCGTTTTTATTTTTTTAAGCCTAATTGTATGCATATAAATGCAGCTCCGCACCACGCATTTTGTAGAGCGCATACAGTTGTATCATGAAAAAATAACTTTAATAAAATTTGGTAATAGGTAGATCAGACAAATTACTTTTGGTGCACCTAAGCAAATTTTCATTTTGCAGATTTCCTTTTTTTAGTTTATTTAAATACACGTTTTTGTAGCTCCGCACCATGCAATGTTAGGAGTGCATTAGGTTGTGTATTACATGATAAAAAACGGTGTCATTAGTTGTAAAGTCTACTGGACAAATGAAATTTCGTGAGCCCAAGCAAAACTAAAACTTTCTCATTTTTATTTTTTCAAGCCTAATTGTAAGCATATAAATGCAGCTCCGCACCACGCATACGGTAGAGCGTATGAAGTTCTTTCATAAGATAACAAGTTAAGCAAAATTTATTAATAGATAGATTAGACAAATCTCTTTTGGTGCACCCAAGCAAATTTTAATTTTTCAGATTTCCTTTTTTAGTTTATTTAAATACATGTTTTTGTAGCTTCGAACCATGCAATACAAGAAGTGCATTAGGTTGTGTATTATATGATAAATAGCGGTGGTATTAGATAATAAGTTTACTAGACAAATCAAATTTCGTGAGCCCAAGCAAAACTAAAACTTTCTCGTTTTTATTTTTTTAAGCCTAATTGTATGCATATAAATGCAGCTCCGCACCACGCATACGGTAGAGCGCATGAAGTTCTATTATAAAAAAATAACATCAGCAAAGAATCATAATAGGTAGAGCAGACAAATTACTTTTGGTGCATCTCTTTGGTGCAGTAATTTGTTTATGAGTAATTTTTGTTTGTTTAGACATTTTGCAGAAACATTTATTTTTGTTTAAATTCCATGTTTTAATGTGATATGATTTTTCTGCTTTTATGCTTGACTGCAGCATCACACACAAAAACATTAAAAAAAATTAAAATTTTTTTTTTGAAATTTAGGAATGGTTTAATATAATTTCATCATTTTTCATTTTTTATGTTAGTGTACACAATTTTTGAATCATTCAGAGCGTTTTCGTAAAAACAAAATATTTTGAGCACACATAAAAATAAAGTAAATCCTTTCTTATTTTTCTCAAAATTCTTGCAACTACATTTTAATTCGTTTTTAGATGCTGAGCTTAAGCATCTTATAAAATGCTCATATCCGTCCGTCAGTCCGTCCGTCTGTTGGCCGCACGCTGCAGATCACAGCTTTGAAGCCAATAACTTCAAAAAACTTCAAAACGACCAGAAATGCGAGCAGGCAGGTCTGTATTGTTTTTTTACTTTGGTCGGGCTCACCATTTCTTCACAATTAACTGTTAACTGGACCCATGTCAAAAAGTAGAAAATTAAGCTTGCTCAAAACAAATGAGTAAGTGCATACAATTGAAAGCGTACATGTACATACGTAATTTTGAAGTTATGCGGGGCGAATACAAGTATGTAATTATTATAGTACAGACCCAACCAAACTCAGCTACACTTTTTAATGGTCTACATTTTTACCTTCTAAAATTTAAACTACCATTTTTTCTTAGTTTGTTTCGGCTTCAGCAGTTATTCTGCCATCAACATTCGGCAGTCTCATATTTTGACTAAATAAATAGGAAAAATTAATTTTGTTGTGTCCACTATTAATAGCAGGTGCATTACTTACGAGGTGTTACATTCAGTTTCATTACAGAATCCTAACACCATTAGTAACTGTCAAAAGGAGCAGTTTACGGTGTTGAATTCTGAAACTGACCTAAATACCGAAATTTTATCTGCTCAGTCAGTCATTTTTGCTAGTTGCTATTTTTTTTTGGGCATCTTTAAAATGTACCTTGATTGTAGTAACGAATTTTTCCAAACTATTGTAACTACATGTCACAAATATATCTATATGGTTTATTGGTATTCAGGGATCGCCCATGATGACGTCCCAAAAATATCGTAGTTTAGGTTACCCCCATTGCCAACTTTTAAATTATTTTCAAACTATTGTAACTACATGATACAAATATATCTATATGGTTTATAGGTTTTCAGGGATCGTCCATAATGACGTCCTAAAAATATCATAGTTTTAGGTACCCCCATTGCTAACTTTTAAATTATTTCTAAACTATTGTAACTACATGTCACAAATATATCTATATGGTTTATAGGTGTTTAGAGATCGTCCATAATGACGTCCCAGAAATATCTTAGTTTTTCTAACTTTTAAATTATTTCCAAACTATTGTAACAACATGTCACAAATATATCTATATAGTGTATAGGTATTCAGGGATTGTCTATAATGACGTCCTACAAGTATCATAGTTTTAAGTACCCCCAATGCCAACTTTAAATTTTGTTCCAAACTGTTGTAACCATATGTCACAAATACATCTATATAGTTCAAAGGTCTTCACGGACCGTAAATAATGACGTCCCACAAATATCATAGTTTTAGCAACCCCCTTTTTTAACCTTTTTTCAACTGCTTGGTACGTACATTCGTATATATAGCTTATTGATTGTAAGGCAGGCTCCATAAATGAATTTATTTTTGAACAGAGCAATTTTCAAAAATGTCCCAGCTTTTTTTGAACTTTAATCGACGTACATCAATATATGGCTTAGCGATGGCAGGAGAGCCTCCATAAAAGACGTCATTTGTAAATGATGCAATTCTCAAAAATTGTCTAGCTATATTTCACAACATGCTACATACATTCGTATATGGCTTATTGATGGTAGAGTAGCTTTCATAAATCCTGTCATTCTTTAACGTTACCTAAATTATCTTGCGCCTTTGTTGAAGCTCAGCATCTACTTCGGGCCTGCCCCCGGTCGACAAATCCGGCGCAAATCGCTGGATTTTTTGATGTTTCATCTGCGACTTAAAAAAAGCCGGACCATACATAATAACCTTACCTAACCTAACCTAACCTCTTTAGCATAAGTAGTTAATCAGTTAAATTTAATAGCTGTCAAGTGACGCCTAAAGAAAAATAAAAGAGCTTACAACAGAGTTGCGTCAAATAGCGCACCCGCCCACAATTAAAGTTTCTTCTTCTAGGGAATTAAAAATTAAATGATGTTATCGATTTAAAAGCTTCGAATTCAAATAAAAAAGCTTCGAATTTAGATAACAGCTTATGCACGGTTAAGGTGCTAAATAATCAAATATATTGACACTGCTGCCATTTGCAGTCAAGTGATCCGTCACACAGCAAATGCAAAATCTGATGACTCACCGTGTGTTGACTCAGGGAAAATTGTTCAATGCCTTCGTTCATCCTTCCAAAAATCAGAGTAGCATTTTCATTCAGGTTTTTTTCCACAGGTCCGCAATTTCTGTTACCGTGTGGATCTGGAGCGTAGCCTTCACGGAAATGTCAAAACTTGTATTAGTTTTTATAATCTAGTTACATATAATTTTTGTGATTTAATAATGTAAACGTTTAATCATAATTTTAACAATCACAAAAGGTTTAATGAATAATCAAGGAATAATTCTGGATTTCTAAAAATCAAGTGTAGCAACACTATCGCACACAGGGCTACTGAAACTGCAAACGAAAGATTATTAGGACAAATCTGTTTTGATTTTACAAAACTGAACTATAGATGTGTATACTGCAGCATAATGTAAGATTATTTCTAAATAAAAGTAAAAAAAGGAGGTCTACGTGCATGTGCGTTGGTCAGAAGAAAGTGTGAGTCCATCTGGACAAGCGCATTTAGTGGCCACCGTCTCTTTTGCTGTTGCCGGAACCCGGAAGCAGAGATGGGAGCACTGTCCACCGATCCGGTTTTCACAATAATTGACGCCCTCCGGCTGCTTGGAAAAGTGATACGCTTGAAGAGTCATCATAGAATCATACTAAAAATGCATAAATTAAAGTATTTGCAATTAAACGAGGCATTTTGGATTCAAATAAACCAAAAAGGGAATTGCAGTGATTCAATTACATATATAAAACATGTTTAAAAAACAAAAACAAAATAGAAATCGTAATATCGTTACTGAATTGTCAGTTGAATAAATTGGAGTCGCTTCTCCGCCGCCGCATTTGTTGGCTCTGTAGACAGATTTTGTGAAGTGTTCTCTCCAGTACACGAAATCCCCGAAGATTGTGATGGACGAGAAGCTACCGATTGGAAAAGTTGGAGGCGTTGCCTGAAAGACTAATTTTTGGTCTGATCCATCAACATTCATTGAGTGTATTGAGGCAGTATCTAGACCCTCACTTGTCCTTGCTGTCCAGTAAAGTCGATTTTGCGTCATGTCCAGCGCAAGGCCATTTGGATGTTTAGGTTCTGTATTCGCAATAATTTCCCCTCGAGATCCATCCATTGCAGCTCGTTTAATATTGTTAGCACCTATGTCTGCCCAGTACATCCACCTTAGGTATCGCAAAGTTTAAATAAATTTTAATTAGTCCTTGACACGACAAGTTGCGTAACCAAATGTAATATGCCGTCCTTACTGACGGATATATAGGACCGACTTAACTTTGGTAAGTCGGAGAAATGTGTTGCATAATATGTAGACAGGGCCCAACTAATAACTAACAAGGAAAGCACACCATATAGTACACCCAGATTTTAAAACCACATTGTGTAATGAATTTATCCACCTTAGTGTACCACAACCCTAAAACAACTCGGTAGAATTTTGCACCTTTCGCTCACAGTTGCCCGCCAAAGTTTAAAAAAATCCAGCGCTTCGCGCCGGATTTGTCGACTGGGTAAGTAGATACTAAGCTTACAGTGGAATTTTGCTTTTAGTTTTTATTTTATTTTAGCAAAAAAGTTGAATCCTATTGTGGCAACGCTCAAATGACGACAGGGTCTAACTCACCTTCCACGTTACTTGAATGTCACATTTTATTGAATGTGTAGTCGCACGCACAGTTTTATCAGTTTGCAGTTACAGGCAGCAGGTAGCCAAGTGGTTGTACAAACTGTGTATGAGTGACTGAAGGCGTACAATTATGTATCGAAACCTTAGGCTGGGAAAAATGGGTGTCGGTGTGAACGCTCGTTTTACCACAATGCTTGTTATGCGTGGGCTGAATGCCAGTGGTATAAATAGGAGCCCCACGGGTACGAGCAGTAAAGTTACAAAAAGTTAGATTTCGTATGATACGATTACAAGTCGTACCAGAATACGTTTGTGCATGACATGTTTTTAAAATAGGTTGGCAAAATTTTAACATTGGAAATTAGGGTACTTTAAACTATGACATTTGAAGTAAAAAAAACTTTATTTAACGTCCGATTATCAACAAATGCTATTACAGACAGTTCATTGGGAAATGTGTGTTGTGTTGATATCTTTTCTATCTCTTCTAAGTAGCCGAGCATTCTTACCCACCTCTAGACACCCCACTACACTACTTTTAGTGACGCAACCTCAGGATCTACAGCTTGGGTTTAGGCATCGGCTAACCTTCGCTTTCCCTTTGGATTTCGACATTTGAAGTACGTCATTGTGGACGAGCCCTCAGTGTTAATAGCCTATATAACCTAAATGTATGTTCATCACATATTGTTGGAATAGGTTGAAAAACAAATTAAAGTTGGAACTTGCGGTATTCAAAACTATGATATTTGATAGACGCCATTTATGGACGATCCTTCAATATTAATCACCAGTATATTTATGTTTATGACATGTAGTTAAAATATTTTCACAAAAATATAAAGTTATACAGGAAGTACTTAAAACCAAGATATTTCAATGACGTCATAATGGACAATCTTGGAATATCTAATAACTGTTTATTTACGTTCATGACATTTGGTTAAACTATTTTAAATACAAATTTGAAGCTGTAAATAGGAGTATTTAAAGCTATAATATTTAAAGTATGTCATTTATAGACGGTTACTGAATATCTTGTTCTGACATGTAGTAAAATATTTTGAATGAAAATTTTAAACTTGTAGATAGTTATTGTTAGAACAATGATATTTAAAGGACGTCATTATAAACGATCCCTGAATATATCCGCTCTGAATATCTATAACCTACATAGGTATGCAGACTCATGACATGTGGTTTAAATAGGTTGGAGAAAATTTTAAAGTTGAAAATGGGGGTACTTAAAATTATGATATTTGATAGACGTCATTATAGACGATCCCTGGATATTTATTATCTGTATATTTAGGTTCATGAAATGTCGGTAAAATATTTTGAAACAAAATTTAAAGGTGTAGGAAGTAGGCACCTATAACTATGATATTTAAAGGACGTCGTTATAGACGAGCCCCGAATATGTATAACCTACATAAATATGTAATTATATTCATGACATAATTATAGTTGAAAAAGATTGAAGAACATTTTAAAGTTTGGGAATGGTAGTACCTTGAACTATGATATTTGAAGGCCGTATTTAGTCACGATCTCTTATTATCTGTAACCTATTTCCTGCGTATCTGACCAGTCTAGCATTAAAAACTCTAGCTGAAAATAGTTAGGTCTGTACACTTCCGAGGTCTGTTTTATAGGAGCTACTTGTATTCTCCGCGCATAACTTCAAATATAGTATAAACGTGTACGTTCTTAGTTATTTACACGTATCTAATGGTTTTTGAAAATCTAACTTTTCTGAGTTTTGACATGGGTCTATTCACTGTTAATTATGAAGCAATTGTCAGTCCGATTAAAGTAAAATAACAATACAGACCTGCTCGGCGCATTTGTAATCAAATCAAAGTTGTTACAAGAAAATCGCTTCATTGGTTTGACCTTTAGCTTGGAACCAACAGGCGGACATGCAGACTCGACTATTTTATTAGATGCTTAGGCTCAGCATCTAAAAACCGATTTTGTGATTTTTTGCCACCGCATAAGTCCAGCAATTTTCATCTGATTTAAAAAAAAAATTGAATTTTTGTGATCTTCAGAGAAGTACTTTCTGGGTTTTTAAAAGTTCAAACATTTTCAATTTCTGCCTAACAATATTAGAATGAACGTCTTTTTCAAAAATACCTACTTGTTAGAAAAAAATAAAAATTTTCGAACTTTTATAAATCCAGAAATAATTTTTAAGATAATATTTTTGAGATCAGAAAATCATTTATTTCGAAAATCGCATGAAGACTGTAGGAGCAACGGGGTGGCAAAAATTTAAAAATCGGTTTTTAGATGCTGAACTTTAGCTGCATCTAATTTAATTAAAAGCGGAACAGAGTTCACTGCTAAGCCACCTACAGGTCTTCTCCAGATTCTTCAGACTGCATCGGCCATCTGACAGAAAATGCAGAAGACCTATAGAAAGAGATAATCAAAATGTAACAGGTGATCCTTCAACCCTACAACTATGAACCACCAGTGAAACCAAAAGAAATGCAGTCCTAGAGGAAAGCTGCAACTTGAGGTGAAAGCGAGGAAGAAGGAGAGCTGAGCCATAAACCACAGTTCTACGATTGACTTTAAGAAGCAAAGAGTTCTTAAACCAATACATTCACGTAACGTTGTCCTCCTGAAAATATAAAAGAAATAAATTGAACTTAACCTAGATAACTCACATTCCCATTGGTAAAATATAATTCAGCAAAATTTTCAATGTAACCTGCTAGCAAACTGTTGCTATTCTCCAGCCAGGACTAACACATGGGTAAGAGACGTATGTGGGGGTGTCTCTGAAAAGGGGACGGGTTAACTCAATAATTATTACCAATAAAACAAGTTTCTTCTCATGAGCTGGTCTTACGCACCAGGTCTCTTTATTTACTCACAAGTTAATACAAATTCCACAATTACAATCTTGAATCAACTTAGAATAAATAACCTAGCTTGGCGATGTTACAATGCTGCCAAGCCACTACTTCTATTTATACTTTTTAGTAAGTTAAGATCGATCAAACCTTGGTAGATTACTCTGGGATGCAACAATGGGGCAACTAGATACTCTTCGGTGGTCTTCACTGTCCCGTACTAGGGTGAGACAGAATTCTTCTAAGTCTTGAGTATGCAGGCTAATAGCTTCTTCAAGTCTTCTAAGTCATTGGCACATGACTTAATTCTTCTGAGTGTTTCGCGTAAATCTTATTATTTACCTAACACCTAATTAGTAATTACTCTAGCGTACCCTCAACCTGTGTTAAGGAGACTAAGAAGTTACTAAGTCTTTCGCAGTCAACCTAACTATCCCTATCGCCTAATTATTAACAACTCTGCGTACCCTTAACCTGTGTTAAGGAGACCAAGAAGTTACTAAGTCTTTCGCAATCTGCTAAAATATTCCTAACTCCTTTTAGTAATAAGCCTAGCGTACCCTCAACCTGTGTTAAGAAGACCGAAATATTACTAAGTCTTTAGAGAATTCTAAGTCTTTGGCAAGACTAAAATACTCTTAGTCCTCAAAGTATTCAAAGTCTTTTGCAAGACTAAAATATCCTTAGTCTTTTGCGCACAGCCTAACTTCCCTACGTGAATAAGTTCGTGATCTTAGACACTTTTGTCTAAGTCTTTGGCGAAGATGGTAAACTATAAAAACTGCTAAGTCGTTGAGTCAAATCTAACTTTGAACTTCACTTGACTCAACTTACGCAGCTCACGCCTCAAGAACTCACGAACACAGACTGGCTGACCGTCGGAGGCTCCTCCGAGTATTTATAGGGAAATTCTATTACATATGCATTAGCATGTAATAGCCGAAGGAACGTTTAAATAACGAATCCCTTAAAGTACTTAATTTTAATGTGTTTTAGGGGAAAACCAAATGTTCTCTACATCCTGTGTTTTTATTCTATTTTTAGCTCATTTTAATGTGTTTCTGTCATGAGCTTTGATTGATGGCATTTCGTTACTATGTCTACCATTGCGTACATATATGCAGGTGTACGATCGTTTTTAGTTGGTCTTATAACGTTGGGTAACAGGTGGCCTTTATAGTCCTATCCTTCCTGTTACGTACATATATGCAGGTGTTCCTATGATTTTATTACATATAAAATCGTTTGCCAGGTGGCTGTTTACCAACTAATGCAATAGTAACGAAAACGTTTTTCATGTGTAGTAGTATGGTTATGCTCACTACTACACTACTCGGAAAACGTAAGAAATTGGTATATTTTACGTTTTCTTACTGACATGAGTGTCACTTGTAGTAACATTCACTCATCACCAATACGACATTTTCTGAGAAATCCGTATTATTGGTAATCTCCAGCATCTTATAATGCTATATTAGTACCTATAGGTACCTACCTCCACTATACCTCTACCTACTTGTAAATGAAAGATTCATTCGTTTACTCAAACGACATCAGAAAAAATGTAGCGATGTTTACGTATGGTGTGATACAGATTGGAGAGAAGCTTACACGTGTGCATGTATATTGGATTACAATGGCATACAGTATAACGTACATTCTTGCCCTGTCCATCGTTCCTCTCTCTGCTTTCCTCTACCTTCATCTCTCTTCTACTCTCCTCCCTTCTCCTCTCTGTGTGTAGCAGGAATGGAATAGATAACTGTAGTAACGTTTATTCATTTCGAAGGTGTAGAAACGTCAGATTCTAAGACAACTCCCACTGAATTTTTGATTGGACTCCAATCACTGACACTTTGAACTGAAACATCTCATCGAAACATTAACTAATAGCAAATACTTATAAGCTTTTCTACTAACGACAATTTAGACTCCTTTTGCAATTTAAATCCTTTCAAAAACTACTATTCTTCCAGAACGACTACTCGGCCTATGTAACTAATAACTAAGTTTGTCCAGAAAACCTCACTTGTTTCAGCGTGAACAAGACTGGCGTTTATAGCCTAACTTTGTCTTGTTAGCTGACAATCGTGTTTTCGTAGTATGAGACTGAACGAGCGTTTATAGCCAAATTTTGTTCACCTCTCAGATAGATCTAAGGATTATCAGTCCGAAAAACTAACGTTTTTGAGGCTGTCACATTTATTGGGTCTTAGGTGCTTCCAGACAACCGCTCAATATAATAGCACGGCACAAAGCGTATAATTCATAGAAAGAGAACCCGTTGGTCTGGGATAGTCAAATACAGTGTGAGACTGGACGAGCGTTTATAGCCTAATTTTGTCCACTCCTCAGGAAGTCACTAGAGATTATCAGTCTGAAATGCTAACGTCTTGAAGCTGTCTCGATCACTCTGTCTATTCCGAGAAGTTGTTATTCCAATGCAATTTTACGGCTCCTCGTATTTGTTCCGATTCAATTTCTAGTTTATGGTCCTTAATTTGGGAATAGTGCATTTCAACGTTTAACTTCTCAGAATGGGTTTGTTACTGAAATTTAAGTTTGGTTCTGGTTTGTTGTAAACATATAAATGACTCTCACAGTTGGCTAAGCTGAATAAATCCTCACTTTATACTTCTAACTGGTCGACGAAATGATTTACGCTATAGTAATTTATAGATACATGATGCAAGAATGCAGACTGGCTAATTTCTGCTATTCTCACAGGCAATTTAGCGTGACATGTTTTGTCAATACACCATGCATGCTTACAGCAACTTCTGTTCTGCAAGTCAGTAAAACTACATCGAGGTTGGCTTCTAGTGAGTTTTAAATGCCATTATAACGTTCCTGGGGAATGATCAATCTTTTTCACTATACTAGTTCTACTAACCCTTTCTATTCTACACAAATTAATTCTGCAATTCGATTGCTTACAATTCCGTTTTACAAACTCACGTTTGTACTACTTAGAATAGGGTTGTCTACATAATTTATTCAAGGATTTTGCTAGGATCCTATAAATTTGTATTTATCCATAAGAGCCTTCTACTCTACGCTGTTTACCTGATGGTCATACAGTTACAATACCTACTAGAAGCAATTTACCAGTTTTTTTTTATATTTTCTTTTTTGTTTTTACGTTTTACAATTTGTTTTTTTGTATTTTTGTGGTAAATTCCTCTGTCTACTGATTCTACGGTCTCTTTGGATACTTATCTACACCTACAACTCATAGCATGCGTCCTTTGGGCTGATCTTCAATTCTTTAAGTACTGAAACTCTTTCTTCGCTCTTTGCTATTAAGTCTTCCCGTCTCTTCATCAATTTGTCGATGGTTTTTTGATGTTGGTTGTCAACTCTACATCTTTGCCTGGGTCTAGTTCTTGATCTCGTTTTCTCCTTGTCTGTCTTGAGTAGCTTCTTCAAGTAATCCACGATCTTATGTGTAGACGAAGAGCTTTTCTTGATTCTTGCTTGTCATACGTTGTTGATGCGGAAATTCTGATGTCCACAAGATCTCCAGAGATCATTTGCTACTCTTTTGTAGAGCTCCGATGTTTTATTCTCGAAGCGTTGATTCCATCCTGATGAATAAATTCGTCGTTCGTCCTTCGCTCCTGTCTAGTGAATTTTCGATGTCATTAGTTAATCCCCTTTGCCCGGTTGGTTCCGTCTGTTGGTCCAGTGGTAGTCTAGATTGCTGCTATGGTGTTAATTGAGATGACCTACAAGTCCTGGTCAGTTCCGTCAGTGATCAATTGACATCTCTGTAGGTTGGATCTCTCGTCAGCTGCAGTTCTCTATCTGTCCTGTGAAACTCAACAAACATATCGTGCTCTCTGACTCGCATCAGAGTAGCTTTAGAATTGAACTATGTGCACTAATTCTATATTTTAATCTTCCTTTGGGGTTAACTTACTTCTTTACAGTCTAGGTGGCGCTACTACCGCACTTCAAAGTTATCTCTTGCACCTCATTACAAGAGTGGTGATCAATCTCTCAGGAATTTTAGATTGATCCCTCATGACTCTTAATCATGATTGCTGTTCTCTGTTGAAGTTATCTTCTAATTAACAGATTTACTTAAATCATTAAGTAATCGGGTCATATTGGATGGTACACATTGCATGACCTGGGTTCTGTGCCTTAAAATTTGATTTCTGTTACTCGGGTTCTCGTTTGAGTTTTATAGTCAATCACAATTAGTTTTATTAGTCTCTCATTGTGTAATGGCGAGGACTTGGCTAGAGTCCCCACTCCTGCCCACAACCTGGATTAGTCACTGGTCAATTGTGTAATTTCCATAATTAATATAAGACACATAGATGTGGTGTGTTAATTCCACAATCTCACAGGCGTTTTAGTGTAACACTGGGTCGTGTCAATATATCTCATATGATGACAATAACTTCAGTTTTGCCATGCCTTAACTGTAGTAACTTCAGCTGAAAAGTCAGTTTATACACTAAAGAGTTTCATGAAATCCAACTGCATCAACTATATGTAGTAGGGTTATTTGGCGTCATCAATAGTTCGCAGACGTCTCAATTAGGTGCGTCACAGTTTTCATGTTTCAAGTAGAAAAGGGTTACGCGATGGGTCACAGGGTGGCCTGGGATACCTAGGTCAACTACCCTGTTTCCCTTATTTCACTTGAACTCTAACTCACTGCATTCTATTCAGTGCTTACGTGGATCTTATCCAACATTAATCATACTTGTCGCACCTATGAAACCTATTGATGGGCTCCTAACTTCATTTGTCGTAGCAACTCTGGGTTCTTGGAGCTAGTTTGTAGATTAGTTTGGGATTTCAGTAGGGGTTCTCCGCATTAGGTCATAAAAGGTTGCCTGTAGTAGGTTGGGTGTTAAGCTGGTTATTTAGCCCTAATTTCAACGCAGATTTCAGGTATCTTATAGTCAGTTGACATACTTACACTCACTAGGTCACTACTGTAAGTGATTTTGTAATAGTTAATTATCTTGGGTTATTTCAAAATGTTTGTCAAAATCTGTCTTATATAATGTGTTAGTACTACATGTCCGCACTATCCGGGCATTTGTCTTTGAAACTGAATGTCTTAGAGGCTATCCACAACGTTCAAAATGTCTCCTCATATGTCCGTGAGACTATACCATATGTCCTACTATATGTCCCTACGATCTGACACATGTCCTTGGAACATCTGCCTTAAGGAAGCCAATTTAGACTTTCAGTTTCGTTTTCAGATTTGAGTTCAAAAATATTCTTGTAGTTTAAAGAAGAAACTTGTTAGGTTCCTTAAATGACTGGTAGCTGTTCGGTTCTAAGTGCCTATTTAGTTCGTGTATATCTAGTGTGTCTACTGTCTTCAATACTTAGCCCATACAACATAATGTGTTGTCATGGTAATGGGCCTATGGCCTGTCCTTTATATGGCGGGCCTCTCTACTAGTAGTCTTAGTAAGTAAGCCTCATGGCTGGGTATTTGGAATGGGTACTCACCATCGCTGTCGTGTGGCCTTACTTCTAGTACATTGAGCTCCCTATATTGTTAGTCGTCCTGGTTGGACATTTTTGTAGACCCAAGTTGCTTTTGACGGGCCTCAATACTAGAACTTTGCTAGTCATTAGTTATGGTCATTGTAGGGTCTTTTTATAATGTCCATGTTGCTGTTCAACGGGCCCTATTTCTAGTAAGTTTTTCTCAACTTACTACTTAAGATTTCTCAAATCCTAAAATGTTTATCTTTTGGCTTCGGCCAAATTTGATGTGGGGAATCTGTACCTCATAGAATAGGATGCTTATTGAGCCATTCTATGCTATTGTACGTCGAATAGTGAGAAGAGTGGAAGGGGAACTAAATAGGACTTCTGAGCTGGCTAAATGAATGGGAATTCCTTTCATAGGATTTCTTTAGCCACTCAAACTTCTATCTTCCACTACCGTGGTCCTATGCTCTCCACTATAAGATGCAGAATGTGCTATCTTATTCTACGGTGCGTTGAATGGCGGGAGATGAGGATAGGAAAATGAATTGGATTTAAAACTGGCTCATTATGGGATATGTCCCATTATCAATGGTGGGCGCCTTCCTACAAAAAAGGCCTAAAAAATAGGCTAGGATGTAGGAAGGACGAAAATTTTAAAGAATATAGGAAGGCAAAATAGGAAGGCAAGGTTTTTTGCCTATTTTGGCTAATAAATAGGAAGGCAAATATTACTGCTAGGAATTAAGGATAGGCAAAAATATCCTATTTTATAGGAAGGAGAAACTAAATTGTTTGAAATTGCTCAGAAGTTACTGAACTGGGGCAATACAAAACTACTGAATTCACGTTTTAGAATGTTAATATACATATATATGAATATATGATAATATAATTAAAATGGCACTGACAATTCAACATTGTCAATTCTGCCATCTCAAGGTATCAGTTGAAAAATGTCCGCCATAATTTAAAATCAGTTTTCGTCCTTAGCTAGTGACAAACTAACTGCATATAGTATTCAGTGATTACTTGATGATTTCCAATGAATGAAAATAGCAGCATGCTTTATATACAACATCCAAAGCCCACTGGGTACAAGGCATATGAATTATACGAGAAGGGTTCCGACTTTTAAGAAGTTAGTAACGACTTTAAATTTTTTCTGACTAAATTTTTATGCACGTGTTGTATTTGCTTAAATAGTGACAATCTAGATTGTCAAAAAACTTAGATTTAGTAACTTAGCTTTCTTTACGTGAATATGCCTCCCACTACAAAAGCCTTCAAAGTTCGTGATGATTTAAAGAAGTATTTTGCCTTTGTTGAAAAAGACGGAACAAAAAAACTTAAGTGTCTTCAGAATGGTTGCGAAGAAAAACTTCGAGTATTTGATGGAAGACAAGGGTGGAATTCTCATGTTACTCATCTAGTATGATTTCATATTTTATTTTTATGTATTACATTGTGAACTTAGTTAAATCCTAAACAAACAGAATTTTAATACCTGTAGTTTTAAAGATTTTTTTTTTATTTGACATGAAACAGGCAGTGGCTTATAAAATTCAACTACTAAAAAAAACACAACTAAAAATACACTTGTATTTGCCACTTTCAAAATCATGTGTAGCTTTTAGGAAAATAGGCAGGATTTAGGCTGTGTAAGCGAAAAAATGTAGGATATAGGAAGGGTCATATTTGGGTTAAATAACTAGGTAGGAAATAGGCAGGCAAAAGTACCATAGGAAGGATTTAGGAAGGGGAAAAATCACGTGTAGGAAATAGGGAAAAACTAGGTAGGCAAATTAAATGCCCACCATTGCCCATTATAGCATTATAGCCAATTCTTTTCCTACTCCATTCTACTCTGTACTGGGTTACCTATTTCTGCCTCAGTAAACTGCTTCGCTTCTTTCTCTGCTTCATTCCTGACTCGTAGTCAAGATGTGAGAAATCGCGGCACTTTGAATTTCCAATATTCCAACTTTGGAAATCAGGTGGAAACATTGCCAGAAACATTTCCCTACTTCTTTTCTGCCTTCTTATGCCTCTTAGGCTTTGTCCGATACCCCATTATACCGCATGTATATGCCCTGTCATAAAAAAAATGATGTAGGACGACTTCAATCCTCCACATTTTCTTCTCCTCTCATATGACAGGCCAACATAGAGAATGAAAGGCAATATTGGTAGTGGCACTTAATGAGCGTGGGACCAAATTTTATGGCTCTGTGAGCCATTAGTCTTTCACACTTACCCTCTCAACTTACATGTAAAGGAAAGTGGACCCATTCTCATCTACCTGCCTCCAGTTACCATTCTGGTGCGGGGGCGTTTATTCAGTAAAGGTTACCTTCAGACTGAACTCTGGTCTGGAGTAATAGGCTACTGTCTCCCTTTCTACTTCATGCATATTATTGCTTGCACAGTCCATTTCACATTGATTGGCCGGCAAGGCCAGACTGCCTCCTTCTAGTGTCCGTCAATCAACGCTCAACTACACTTGCCATGGATTGATGTTGAAGGATGAAGGGTCTCCCTATATTATGTATGGGCTATGGTGGTGCATATGCTCTCATTCTAATGAATATGGAGGTTGGTAGGGAATAATGCAGGGACAGTGTGAATGAATGGTGAGTGTGTAGAAACCAACAGGGATGATATTTTGTGGCCATATTTTCGTCTCACTCAAACTTCCAACTTTTCCTCTCGCCCATGCATCCTACCTATCCAACGATCCTCCCTGGCTCCGGCGGAGATTTTATGCTCTTAACTATATTTTATGCAATCGTGAAATGCTCATTCGCAAATAATCTGATACTCTCCTATGCAATAAAATATATTAGTCCATTGTTCTGGGACACTCAATTACATTTTTAATTTTGATTAAAATTTAAAATCCCAAATACATAAAATAAAATAAATACAGACAGTCTCATCACTCCTTTTAGTCTCACACCTTACAGCTTCATAAATTATATGATTACCTCATAAAAATATAATTCATTTAAATAAATATTTGCCTATCAAGGCATTTAATATTGAATATCCTTATATAAAAGAAAAATGCCTCTTTAAGGACTTATACTCTTGGAGTAATTTTACAAGGAAGGTTGGGACTGGGGACACAAATAATAAATATTTGACACTGTTAACGAACTCACTCGTAAATGCAGTCCTGGATTCCTCCGTCAGCCACGAAATCAAACACTACGTCTTCCTCTGCTCCTTCCAAGTTGTTTGGTAGAGGTGGAGTGTTTAAGTCCCCTCCTGCGTTGAACATCGGATCAACTCGGAAATTAGCGGGATGCGGCGGATTTCCTCCCGCAGCAGCGGCTCCCGGTGCCAATCCAAACATGTAGGCCCAATAATGCCGACATCGAGGCATGCCTAGGTCCTCAGGGACCGGGCTGGCGGGAAAACTTCCCCAGTTGAAATCCTCGTCATCCAACGTCAGGTCTATGAGTTTAATATCCTTAAGATCCTCGAATGAGTCAGTGTCGCTCCCGTGATTCGCCTCCATGCTCCAGTCCTCTGGAACATCTCCCACGACTTCCACTTCCTCCTGAATGTCAATTACTTCAGGAGTAATTGGCGAGTAAGGTGAAGCTTCCACTGACAGATCAAGGGGCAATTCAATCTCCTCCTTAATCTGTCTGGCCCTCTCTCTCCGTCTTTCTGTCTCTGTAACTAAATCGAGCTCCTCCACCAACGTCTGAGTATCCACGATGGTCTCTCGGAGTTCCGTCAAGTACTCAACTGCTAGGTTGTACCCGGCCCAAATGTTTTCAGTTAAATAATCTTTTTTCTGGGTGACAGAGAGTAAATTATAAGCTTCCATGCTTAAGACTTTGAATTTTGTTTTTCGAGAGGATCAAAAAAAGTTTTGAATTCAAAAATCAAAAGAAGAGAGTGGCACTTTTTGACCAAAAGTCTTGAGCTTATATAGTGACCAAGTCATCTGTTTGACATTAGTTTGGAGAGAAACTGTAACATTATGATGTCCAGTTTTTAACAATAATTGCTCCTGGTTGTTATTTTATAGGTAATTAGTTTTAATGTGAGGAAAAATCAATGGGTTTCAAGAATTTGATCCTTGTGAAAAAATTGTTAAATGTCCCCAAAAGAAAACGAGATCTGAACTGTTCAGTAGTGAGACTACCATGATTTACACAGGTCATTTTTATTCTCGTACAAATTTCAAACTTAATATGAACCAGTTCAATATTACTAACCTCACAAATCTCTAAGTGAACTAATTTATTCGAAATTAACTAGACTCAAATAAATTTACCTTAACAACTTTCAATGCTCATAATATTAAATATTACGCATTTCGGTTTAAAACTCACCATTTTGGGATAACCGACTGCGATAGCCTGTTAACTTAAGGTTCGACTATGTCATTTCCACTGACCTTCACGGTTAAGTCAATAAACTTAACTTAATTACTAGTTAATTAAATAGTCTGAAATTATTCCTTTCTCTATTTACAACTATGTTTAATGCTTTTGGGTGATAGTAATGACGATTTTTTTTAAGGAAAATAAAGTCGTCTCAACTCCGTTTTGCCCTGTCTATAGACAAAGCAACGTAAAGTTTCAACTGAACACTCCCTGCATGCAAAAATATGACCGCACGGAATTGAAATAACATCGATGTTATTTCTTGAACATACCCGACACGTCATAGAAACATGTAAATTTAGGTGCAGTAACTTTATGGACAACTGTACCGGACGTTCAAGGTCGCCAGTACACGTGGTCTGAGTTCCTACTGTAACCATGATTGGTCGCTCAGTGAACTCTACGGTCAACGTGACTCCTTGTCCATCTGTACTTTTTGCATTGAACGTTTTCTTGTCTGCTAGTGGAACTCAAGTAGGAGCTCCAAATCCAGGTGGATACATGGATTCATAAATGTTTGTATCTGAGTCATCAGTCTCCATTGCACATGGAGTTATTCTCTTTTTCTCAGGAAACATTGGGCCAGTTCCACAAATATCTATGTCTTTTGGTTCCTGAAAGGTCAAGGGGGTGTCTACCCCATTGGGTAACGGTACATTCTGCACATTGTGTGGAAAATTCAGAAATGGGCAGCGCTCACTATGTCTCATATGCTGCTGATGAGCGGTGTCTCCTTAGATGAAACAAGATAATTGAATTCCGCAAAAAAACGTACTTTACACTGTCGGATTTTCCTTGCCATACAAACCCACTCTTTGCTAGGGATTCTAGACTAATAAATGGCGAGCGCCAATTCCTAAACGTCTCAAGTCGCATTTGCTCATATCGCATGTATGCTGGCACTGGTTCAAGGGTGGATGTCGGCCTACGAATCATCTTACTCTCTACATCCTGAACTATGTTCACGGGTGTTTGACCTACCGTTCTACTCTGGTAACCTGCCATTTTGATTTATAAAATTATTTGCTGTTTGGGGAAAAATATAGATTTCTGTTTTATTAACGGGAAATTTTTACTATCTGCTGACTGTAATACTGAATCTGATAAGAAAAGATTTTCTAAGTCCTTTCCATGTAGGTGGGATTTTTCTGCTAGTTAGACAGTCCTCATCCTCTTCAGTCGTGTCTCCGTCACAGAACTTAATAAAAACCTTGAACCAAAATCTAGCCTGATTGTTCAAATACCAAGGGGAATTTTCTACTTTCTGTCTGTTTGTCCAATTCTTTCGGATTGATAATCGTTCATAAGATGCTACAAACTCAAAGGGATTTGTCTTCTCATTAAATTTGCTTAATTTACTAATGTCTTTGATCATAATGTACTAACTATCACATCGTTTTTCAGTTCTCTCCTACTATTGAATAGTCTTGGGTTTCTTGCTCTGATGTTCTGGGATAGGACTACCCTTTCGCTTTCTGTCTGCTGACGTTCCTAATTCTAAATCAGCTAGGTTCTTTTCGAGTGCCGTTTGTACCGTGTACTTGTTATGAAGATACTCGAAAATAAAAGTACCCTTAATTGTCTTCAACATAAGAAACTTCTCAGGTGATTGATTCTGCAGATCTTGGAATTCGCGGAAACCGTGGCAATTCAGGAACTCAATAAAAGCTTCTCTTAGTACATCACCCCAGTTTTCTAGCGATGCAATACTCTCAAACCTAGCAATAAAGTCTAACGGTCTGTTCTTTTCAACGCACTTGGTTAACTCGTTGTCGTTTTCTAACATCAACGTATTCGCAGCCATGATGCCATATCTAAGCTCAAGTCACCATGTTATATCTGCTAACCTACTCGGTACTGGTTTATTGTAATTATTAAGTTATTTGATTGGGTCGAATTAATTTGGTGTGGGAGGATTGTAACACAGTTGGTCGCTACTACGCTAGGCAAGCAAGAGGTAACCAAATAGAAAGTCGGTTTCGCACGAATAAACCATGAGTGCGAATCCTTTTACCTCTGCACCTCCATCCAAAAGTGTGTTACCTGCTAGCAAACTGTTGCTATTCTCCAGCCAGGACTAACACATGGGTAAGAGACGTATGTGGGGGTGTCTCTGAAAAGGGGACGGGTTATCTCAATAATTATTACCAATAAAACAAGTTTCTTCTCATGAGCTGGTCTTACGCACCAGGTCTCTTTATTTACTCACAAGGTAATACAAATTCCACAATTACAATCTTGAATCAACTTAGAATAAATAACCTAGCTTGGCGATGTTACAATGCTGCCAAGCCACTACTTCTATTTATACTAGTTAGTAAGTTAAGATCGATCAAACCTTAGTAGATTACTCTGGGATGCAACAATAGGGCAATTAGATACTCTTCGGTGGTCTTAACTGTCCCGTACCAGGGTGAGACAGAATTCTTCTAAGTCTTGAGTATGAAGGCTGATAGCTTCTTCAAGTCTTCTAAGTCATTGGCACATGACTTAATTCTTCTAAGTGTTTCGCGTAAATCTTATTATTTACCTAACACCTAATTAGTAACTACTCTAGCGTACCCTCAACCTGTGTTAAGAAGACCAAGAAGTTACTCAGTCTTTCGCAGTCAACCTAACTATCCCTATCGCCTAATTAATAACAACTCTGCGTACCCTGAACCTGTGTTAAGGAGACCAAGAAGTTACTTAGTCTTTTGCGATCTTCTAAAATATTCCTAACTCCTTTTAGTAATAAGCCTAGCGTACCCTCAACCTGTGTTAAGGAGACCGAAATATTACTAAGTCTTTAGAGAATTCTAAGTCTTTGGCAAGACTAGAATACTCTAAGTCCTTAAAATATTCAAAGTCTTTTGCAAGACTAAAATATTCTAAGTCTTTTGCGCACAGCCTAATTTCCCTACGTGAATAAGTTCGTGATCTTAGACACTTTTGTCTAATTCTTTGGCGGAGATGGTAAACTATAAAAACTGCTACTTCGTTGAGTCAAATCTAACTTGGAACTTCACTTGACTCAACTTACGCAGCTAACGCCTCAAGAACTCACGAACACAGACTGGCTGACCGTCGGAGGCTCCTCCGAGTATTTATAGGGAAATTTTATTACATATGCATTAGCATGTAATAGCCGAAGGAACGTTTAAATAACGAATCCCTTAAAGTACTTAATTTTAATGTGTTTTAGGGGAAAACCAGATGTTCTCTACATCCTGTGTTTTTATTCTATTTTTAGCTCATTTTAATGTGTTTCTGTCATGAGCTTTGATTGATGGCATTTCGTTACTATGTCTACCATTGCGTACATATATGCAGGTGTACGATCGTTTTTAGTTGGTCTTATAACGTTGGGTAACAGGTGGCCTTTATAGTCCTATCCTTCCTGTTACGTACATATATGCAGGTGTTCCTATGATTTTATTACATATAAAATCGTTTGCCAGGTGGCTGTTTACCAACTAATGCAATAGTAACAAAAACGTTTTTCATGTGTAGTAGTATGGTTATGCTCACTACTACACTACTCGGAAAACGTAAGAAATTAGTATATTTTACGTTTTCTTACTGACATGAGTGTCACTTGTAGTAACATTCACTCATCACCAATACGACATTTTCTGAGAAATCCGTATTATTGGTAATCTCCAGCATCTTATAATGCTATATTAGTACCTATAGGTACCTACCGTTACTATACCCCTACCTACTTGTAAATGAAAGATTCATTCGTTTACTCAAACGACATGAGAAAAAATGTAGCGATGTTTACGTATGGTGTGATACAGATCGGAGAGAAGCTAACACGTGTGCATGTATATTGGATTACAATGGCATACAGCATAACGTACAATCTTGCCCTGTCCATCGTTCCTCTCTCTGCTATCTTCTACCTTCATCTCTCTTCTACTCTCCTCTCTTCTCCTCTCTGTGTGTAGCAGGAATGGAATAGATAACTGTAGTAACGTTTATTCATTTCGAAGGTGTAGAAACGTCAGATTCTAACATCAAGGCAGACAGAATTTTTAGCGGATTTTGGTGGTTCTGTCGGCAGTGATGTTGCTCCGTTTCCTGCGGAACGTCTACAAATACCAGCCATTTCCCTGCATTCCGGGAGCTCATGGTGGGGAAGCCGGAAAATGAAAGATATTTCCAAAACCCCAGCCTCTGCCACCGAGCTACTTGCATCTGGAAATCTGATCTGATGCGTAAAAAGAAATCTTAAATAGGAAAAATAAGTGAATACTTAATAATTAAAAGTAGAGCAAATTTACACTCACTATCTGTAGCTATATCCAAGATCCTTAGCTGGATTCTTCAGTTCAGCCTCTTCCCCTCTCCACGGGTCTCTAGCCCTACCAGAGTGGTAGATCACCCCCGTAAATGATTATTACTACCATCTGACGTCCATTAATTTATGATTAAAAAATAATATGAATTCAAAAAAATCCATTAATATCTTTCCCAAAATCTGGACAAAAATTGAAATTCTGAGATTAAGAAGTAGGGTTAACTCAGTTATGACCTCCGTTTTGCTCCACAAAGCGGGGGGGATTACCATAGCGGTTTTAAAATAGTTATGTCTGTCCGTCTTGGTGTCCTTCTAGCTGTCTTTCTCTTCAATGGTTTATGCTACAGGTCGCAGTTTTAAACAAACAGCATTCTAACAACTTCTTACTGCTTGCAAATGCGATTTAGGTGTGCTGAATAGTTTTAAGCACAATCTATTTAGTAAGTTTTTTACAATTAGCAGTCCAATAGACCAAGAATAATTATAAAAAAATTTCACTCGAAAACATAATTACACGTACAAAACCCCAGCTTGTTTCAGCTCTGAGTGCTTGTTGCATTACATGCTACGTAGATAGATACGTAGGTACTTTTAATTTTAAATTGCAGGTACAGTTTTGTTGGTACCAGCTTAGCTTGGGTCACCTGCACAAAACAAAGTGCTCCGCAAGCACAAAACGCATCGTTATACATAGCGTTGTACGGGTTATTCGCTTTCTGCCTCACAAGCATGATTTTCAGTCCCATTAAATCCACTTCGCTCCACTTGTTAAACATTACATTTTTATATTAAAATTACATTTTTATATTAAATAACTAATTAATAATATTAATATATAATAATACACATAATTAAATATATACATATATTTAGTATCACACAAAAGTAATTGATATTAAATTATATGTTCAATTAATTTAAGATATTTAAGTAGAGATTAGACGGAAATGAACTTGGAATTTTAAAAATCCCGTCCAAATTAAGGCAATATAAACCAAGAAATACTGAAAACGACTTTGTTGTTTCATATTATCAACAAGAACTAAATTTAAATGTCACTATTGCTATAATTCTATTTCCAAAACATCTTAAATAGTTGTAAAATCTATTTAAGGCATTAGGAAATCTGTTTTAAGAATGTCAGGCTACTCTTCAGCAACTAAAAAACGTAAAGGATCCTTAATTGAAATGAGGGGTCAAAAAAAAGTTTGATTAAACTGTAATCTGATTATTTTGGTAGACAGCGTCACTTTCTGCGAATTTAATCAATTCTACAACTATCAAGCCATTTGCTGCTGACATAAAATCTTATAGCATTTATTAGCCAAACTTCTTAATATACCAAAACGAGCATCTCTGTCTCTCTCTATTTGCGTGTAAAATAAAAAATAATTAATGGTTAAAATAAATGAATATAAAGATTTAAAATTTTTTTCTAAATTCATTTTGTAAATACTAAAACTAAAAACTTACACATATTTAACTTGGATACATTAAGCTGTAAAAGGTTTTAAGTTTGTTTATCAATGAAGCGGTCTATTGCGTTCAACAAACTTATATTGCTTAGTTTTTAACTATTTTTGCTATGATGCATGCCTGGGTATTACTGATTCTTAGTTTATCTATGTTTGATACCTCAATCAGATTTATGTCTTATATGATTTAATTTAATAATGAATAATTTTATTCTTATGAATAATTTAATATCAAACTATAGGAAAGTTCGAAACATACACTTGGTATTCTGGAATTTTTAAATTCCCGTCGACATAAATCAGGGGCGGACTGGCCATAAGCAATTTCGGAAAATTCCAGATGGGCCTCCAATTCCTTATACATTACGTAAATGAGAGCCTTGAGCCCCTCGGTTCGGAGTGGGCCCCCTAATCGTCAAACCTCGTCATTAAAGTTTCCTGGGCCCCCAGAAGAAACCAGTCTGCCAATGAAATAAATGCGCCAAATCCTTAAGTCATCGCGTGCCAGTGGGGACAGGCTTTGTCTTAAAGTTAGGCTGCAAGTGTCTTAGCAGGCAGTTGGGACAGTTCTTATTTTGAGTCGGGCTTAAAATACGACTTCAGTTTCCTATTTTAAGTCGGACTTAGTGCAGGGTGGAATGGCATATAAATCTAATTTTCAATTTGTCCTTTACAAAGCATGCATCGCTGGAATGTCTCAAAGTCCCCTTCAACTCACCCACTCAATGGATCCACAACAATGGCATGCGTGGAAGTGACTATCAAGTTGAGATCCTTTTTCATGCTTCCGTCCAAATTGGCCACACTGATGGTATTGCTGAAACGATCTGAGAAATACAAGTGACCGTAGACCCAGTCCACTGCCAGAGCTAAAACATTAGATCCTGGCTCATTTAGAACAACTGTCTTTGCAGCTCCTTCGCATATTGGTGCAGAGTTAATGTTTTCAAAGTAGTCGCTCCAAAACATTGTATTTGTTCGGTACATCACGTCCAGAGCGACAAATATTAATGAATGATTCTGAATTCGGGTGACCTGCGTTGAAGACAAATTTTTAATGTTCCACATAAATAAAATTTGGATTGGTAATCTATTTCTTGTTGTACTGCTTTACAGCTGTGGCTTGTTTTGTGTGTACAAATAATAACAATGAACAAGGTAAAGTTCAGCCAAAAACAATTTAAAATTCCTAAAACTACTTTGAATCATTTTTTGAGTTTCCCATCCGTAGCTCATTAAAAACTAAACCAAATATGAGCAATAGGCCTTTAAAGCCCAAGCGCATAAAAATACCATTGAACACGTTTGCATCAAATGACGCACCCGCGTACTAGTTAAGTCCATGTTTGTACTGGTTTCAAAAATAATTATTTTAATTGATTTAAAAGCACTAAGTTAAGATAGCAGCTTATGAAATAGTAAGTACAGTTAAAAAATAATGGAAAAAATTAAAGCTGCTGTCGTTTGCAGTCACGTGGTCTGGTTAACAGCGAATGCTAAAACTGATGACTCACCGTTTGTTGAATCAGGGAGAATTGTTCAATTACATCGCTGTCCCTGCTTCCAAAAATAAGAGTTGCATTTTCATTGAGATTCTTGTTCACAGGTTGGCACCTTCTGCTGTCGTGTGGATCTGGAGCGTAGCCTTCTCTGCATTTGCAATTGGCGTCTCTGCTCAAAGTGTTCAACGAGATACAGGTTCCGGGATACACACACTCGTTCTGGTCTGCAAACAAAGAGAAAGCTAAAGCTATCAGTCTAGTGGCTGTAAATACGAGAACAACAAGGCCGAGTGTTTTGATAATGCATGCAGCTAATGTATGCTAAATGCACTAATGTACATAGTACGCATTGTTAATCATCTGGTACACACTACAGTTAACCTTCTTAAAAGAACAAGCAAATTGTATCGTTACGTGCAAAAATAGCGTGTGCTGCATTATCATGCACAGAATTTACCGAAAGTTACAATGTACAAACAGTAAGCATTTTAAAGTACTTCTTTGCTTTTAAAACTGTACATAAAATTGTTTTAAAATGATAGTTTAAGGTAAAAGCAAACTCACGTCCGCAGTTGTGTCCTAAGAATGCGTCTGCGCATGCGCAGGTAAAACTGCTGATTCTATCAACGCAAGTCCTACCATTCAGACAACGACTGTGTCCAGCGCAGTCATCGGTGTTGATCTCGCAGCTATTGCCTGTGAAACCTTGTGCGCAGGCGCAGCTATATCCACTAATGCTGTTAACGCAAGTCCCATTGTTCAAACAGTCGTTGAGCCCTGTGCAGTTTTATGCTTGAGTGCTACAGCTGGGCAAAGGGAGAATCGCCAAAACTGCTATTGAAAGGAGGATCTTAGGCATTTTTATTTTTAAAAGTTGATTTCTTTTTATTGCGTTTTGCTTAAAAAGCGCTAACGGCTGGAATGAAAATTCCATAGAAATTTCTTATTTTGCCACCAGATGTTAACTATATACAAAGCACAATGCAAAACAGAAAAACGTTTAAACTATAATTAATAATAATTACCTATTAAAATATGTTTCTTTTTCTTAAGTTTCCATTTAACTTTCAAAAATCACATTATGCAATAATGTGAATTGTGACTAGAATTATAACTGATTCATATTTTTGGATATACAGGAATTGTTTCTAACCAATGATAATTAATCGGACAAACAACATTTTGCATTTTGTGACCCACTGACAAAAAAAAAGACACTGTATGGTACATCTAGATTTTAGGACCGGTAGGCGAAATTGAACTTTACACCTTAGTGTACTTTAACTCTAAAACAACTCGATCGCATTTTGCGCCGTTCGCCCACAGTTGCCCGCCAAAGTTCAAAAGTTTGAATTTTAATGATTTTTAAAACATTATCTAAAAATTCGTTTCTTGATTTTTGAAAACTCAAGAGACTGCAGAGATAAGTACCTTCAACGAACACGCAAGATAAAATTATAAATGTACTACGGTACCTCAAACGTGTAGATTTGGCTTTGATCTCTAATAAATTAAACAATGTGTTGATTTAAATAATTACTTAAGTAATTCTGTCCTCACCGTATGATAATATGCGCAACCAAATAATTATCTCTACTGAAGTTCAAGCTGCAAAACGTAGGTGAAGATAAGAATCAGTTACAGCTCAAAATGTGAAACCAATATAAATACGGAAAATCGGAAGATCAAATCGTTAAATGGGATAGGGTTCTTCTTCCCACGACTTTCGGAGTAAAGTGATGGCTTTAAGATCTCGTCTTAAGGTTTTTAAAAGTGAATAAGATATTTATTTTATGACATTGATGGCAGCGGTCGAAATGAGTAAATATTGAATCGTACTGTGCATTAAAATAGGACAAACAGGGTCTTGCCTACTAATTCTAGCTGAAGGGTTCGACAAACATACAATTCTTTATGTATTCGCTGTAGTAATGGAAATTTATTCAGCAAAACAAAATGAAATAATTAAAACTGGTTTCACGAGCATTGAACCCCAAACTTATTAATGCATAAGAACTGTGCTCTGCGTCCATAATGCAAAGCATGACTTGCAGTGGAAAGCTTAGCTATGTAGATGTAAGGTATTAATTATGATGGTAAGTAAGTTGGATTAAAAGTCAATGTTTTAAGCGAACAAGTTAGGTGTGGCACAACTGTGTGTTATAGCTGCAGCAGTCGTCAACGATAAATGCAAAAATGAAGTAGCAAAATAGCATATAAGTGTTTTTTTTTAAATTAAAATGCTGTATCTATGTATGTATGTATGTTAGAAGTATTGTACTTGCAGGCCAAAGCCTATATACACTTCGAACTATTTACTTTTACAGCTCACTTCTTGAGATACACTATTCTAGTGTACTCGTAGAGCTCGCTGACTGTAAATGTTATTATACTAGCTTACTTGGGAAGACTATACCGAATAATATAGGCTTTCGAAAACGCCGCACTCTTTAAGACGCGATATTTAAGCTCCTAGCTAAGGAGACATGAGTTACTGTTTTTAAAGGCCGTGGTGCTCAGAGTAAACCAATCTCTATGGTGTGTCAAGTCATAGTCAGAGAGAACACTCTATGTCACCCTTCACCTTCCTAAGTATGTGACTGCCTATCTATGAGACGTTCACGACATTGCTATATCGAATTGGGGGAATGAGGATATATAGTGATCGGACAGATGCTAGTGACGCACCACGAGTTGAGCTGAGGTATTTATTGCTTCCTCATTAAGATTTGGCTCTGTCTGGGTCGAAGTGCTCACGTGCTCCAAAGGAGTACGTGCCTCCGCTCACAGATGTCCATAATCGCTCATCATGTAGCCACTTTTTACTAATCTGCCTATCCCACACTATACCTCTGTTTCCCTTTCTTCTCAGCAAATCTAGAGAGACAGCAAAAGGCAGCCACGTGAAGACTAGTGGATTAGAGTATCTCGCATGCAAAATGTATTGCTACATATGCTTTTCGCTCATCGAAAACTCGTATCTCGACGTGCACCGTGCACCACTGAGCCCACTAGCCTTCCTTAAAATGCTGTATCTATGAAGATATTTGCATAATTATGATGCTCACACAGCATTTTCTTACTCTTCCATTTTGTTTAAATCTAAAGATTGAATATTGCGCTATTAAAAGCCATATAAAAAGATGTTTTGACACCTGAAAAAATAAAATTACATATATTTTACTAATTTAAGGTATTTCAAAAAATATTAAATTTGAAAAAATAATACATTAAATCATTTTAAGCTTTTAAGACTTTTGCAAAACAAAATGTTGAGACTTTCAAAAGAATGCGAATTAAAAAATGTGTACTAATAACAAACCAGTAAATAGAATGTTTTACACTTTAGAAGATTATGTAAATAAAACACTTTGCATCTTAAAGTTGCATGTGGTTAGAATACCTTGCAAAGTTTAAAATCATGCTAAGTAAATATAAAAAACCTATTTTATGTACGCAAACAGAATTTTTTGAATAAAATTAATACAAGCTGGCGTATAGACTATTCATGTAAACCTAATTGAAAACAAAGCTTTTTGATGTTTTTCAAACACTAACTTTTTTTATGTAGTGTTTTATAGCAGAGTTCGTTTTTTATGGGCCGGTTTTGATTCTTCTCTCAAGATACACAATATACATAAGATATAAAAGCCTGGTAAAATTTTAATTGCAAAAAAATGAGACATGTGACTTGGATTCCAGGAATCGCAAACATTTTTTGCTACTTCAGTGTAACCATTGACTGCAGTAATGTTTAGTTTTTTGGCCTTGCTTCGCGTCAGTTCATGAGTGAAGTGTTACAAATATTGACAGATGTGCTACAACAACAATTATTAACCATATGAACAAATACCTAACAATAAGTGTTGTTTCATCATCTGTATTTACATGTTTGAGTATTATCAGCGTGCTTGAAACTTTAAATACGACGTTGAAAGTACGACCAATAAAATTATTAGTTAATAAAATTTTAGGGTAAATATGCTATATTATTTTAAAGTAAAACGCATTCCTCGTAATTCTACTGTGGATCAATATTTTAAATGTTAAAAAGACTAATCATAATTCAATGATAATTTAATTCCTATTTAACAACCAACGTACTAAAGCCATTGCTAAAATCAAAAGCAAATACTAATGCCTTCCAACACACAGCCATAAAATGATTTTCAATTAACATGTTTAAAAACAAATGCAAAATGTTAGATTTATTTCCTTTCTTAATAGAGCATAATAATAAATTTACATGTTTTTTAACTGTTAAAAATGTTAAAATTGCAAGTGCGAAAAATTAAAAATAAATGACTCATCTGTTCACATTTGTCTTAGAGGCGTAAATTGTTAATCTAAATCTTTTGGTTAATTGCAAAAATTTATATTAAAAAATTTAAAATTTCTAAAATGATGTAATTTTTTGCATGCTTTTAAAAGTGTAAGACCTTGTAACTGAATTACGGCTTTTATTAATATGATATTTGTACATTTTCATAGATGATGCATTTAAATTCCTGTTGAATATTTAATTAGTTACGTGAGCAGGAAGAACAATGCTACACATGCAAAAGTGTAGTACAATAACTATATGTGACCATGAAATGACTAATAGGTGCAAATGTGGGTTGTTGTAATTCAAGGCTTCACTTCTCCTCATGAATAGGCCAGAATTTGCACAATAGAATATCCGACTGCAGACTCCGCACAATCAGTTGTGTGTATATTTAGGTGCAATCCCGCACACTCCGTTCTTATAAGATCTTAATAGCGAGAGCGAGTAAGAAAGAGAGTGGGAGTTTTTTAAAAATACCCACTTGTTTGGCTTATGAGAAATTCTTCTCATTTCTTCATAGAACGATTTCGTTTTTCTTATTAGAACACTATCTGGTTTTACGTTACTTATTTTTTTACTAGTCTGGTCTATTAAAAATTGCTCAAATTTCTTAATAGAACCCATGCTTGTCATGCTATGCTTCATTTCTTATGAGCCTGGACTAGAAAGAATATTTTTATTTTTGAATTTAATTTTCCCATTAGAATTCTTTTAATTGTCCTAATAGATTGAAATATCATAATTTCGTCTAAAATTAATGTCTAATTATTGTTTGCACTATTATTTCACGAATATATTTAAAATTGTTCATTTATTAAATACACACTTTACTAAATCTACAAATGTAGGTAATTAACACAAAAATGAAAGTATATCAGCAGCAGCAAACGAGTCTTCTGAAGCGCTGGCCAAAACGTCTTTTCCAAGGTCAGCAATTTTGCAGGCGCGCATCTCGGTCATTAACTGAAATTAATCAATAATTGGATCACCGTTAATTTTAATCTTACTATTTTATACGATATTCATTCCCGTCGCCTGTCGCACAAGTGTTAGTAAACGATAAACATAAATTGAAAAAAATGTATTTAACAGTAACAGTCCGAAGTCAGGAATAATAGATATATAGTATTTTCTTATAAACTACATGATGCAGCTAACGAAAACAAGCGTATTCGTTTATATCTACCGCACCGACCACTGTCAATTGAATCAGCTAATAATTTTGATATTTTCACCTTCCTAATGTCATGCACTAAAAAAATACTTTTTTATTACTTACGACAATTAAAATAAGAAATCAAGAACTCACCAGCTTATGTTGTCGGTTCTTTTCAAAATTTACCTCCAGCGTTGACTAGCATTTGTTTTAACCATAAACTATATTGCACAATCCAGGAATGAAGACACATTGTTGACACATTGTTGAACTTAACAAAACAAACAAGCAATACTGCAGCCAGAAATAGCTGGCTGTTATCCTAAGTGATATGATTACTATTCCACTTTTTAATATTTAACTAATAAAATGTGAATTAAGTGGAAAATATGAAAAAGCCAAAATCAAAACTTCAATCTTTAATCCTACACTTTTAAGTTTTATATTTTCCCTCAATACTGTATTCTAACGGACGAGGCTCGTATTGGCTAGACCTGTGTGGGGTGACAGGAATAGTTTATTGATAACTTTGATGAATGGAATATGCATTACGTTTGGATATGCTTAGTGCTATAATTATATTAGGATATAGTGGTGCTGGTGCCGGAATTTCAATATGATACTGTTGTGCCAGGGGAGCGTGCATAAATTACGTGGTTTGTCAAGGTGGGGCAAGGGTTCAAGTTACCTATCCTTTTACATACCAAAAAGGCGTACATACCAAAAAAGGAGGGGACGGGGGTAGGGGTTAAAATTTTCAATTTTTGTACCACGTATATTATGCACAATCCACAGGAAGGCTGATTGCGCATGATCACGAGATACTGTTCTGAGTGACGGTCTTAAAAGAACAGCGCTTTTGGGCTGCACACGAAATTTCTATAAAGAAAAGTCGTCAAAATTCTTATAATATTACCAACCTCAGATTTCTAGTAAGAAACTGAAGCAATTCTTACTAGAATGTGTCTGTTGAGCTATAATTATTGTTAAAATCTTCGTAGATTAAATTTATTTCTACATAGAATGCTTCTTACTTCACATTTCTATCGAGATCTTACTCCCATACGACGTGCGGGATGTGTAAGTCTTAAATTAATAACATTTGTGTATTGGTTTTTGTAGCCAAAACCTGCAGTTCCTGCATGGTAAATGTAAATTTTATTATTTGAGTTGCAGATCGTAAATAAATGACCTATTAGGCATTGCAATTATATTAACATTGAAAACTCCTACTGATTACATTTAGAGTTAGAAAACAGCTATTTATGTACTCCTTAAGGTAAAAATAATCTTTCCTAATTTTCAAAAAATCCTAAAATCACATAGTGCAGAACAGCCTAAAGATTAAAAAACATGAAATTTCGTATTAGACGGATGAGAACTGTGAATGCACCAAGAAGGCAAAATACTAAAGATTTTTTTTAACCTTTAGAGGGCCATTGTGCCAAAGCAACGCCTAAGTCAGTCGAGTTACTTTAGATAACCACTATTATAAAGAAGCAGCCTTTCAGAAAAAGTCTGACTCGTGCAAATTACCAGGTTCCATCGGAAACAATTACCTTGTTTGTGATAATTTAATAGTAAAACTTGTGTTTTACTTAAAAATAATTGCAAATAGTTATATGTCAAAGAAAATGCCGGAAATAAATAGCAATAAAAAATAACAATCAAACGGGAATATTAGGAATTTTAAAACATCCCAAGATTTATTAAAGTTGTGTACTTGTTCCCAGTTTGTTCATTATATTTATTCATAATACCCTCCCATCACTTCACTACACTTAATTTTACGCCCTACTTCATTTTAAAAATTAACATGCTTCTGTTATTAATTAAAATCGGACTGCGTGACAATAACCTAAAAAATAAATTTTCGTTTTGCTGAGGTAATGATTTAAAGGTTTGTTTTTGTTTACTGCGTGAAATAATAATTCCATTGGGGTTTTTTAGAATTTGCCTATTATTACATTGAGTGAAAAAAATAATCACCACAAATTTGTAAGGTATAAACAAAGGCTAAAGCCCTTGTTTTTTGGTAGCCTTAACAGTAATATGGAGTATTACTCTTAAATGCTAAAATCTGTTATTATTAAAGAATTAATGTTCGAAAGTTTATTATAATTAAAGTAATTAAATGTAATAAATTGCAATTATAAATGAATATTTTGATTTTAAGAGCTTCAAAATCATATATAGCATGTCAAATGTCATTAAGAAATGCAAAATTGAGAGAAATTATGTAAAAATGTAGAAATAAGGGAATATTGAAATTTTGAATTTCCCGCCAAACCTAAAATGTCAAATTTCGACATGTAACTCTCTTAAAATATAAAGAAGTGATATATGAAAATGACGAGAATGAGGAGAAGAATAATATGTATAGCGATTAGTGCGCGAATTATGAAAGCTTTTATTTACAATTTAACATTTAAAGTTAATTATGATTAAAAGAAATAGTAAATTAAATAATTTTTGATTTTTAAGAATTCTTATTTTTTATTTTAAAAGAGCTTCAAAATGACATATCGCATGTCCAATTCGGTTGCGAATCGCCAAAGGTTGCTAAATTATGTAGATAGGTAGGAACGAAACATAATTACTGGCACACATTACAAAGAGTGTTGTGATAACAATATTTAACAATAAGGTTATCTGTACTTGCTTCTGTTAGTCTAATGTTTTGGAATCAATACTATGTATTGCATGATAAGACACTGCAATAAAGCCAAACTTCAAACTTCAAACTTCCAATGTAATATATGTGAAGTAAAAACAACAGGAATAATTAGAGCAATTAACAGTAGGTTAAATTAACAAATCAAGTAAAGAATTTCTAGAGTGTAAGTGCAACTGAAATAAAAAGGCTACGCGGATATTAAAAGAATGCATTGACGCAGAAGATGCCAGAAGTTTCACATTTCTTCCTAGCAGTTTTTCCTATCGAGCTCAAGGTCAGTCCCAAATATCCGTAGTAAAACTGAAATAAATAAATAAGCATGTAAATAAAATTTAAAAAACTGAAGCTTCATTAAAGACACTTGTTCTTGATAACTGTGCATGAATTTACGCAGTAGCTCTGTTCGTGTAAATCCTGAAAGTATGCCAAATTAAAACAAACTAAAAGATCATAGCTTACGGATTTGTGCACGCTGCAGCAGCTTTTCCTGTCTTACATCTACAGCCGCAGCAAGTCAGACTGCACGGACTCCAGCTGCAGCACGCAAAAGGTCCATCTTTTGGGCAGCAATCCCCATTGACGGCGGCTACAACGAATGTGAGTAGCACCGTAGCTACTACAAAAACTTTGAAGGAAGTCATAGCTCTGCGGTCTAAGAGGTGAGCTGAAGGTGTATCAAACTGTGTGAAAAAAAATTCAAAACTATTAAAAAATTTCTTGCACACCTAATACATAACAAGTTTCGTTAATATGTAATTTTATTATTTATGAGCGTTTTTTAAATTAATTGTAATAAAATTAAAGCTTTCAAACATGCACGCACCTGCTTTGATTAAACTTAACTAAAAGGTCCAGATACTTTTGTTTCACTTGCATAAATTACTAAAGATGCCAGGTAAAAAATAATTTGTGAAGCGTTGCTTTAGATGATTGTGTCTGAGCTCAGTGTAGTCAAGTGAAGTCGAGTTTAACTAAAAGCGTTTATATACGTTTGAAGAAATATGCAACCAGTATAACGAGTATCAAGAGTGACATGGCCGATCCTATAATTACTTATACGTACGAAATAGTGAGTGAACAAGTTCATTGAGATTTTTGAAGGCCAAAAGTGATATTGAGTCCTAATAACTTTAATTACAGACGCAGCATTATATACACATTATATACAGCACACATGAAATTCCTAGGAACTCTAAGGCTATGCATTGAGTACATATCTGCAGTACACTGTTTACAGGCTACTGTGGCAGTCCTAACAATTTAGATGTAAGATTACAAAGTTTTTCTTACAAATTTTATTTGGAACTGGGTTCATATGATATTTTAAAATCGTATAATTATAGTAATGAATTACAGTCTGTCTCAAAATGTTGAGATCACTACAGGCTATTAGGTTTTTCAATTGTAAGGGGAACTTTTTATGTCGATTCTTTGCATAGATAACATTTAACTGTCTAGTGTGATTAAATCTTATTAAACGCTTAGGAAGCACATAATTAGTACTCTTGCTAACGATGAAAACCGCGCTAGGAGTGCAATGCGAAATGCCTTACAAACGGTTTTGAGAGACACAGAATTTTAATATTTTATGAGAAAAATGTTTTATTTACATAAAATACAAGTGCCGTAGAGTCTCAGTAATTTTAATTTACAATCTGTCTGACAAATTTTTTATCATGATGATATTTGAAATGTTTTGTAGATAATCCTTTTTGATTTTAGCTTAAAATGAACTGCGGTCAATTCAATCCTTAACAAAACCATTGAGTTTTGCATCATTGCATTTCAAAACCTATAACGTCTTTTCACGTTTTCACTTCAACTTAACTCAAATCTGTATGTAATTAATTATTATGTTAACTTGCTGACCTACTTGCAGTTTTTAATTGGTTAATAAACCTTGCGTCGTGCCACAAGTTATTCTACAGTTTATGAAAAAATAATTACATTCTATACAATTTAAGGTTTAAAATAGTGCATACAGTTTAAAATAACGCTTTGCATTGCACTGTAAGCAATATACAGAAACATAAGTTTCTAATTACGTTGAAGACAAACTTTATTTTACTATTACTTTTTTTACAAAATTTTTTTCTATTTTGTGTCAGTTAGAGATAATTGTAATAATGCAATGCAACCACAGCCTACTTACCTACTTACAGGGGCTGCAGGAGCGTCAAAACCTATTTTCGCGAGAAAAGGCAAACGTCCTAAGGAAACTAGAAACGGGGGGCTAACTCTGGCCTCTAATAATATAAACGCAATGGCTCTGCAACTACTTTGTCCAACTGATATCTTCTGGCTCATTGTTTGGATCCGCGATTGTCAAACCTGCCACTTATAAAATATCAATAATTAAAATTCATAGTGCATTTTCAAATTTTTGTGTGGGCCTTAGCCCATTCCCTGACGTAGCTTAGCCCTGGTTGAGCAAATCACCTAAACTAGTTGTCACGCTGGGCCTGGTTCATTACCAGGTTTAGTTGTTTTAAATTGATTCAACTCTGAATAAAATTAAAATTGGGCTGAAGGCGATTCTTAAATTTTTTTAAGTTTATAGCCTGTTGCGTGGCTTTAATTAACAATTAAAAGGTAAAACCAGGAATAATTGCAGTAGTGGATTACAATTGCTTTTATACTGCATAAATAACACATCAAAAATCTTAAAAAAATCTAATCAAATCGTTGAAACTGCTAAGAGTATGTAAAAGCAAATCAACAAATTCCAGGAATAATGTCTGTACTGATTCAACATTAGGTCTAGTCTCCGTACACTGAAACACGTAAATATGTACATAACATGCAGCTCAAATGTGCAAACTTAACTGTGCAAGAAAAGTAACAAATTACATTTTTCATTTCTTGGAATTGAAGTCAATAACACATGCCGTCACCTTCAGTCTTTGTTTGCACGTCCCAAACCAAACAATAGAATGTCAGCTTTTATGGCATTGCCTTGAATACAAAGGTCGTTGAGAAACACTTCCCTGGATAATGACTTGATTTATAAATGATATCTTCTAGGCTACGTGTCTTGTCTGCTACAGCAGTGAGTCTGAGTGAGTGCACGTGTAGTGGTTGAGTTTATGTTGTTGCAAATTATATATTGCAACCAGTTCTTGAGTTCAGCTCATCTGATAGAGGATGGTCTATGCAAATATAGAGGTGAGCATACATAGGTAATGCGATAGGTAGAAAGCAAAGCAAGTCGCAAAACGCGTAATGAAATAGAAACTAGTTTTTGAAAGTAAAAAATGTTTAATTTTCATGTTTATGAAAGGTACAAAATATTACGCTTGTACAAAATGTTCCATTCGCATGTTTCCTTAAAATAAGTAAGTGTAAAATGCTCAACACAAATTTTTTTTTGGTTCTTACTACAAGATTTTTCAGAATGCAAAATGTTTTATTTAAATAATTTTAAATGAAGTGAAATGATCTTTATATATTTTAAAATGCATTAGTAACATAGAAAAAAGCTGTCCTAAATGTTTTATGCTTCTGAAAAGTGTGCATTGTTGAATTTGTATTTTTACGATACTTCATTCCTTTTGTAAATAATGCATTTGTATTTTAGCTAAAATTTGATTCAGGGCGACTTGATTCTTCACAAGAAATATAAATTTTGATGTTATGATGAAATTGTTGATCTTTTAAGATGCTCCCACGTTTCTACATATCTTGAGTTGTGATACAAAAATGATGAGTTAACTTGATGAAATTTATCATTGAATGTATGACTCAGGTATAACTGTCTCCCAAAACAATTGCATCCAAAAACGATTTTGGTTTTGTAGCAATACGGCAGTTTTGTTTAAAGTACCTGAACTTCTAGCATTGGAATTCAAGTGGGAGTCATTACAATTAATGACATTACAATTAAGTACATCTCAATTTAAACATTGCATCTAAATATTTAATCACTCAAGCATAAAGTTTAATTCTACAATGCAGCATTGCAAAAGTCAGAATACTTTCTCAAGCTGTAGGTGGGAGTAAGACGTGGGAAGCTGTGCAATAGGGTCGTCCACCAATGATGTTTAAATAATTACATAGTTTGTGATTTGTTAAAATACAATTTTATTAACAAAAGATTTAGAGTAATTTCATTTGGATTTTTGCAGTTACAGGGATACATTTTTAGGGCTTCTGCTAGAGAGAAAGAGAAGGGGTGTGAGCCCGAGACTCCTGACTTCCGGTTCCAGAGCCGTAACTGTAACAGAGCTTGAATTTAAACCGGATAGGTAACCCACCTACACTGCGACACCCCCAGGCTCAAAGAAGGTTTTGTTTATTTTGTCAATTGAGTAATTATTATTAATCGTTTTGATTTTGCAAATTGTTTCCTATTCTACGTGGAACCAATGATGCAAAAGGGCGCAAATATTACACCTATTGATTGGTATAAATGATTATTATGTAATTTTTATTTTTGAATTTTTATGTGTGCATTTTGCAATATTAGCTTAAGTAGGGTATTATTATAAGCTGTGCAATAAAAGTAAAACAATATTCAAATATTAGTAGTTTTCAAAATTTTTTTATGTTTAATTTTTAGGTTTAAATAAAAATTGCAAAATTTTAGATGTAGGTGTTAAAAAAAATGTGCAAAACGATCCGTTTTCATGTTGTTGAAGTACAAACGTTCTATTGCCATATTTGTGTAAAGTACAAAATGCTCTGCGCCTATATTTGTAAAAACGACAGCATTTTTCTATTTCAAAATGCTTTTAAAATTAGGATATTTCATTTGTGTCGATAGTTAGATAGTTTAAAATGAATATGAGTCATTTCGGTTCTTCAGAGACAAAATGCATGCAAAAACAATTCGCGCAATACCCACCTCGAATGTTGAGATATTCATAGATTGTAGAGCGATTATGTTGTGTGCTTCTTGCAATAGAGTGACTAATACCCGGGTGGGATTATGACGGGTGCGATAAAATCCCGTAAAAGTAAATATGGTACGACGTTTACGAGTGTGACTGATGACGATAAATGACTATAATGTCTTTAAAAATACAAATTGTTTAATTCAGCTGCATTTAAATGACAGGTTGGAAATAGTTGCTCAAAGGGCTACCAGAAGAATTAAATATGCAAAAACTGGTTTGTTTACAATAACATGTTTTACAGGAATACTTTTTTGTGAATTTAATTTATCTTATAAGTAACATAGCATTTTTGCTTAAGTTAAGTCCAGACCTAAAACCATTGTTCCCAACAGTGCAAAATGTCTTATCCAAACCAATAAAGTGCAAAACGTGAGATCCATACATTTAGCGCGAAATAAAGTATTTACACTAGTAAAGCGCTTTAGACATCTTCACATTTATTGTATAAAATTTGATATCTACACCAATGTAGTGTTACAAGTTTTTAAATAACGTGAAAACTTTTATTTACTATTTTATAAAAAGTTCAAAATTCGCAATTTACAAGGATTCTAAAAAAACAAAAATTACGTTCACGGCTACCGACCTGAACAACAGAACAAATCGTAACAGCCGCTTTGGTCGGTAGCCGATTGAAAAGCCGTCGGTTTTCGACCGTCGGCTTTTTCAGCAGATTATTAATTTTTGCAAATAACATCATGCTATACGTTTCTAAATTGTAGAGATCCTTCATAAATTACGTCAACGGTCGTTGCAATCTTCGAAGGGGTTGTCCATAAATGACGCCATGTGTCGTCGTAAAATCTAATAGTAAGCTTATAATGACGTCAAGGATCGTTACAAAAACTAAAAGGGTCGTTCATGAATGACGTCAAGGATCGTTACATAAACTAAAAGGGTCGTTCATAAATGAAGTCAAGGATCGTTAAAAAAATTAAAAGGGTCGTTTATGAATGAAGTCTGTGGCAAGCTTGCGCACGGCACTGACCTGAACACAGTGAGTACTGCTGTCAGCCTCGTCAGTCGGTGACCAACTGAACGATCACTTTTTTACCTTCGTGGTTGTGACAGATTAAAGATTTGCGCAAGTAACATATAAGAAGCCTAGATGAATAAAACAATATTTTTTGCGTCCATTGTATTTATTAAAACCTGGTGTTAAGTAGTATGCTGTAATAAAGAAAAGCAGTAATAATATGCAGCTCTCGGTTAAATAAAATAAAATTGTAACGACACAATGTACTTTTTTAAATACTAAGATGACATGTCCGCATTTTATTATAAAACACATTACCCTTTGGCAATTTTGACAAATGTTAGAAAACTTAAATTCTTAAAATAGGAAGAATATTATTATGGCATGTGTTTGTAACCAATACGTCTGAAATTTTCATAGTTTTTTTGAATTGAAACAACTTTAATGAATGTAACTACTATGATTGCAAAATCTAACATCTAACTATGGCCCTGAATTTCAGTAATTTTCTCGTTGCTTAGATATGAAAATTGCAAAAGCTCAACCTTATAATAATCTTGCTTTTTAGATGCTGAGCTTAAGCATCTATTGTAATGGTCATGTCTGTCCGTCCGTCCGTCCGTCCGTCCGTCCGTCCGTTGGCCGTACACTACAGGTCACAGGTTAGAACCGATTTTCTTTAAAATATTTTCACAAGACCAGAAATGCGACTGGGCAGGTCTGTATTGTTTTTGAGTTGTAAATGTGCTAACCAGTTCTTCACAATAAATTGATTACTGGACCTATGTAAGAAATTTTTAAAGTGAAGAGCTCAAAAACGGGTTAACTGAATAGCTGAGGCAACCGAACGAGGCGGCTGGCGAAGATAAAGCTGCCATTGTTTGCATGTAAAATTTATCCTTGCCAGCCTTCTCTTTCGGTTGTCGCTACTACACACACCTACCACTGAACCAACGTACCTAGGTACGATCGGCGTACGCTTCTCATGCTTAGCATTCCCTTCCGTGTGTATAAATACCATACGAAATTAAATGCTAAGGAGCGTACACAAATGATGGTATCTCAATTTATCAATTTTCTGACCCACCCACTCATTTCCACTGATGTTTAACATAATGCAAACGGGGAATTTTCATATGCACGTACCCATTTAAATGATATCATCAGTTGTAGAAATGGGTAGTAATGGTGACGGATCGTTCGTAAGCGACGTCCTTCAAATATTATAGTTTTAAGAACCCCCCCCCCCCATTTCCAAGTTTAAAATTTTTTCTAACCTATTTGAACTACATGTAATGAACTTACCTACCTATATTAGTTGGGGGATCGCACATAATGACGTCCTTCAAATATCATAGTTTTAAGTACTCCCATTTCCACCATTAAAATTTTTTCCAGCCTATTTTAACATACATGTATTAAAATTACCTTTATTAGTTACAGATATTGAGGAATCGTCCATAATGACGTCCTCCAAATAACATAGTTTTAGTGGCGCCCCTTTACAACTTTAAATTTTTTTTCAAAATATTCTGACAACATGTCATGAACATAAATATACAGATGATAGGTATTCAGGGATCGTCCATAATGACGTCATTTAAATATTAGTTTTTAGTACTCCCCATTTCAAACATTAAAATCCTTTCCAGCCTATTGTAACATACAAGAAATGAGCCTACTTATATTGGTTATAGATATTCAGGGATCGTACAGAATGACGTCCTTTAAATATCAAAATTTTAAGTACCCCTTTTTTAGTATCTTTGCCAGTCGTACCCTGGCAATTCGTAACCTACGCAGTCGTACCCTGAATAGTTGTACGCTGACCAGTCTTACCCTGGTCCAAGTCGTACCTTAACGATTCGTACCCTTGTCCCAGTCGTACCCTGACCATTCGTACCCCGGAAAGAAAACCACGACATTATGTTTACAATGTTATATTATATTTCATTATCAACAACCTTATCAAGTCTTCTTATCCCTGTACCTTACTCAGTTTTCTTGTTTAAGCATAAGCAGCATGTCTTTAAACTTACTTTAAAACTATATCGCTAGTGTGCATACCTATAATTTACTTGGTCTGCCAACAACCGGCACTTATATTTTATCTGCACTGCCAACAACCGGCACCAACATTTTACCTCCACTGCCAATAAACATTACTGCGTACGAGTGTACTGACGATTCTGGGGTACGAATAGTCGTAGTAAGACTAAGACCAGGGTACGAATGGTCAGGGTACAATCTATTTTAACGGTGTTGGCTGTCTGTTTGTTTGTATGTCTGTCTATATCGCTGCAGGTCACTAGCTACATGTCACAATTTTGAACCAATTAGATTTAAACAACTTTCTATCGTCCGCACGTGCGAGGGAAAAGTGCTGTATAGTTTTTAGTTAGAATCTGAAAAGAATTGCTCACCAGTACCTAAGCCAATATGCTGTAAGCTCAGCATCTACTTCGGGCCCACGGTCGCCAAATCCGGCGCGAAGCGCCGGATTTTTATCAGTTTAGATAGCAGAATACGACTAAAATTATCCAATGTTCGTCTTGCAACTAATAATTATTATTGTGCATTTATTTTACAGCAAGGTCGCTTCATATAGTCAGTAACTGCTGAACTAAATGACGCTTAATATGTACAGTATTAGAGGTAAAATATCTCCATTTTACATTTAGCTGATTGACTATGCAGACTATGTAGTATTTATAGTGGCGCCATAAAATAATAAAAATCAAATAATTACATAACATTGTTGATGATACGATGCAAAAAATGGCAAACCTTGCATGTTTTACTTGTAATCTAGTTTGTTTTAATTTGAGTTGTTCACTAATTCAAACGTTTAATCATATTATCAACAATCCTAAAACGTTTAAAAAATAAATAAAAAATCAATAATCATTGATTTCTAAAACTAAAATATTAAGTGTAACCAAAACTATTGCAGTCAGGACTACTGAAACTGCAAACTAAAGATTTATTGAATGAATATGTTATTAATTTATAACATTTAACTTCAGATGTACTGCACAATTGAATTTGATTGTTTCAAAGGAAAACTAAAGACACGTGGTTCACGTGCATGTGCGTTGGTCAGAAGAAATTGAGCGTCCATCTGGACAGGCGCATGTTGTAGCCACGGACTGGTTTCCTTTTGACGGAATCCGGAAGCAGAGATGTGAGCACTGTCCACCGATCCGGTTTTCACAATAATTGACGCCCTCCGGCTGCTTGGAAACGTGATACACTTGAAGAATGAAAACTGCATCAATCTAAAGATTTAAATAATAAAGTAAATGCAATTACACGAGGGATTTTACAATCAAATAAACGTAAAGATTGAATAACATGAATAAAAAAAGTTTAAAAACCAAAAAAAAAAACTGTTTCATTATTACAATCTTATCAACTACATGCACTGCAGTTGCTTCTTCACCACCGCATTTGCTGGTTTTGTAGACAGCTTTTGTGTGCAACTCTCTCCAGTACACGCGATCTCGGAAGGTTGTGATGGAACCGAACTGACCTAATGAAAACGTTGGTGGCGCTGCTTGATAAACTAACTTTTTGTCTGACCCATCCACGTTCATTGAGTGTATTGAGGCAGGACTATCCAATGTTGTCCAGTAAAGTCGATTCTGCGTAATGTCCAGCGTAAGCCCACTTGGCAGTTCAGTTTCTGTATTCGCAATAACTTCCCGTCCAGATCCGTCCATTGCAGCCCGTTCAATGTTTTTAGCAGTCCAATCCGCCCAGTAAATCCACCTTTTTAAGCATTGACCAGTCAAATTAAATTTGAGTTTGGCTTTTACATTTAGAGTTGCGTAAGTAAAAGTAACTTAAAGTTTTAATGCGTCTCTTAAAAAATAGGCAATGCCTGATTTTTGTATATGTATCCTGCAACTCACCCACTCAATGGATCTACAACAATTGCCCTTGTATTGCGGACTCTAGTTTTGAAGAGAATCTTTTTCATGCTTCCATCCAAATTGGATACACTGATAGTTCCTCTGTTATTATCTGCAAAGTACAAGTAGCCATAGACCCAGTCGACTGCAACGGATACAGTACGAGAGCCCCGGTCATTTAGAACAACTGTTTTTGCAGCTCCTTGGCGGATTGGTGCCGTGTAAATATTACCGCTCTCGTCACTCCAAAACATCGTGTTTGTTCGGTACATCACGTCTAGAGCATACCCCATGTGTGAGTGATTCTGAATTCTGGTGACCTGCGTTAAAGCCAAATGTAAAATTTGCATCAAATTTGTTTCTTCAAAATATTTCTTGTTGTTTAAGTATAACTAACAAAAAAATTTTCTAATTATGACAAAAGGTTGTAACTATATTTGATTAGTGCTTTTCTGCGATTGACTGGTAACCTATGAATTAGTTCAGGTGCAAATTTAAAATCTGCTACCTACAAACGCTAATTTTTTTTTGGTTTGAATGCAGGTTCGAAAATAGTGTTGCTGCTCAAGAGTTTCTTCGGTTGTCAGCTGATTCGATTTTAACTTTTGGGCGTCAGTTTGTTTTGCAATTACAAATGAAAATAAGGCTAAGTTGAGCAAAAAAACAATTCAAAAATCATTCAACCATTTTTGAAATCATTTAAAGAATTCCTTATCCATGGTTCTTGAAAACAGTTGACCAAAGATTGCAAAATGTTAAACTTTTTAATCTTATTGCTGGCTTTTCGAGCCCAAGCGCAATCATAAAACAATCTACACCACGCTAGAGTCGAATTGCGCACCCGCGTTGTAAAGTCCCTCATCCTAGTGGAACACAAGTTATTTATTAAAAACGATTTGAACGCATTCAGTTTAGATAGTAGCTTGCAAATCAGAAAGTACAATTGTGAATTATTATAATTAATATCTACTGCCGACATTTGCAGTCACTTTTAAAAAATCTTTTAAACAAAAAATTCTAAATGTAATGAGTGTTTTAGCAAAACAGGATGAGTCCATGTTTTTCAAAAATGCAATTATTTGTGTTGTTTGTTCTATTCAACTAGATACATTACTGTGTTGAATGGTAAAGGTCAAAGCTCAACCAAAGAAATTTTTTTAAATAGCTCAAATTTTGTTTTTTTGGCAAAACGGGATAAGTCTATTAAATTATTATTTGAAAAATGAGATCAGTCCACTTGAAAGATGCAATTCTGATTAAAATTTAGTTTTTAAATGTTTTCGTAGTTTGTAGAGGACAATTGCCGTGCGGTAATGTTTTTATACAAAGAATGATAAAATGTTAAAAAAAAGTTTGATTTCATTCAAAACGATTAAAATTGTATGTCACGGACTTTTTACCTCATGTTAAGTTATTGATTTTTGGCAAAACGGGATAAGTCCACAAATTAAAATTTTTGAAAATTTTCTAAAAAATTTCAGAGTCGGTCTAGAATTAGGCAACTTTTTGTAATATCGCTTTGTCAGTTGCAGCACCTGTAGAAAAAAATTGAGTTACATAAACTCAACCTGTCACTATTTATTCATTTTTCGTTTTTCCTGTAAAATTTGCTTTGATGGACTTATCTGGTTTTGCCAAAAAACTCTTTATGTGATGACTTACTGTTCCTCGACTCAGTGAGAACTGTTGAATGCCGCCATCGCTGCCCCAGCTTCCGAAAAGGAGAGTTGCATTTTCGTTTTCCAATTTACATTTTCTTGTGTCCTGTGGATTTTGAGCGGACCCTTTTCCGCATTTGCACTCAGCGTTTTCGCCTACAGAAGCACAAGTCCTGGGACGAACACACTGGTCGTCCTGGTCTGCATGCAAATATAATTAAAGTATAAGCTATTAGCAGAGTGCGCATTTATTCCAGTGTTGTTTCGTACACAAGGCCTAGTGTTCTGCTAATAAAAGCCTTATAAAATCAGACATAGCGCGCAAACCTTATAGGTACAGTACACACTACTACCCTTAACATTGATTAAAGTATTAGCAAAATGTAGTGTCACTTGCTAAAGTAGCGTAGCGTACGCTGCACTCCTATGCATGTGCAGTAACAAACATTTAGTTAAGATGTAACGAAAGTTAACAATTAAAGATAAAGTTTTGCTTTTAGACTCTTTTTAAAATTGTTCTCATTCTCAATGATAATTGATAATTAATAGTGATAGCAGGCTTACGTTCGCATTGGTTTCCTGAAAATTCTTCTGCGCATACGCAGATGAAGCCATTCCTGGCGTCCACGCAAGTCCCGCCATTCAGACAGCGACTGTGTCCTGCACAGTCATTGATGTCGACCTCGCAACGATTCCCTGTAAAACCTTCTTCGCAGATGCAGGTAAAAGTATTTATACCATTCACGCAAGTCCCAAGGTTTAAACACTCGTTGAACCCTGCGCAGTGGTTAATCTCAGTTTCGAAGTTTGTCTTACTCAATCCCCCTGAGCACTGAAAGTATGGCTTACTACTTTTGTAAAAGCACTTTTCGCCATTTAAACATGGATTTACTAAACATTCCATCTTCTGCTCGAGGACACCTAATTAATTATCAGAATTAGGTCATTCAACCTTATTATCAACATATCAAATTACAAGCGTGTAGTACACTCGATATTACGACAGTGCAAAAAGTCGTACTCGTTCTATATTGAAGGTAAAAGATGCTACTTACACTCTGTCTCGTTAACTTCGTCAGACTTTTCATCATATAGGTCACTTAGGTTGAGAGTTTTGTTTAGCGCTGGAATTTGAAGTTGTTGCTCTGGTTGAGTGCTGAAGATGGGCGTAGGAAGAATGGCCAGAAGTGTCATTGAAAGAAGCAATTGCAGCAGTGCCGTTTTAAAGAAGGGGAATCCATACATTTTGGTTTGTTTGAAAGACGCTGATAGCTTTGACGGTGACATTTGTGGAAATTGGTTTTGTATTTTGTAGCCAATTTTTATCTATAGTAACGAAAAAACGGAAAATTCCGTCAAACTCCAATTAAGGAGAAGAGTAATTATTTGAAGTGTTGAATCCAAAATGAAGCAAAAAAACAGATCATGAAGCTCGTAACAATAGCTTCAACGTATTTAATTAAAATTATTAGTAAAATTTGCGTTTTAGCACTGAAAACTCAAACTAAAATTTTTAAAAACGAATCGAAATGAAATGAAATTAATCTCAAATTCAGTGAACAATTAAATATTAATTTTACGCTTTTCAGTTCTCTGGGTTCTTAAAAGTTTTACTTGTTGTGTTACTGAGTACAATCAATCATAAAATTAGTACCCTATATAATCACATTGCACAAAATTGACAAAAACATCTTTAGGCAGATAATGTAAGTAAGAAAACTACTTAATCAAAGGATTACCGTTACTTTTTGTTACTGGTTTATTGCAATTGACAAGCGTACATATGTACATTTTTTCATTGAATTCTATTTTTATATTTTCATTTGTTTTTGAAAATTTAATGTTGGTTTTTGGTGCTAAATGCCAATTTGCTTTGACGAAATTAATTATTTAAGTTGCTTAAACAAAAATCGAATAGAATTTGAACTTACAAGCAAACCACTTACTATGATGTCTCGGGGTCTAGAAAAGCATAACCAGAAACGTTTTCTTGGGCCTCAGTAAGAACAAATAGTGTGGTAACTCAGGTGCATTTTGCGCGGTGCTTCAGCAGCAGCCTACCAAAATTCAATAAAACTGATTTTTTTAAATTTTGCCGCCCTGTAACTACTACATATATTGTCCGATTTAAATGAAACTTGCAGTTTTGTGATTCTCATGATTTTATCTAAGAACATATTTCTTAAAGTGTTTAAATTTGATTTTTTTTATCACAAAATCTTAATTAAAAATTAGATCTGAAAAGTAAGACATTTTATTAATATTTCAAAAATAAATTGAAAAAATCGAAATTTTAAATTTTAAGAAATCACTTTATAGAAAACAGTCTGAGCATTACGAAAATGCCAGTCTTATTAAAATCAGACACAAACTGTAGGAATTACAGCGTGGCAAACTTTGAAAAATTCAGTTTTTTTGAACTTTGGTGGGCTGCTGCTGAGGCACCGCGCAAAATGCACTCGAGTTGCCACACTATTCGTTCTTACTGAGGCCCAAGGAAACGTTTCTGGCTACGCTTTTTTAGATCCCGAGACATCATAGTAAGAGGTTTGCTTGTTAGCACGTTTTGTACAATGACTGTAGATTGTGTAGATGAATATTTTGATTTGTTTATTCTAACTTACAAGTATTATGCAACTAGGAATAGGATGAGCTTTTATTTTTTACTACTTTATAATCAGCACAAAAATTTTCGCTTCTAGCTTTCAGGGATACAGTTTAATGATTTTTTAATTCTGCTGCAAAAATAAAAGCCATAAAATGCCTTAGCTATAGAAGTCTGTTAACAAAATTAAAAATAAGCAAAATTGGTACACAATTTTTACGATGAAATAATGATTTAAAAAGCCCTAATTTATTAAAAAAGCAGAAGTTAAAATACAGATATTTAAAGAGTTCCTTCTGTTAAATCTAAATTGGTGATTTTTTATTTGTAAATGCTTCGATCTAACACTAAAAAATGCAATTTCAATACAGTACCTTTTATTTGTAAATTTGGCTTTAAACTATTACTATACGAGGTGTTGAATTAAATAATCAATTCTGTTCCACCGTACACAAAATGCGCAACAAAATATCTTCACCACAGTCAAAGCCACAAGACGCAGGTGCTGATTAAGAACCAGCAACAGTACAGCTTTTACAAACAATTAAAATCAAAATCAAAACAGAAAAAGTGAAAGTAAAATTGTTGAATGTAATCAGGAACTTCTTACAACTTTTGAAGTGAAGTAAAGGGTTAAACGTCTTATCTAAATGCTTTAAATAGTGAATATGACGCGTATTTTTGACGCTAAAGGCAACAGGCGAATGCGTACCCATTTTATTTAATCGTAATGTGCATCGAAATTAGACAAACATGATCTTGTTTATTCGTTTTAGTAGTAGGAGTTGACATATGTAAATTTCTATATCTTTTCGCAGTCGTGGGAATGAACATTTATTTAGCAAAAGTAATAAAACTAAACCAGTTTCAAGAGGATTGAACCCTAAACTCAAACCCAATGAATTCCAGGAACTGCGCTCCACGTCATTACGACAAATAGACATTCCTTGAAGTGAAAAGCACAACTATGTGGATGTAAAGTATTATAATGGTGAGTAACTTACAAGGGAATGCCGCCGCATATACTCTTTCGATTTTAAAACAAATAATCCTAATCAATCAGGCCGCACTTATTTAATACAAAAAAAAAGTAACTCGACTGCAATTTGTGCCGTTCGCTCACAATCACGCGCCAAAATTTTAAAAAATTGATTTTTTGCAACTTTGCAACGCTGTAGCTCCTACAATTTTAGAATGATTTTCAAAAAATATGAAGTTTTGTGATTTCTGAAACATTATCTAAAAAGTTAATTAAAATTTCAAAAATGTTCATTTTTTTTATAAATTGGGGTATTTCAGGTGCCTTAAAAAATCAGGTTTCAATAGAATTTTCGAAACACATTTAAAATTTTAAAATCATTAAAGTTTTAATTTCTGTTGCATAATTAACAAAGTCAAAGAGATCAAAAAACTTTAAGTTTTTTGAAAATTGGATTAAAAAATTGTAAAAGCTACAACGTTGCAACGTTGCACAAAATCGATTTTTTTGAACTTTGGCGCTTGATTGTAAGCGAACGGCGCAAACTGCAGTCGAGTTACTTTGGATCTGTAGTAACTAAGTGCAGCCCAATGTAGTAAAGTTATTGGTTTACAAATTGAGAAGGTACATGCAGCAAGATTCCCTTGTTAGATGAACAATCAATTTTGTAAGAGAACAAAATTGTGCTGAGACGTTTGTGCGTGGCAGTCCTAAAAGTCGTGTAAATCTTAGTATGTAATAAATAAATAAAGTAGCAAAACAAATTATAGGTTTTTATTTAAAATTAAAATTCTGTATATGAAGTGATATGTATGTGCATATTTAAGATTTTAACAGTCTTTTACTACTTTTCGATTTTCTTAAAAAACAAATAGATAAAAATAAATAAAGCGCCTTTAAAAATGTTGCAGCTTTAAGTAGAGTGTATAAATAATTTTGCACTTCCAAAAAAAGTATATAGAACGCTTTGCACTTTAAAATAATATGTGGTTGAAACATCTTGATCTGCCTAAAAGTTAAAAGTATGCTAATTAAATATGTTGCACCTATTGTATCCACGCGGACAGAATCTTTTAAGTTTTCTAAAATCTCTGGTACAGAATATTTCAATCTAAAATACAAGCAAAACTTTTTGCAGTTTTTTAAATAAAAAATTACAATTTTAGTACGTTACCCAAACTTGTTGATTCGCCTTGGAATGGAACTATTTAAACGTAGGGTTGATTAAATTAATTGCATAAATAATTCTGTACTCATCGTACACAGGATGCGCAACCTAATCTCTTAACCACAGTCAAAGCTACAGGTACAGGTAAAAAGCGTGTGAATTAAAATTCGATTAGCAAATGAACTGAAGCTAAACAGGATTTAAGGGTGTTGAACCCCACTTTTAATAAATTCCAAGAATGCGCTCAACGTCACCAAGACAAAGCATATTGTTACAGTAGGCATCACATCTACGTAGATGTAAGTTATTGTAATGGTAAGCAAGTTGGAATAAAATTATTAATCATTTAGCCAAACAAGTTTGTGCTAAGACAACTGTATGTGGCAGCTGCAACAGTCCTGTACTATCGGGAATGTACGGAGTTAATAAAGTAGCAAAACAGATAATACGTTTTTATTTAAAACTAAAAAGCTGAATCTACGGAGACATTAAATACCTAAGGCTTAATTATGCTACTAACGCGGTATTTTAGTACTGTCTAATTTTCTTGAAATATGTGGATAAAAGAATGCGCTATTGAATGTTTATTATAAAGAAATATGTTAAGACCATTTAAAAAAATAAATTAAACGTAAATTACTAATCTTTGTTATTTAAATAAGCTGTTATGACATTTTAAATATTATTAAAATAAATTCTTTTGAACTTGTGTGACATTTGCAAATCAGCACTAGCGCAAATTTAGGAAGAATGCATATAATTATACATAATTTTGCACCTCAAAAAAAAGTTGTTATAACGTTTTGATTTCTGAAAATAAATTTAAATACAAGGTTTTGCATCCTCAAAAGCATGTGGTTAAAACATCTGGCTCTGCGTTACAGTATTTATATTAAATATTTTGCATCTATTTTAGGTATGTAAACAGAACCTTCCTAATTTTCTTTTTTTTGTGCCAAAGTAACGTTAATAAAGTCCTTGGGTAAGCTAGCAAAACGTGTGTGATATGATTGGATTGGCCTAGGTAACGTTTGTGATTTCCTTAGGTTAGCTAAGTGAACGTTGTTGATGTTCTTGGGTTTGTCTAGATAACGTTTGTGATGTCTTTTGGTTAGCCAAGGAAAGCTTTTTGATCTCCTTGGGTTTGCCAAGAAAACGTTCGTGATGTCTCTAAATATGCCAGATAATCGTTTTGAATGTCCTTAGGTTTGCCAAGGAAACGTTTGTGATGTGCTTAGGTTTGACAAGGAAACGTTTCTGATGCTTTTTTATATGTTACTAAAACTAGTTATAGCCTAACGCGCATAGCAACATTTTGTTGCTTCGGACAGGGCGCCATCTAGTTGTTCGCCTTGGGCGCCAGTTGGCCTAAGACCGGCCTTGATAGTTGCAAAGCGACAGACAGTCGCAGTATCTCGTGTACTTCCACCACCGCAACAGTTACGACCATGACTCCTAAATATTATAGAAGTTTGAAGTTTTTTCCCAACAATTATAAATAATTTTACTCAAGTTCAAATTCATTTTATTGTGACAAAATAAAATTTCAGTGTTCCAGTTCCAATTCTTGTTGTCTGTGTCAGTGATTTTATAGGAACATGAGTTAATCAGATATTCTGCAGGTACTTTCATTTCCGTTACCCAATAATCAAGTTTAAGTAATAAAATAGTGATTCACAGGGACCACCGTGTGATTTAAGTGTTAAATTACTGATTTAAGCCAGTTTATGAATGTTTTATTTCTATTATTAGTTTTGTTATATTCCTCCGTTTCCTCTAATTTATAAGTACCTGGCGCCAAAATCTCGCCTTCCATTTACCAGATCTAAATTGCAATGACGTGAATGTTGCAAATAAAATAATCACTTGTGATTTGTGTGATTATGTATAGGTCTGTAACTTTCCGCCTAAAAGTTCAAACTGCGAATGCCAATTTGTCTCTTCAACCTGAAACTTGAATTAATTCAGTTATTACTGAACCACGTATATACTAGCTGATTGAAAATGACAAACAATTTATTGCAACATTCACTTCACTTCAGACTCTAGACATGGTAATTAAAAGGCGAATTGTGCTTATAGCCGTAGGTAAATAAAATCAACGCCCGAAGTACCAACCGAATGCGAATGAGCCAGCTCAAATCAGTAATTTAATACTTGTTTCATTGGGAAATTCAAGTGAATAACTACTTACGCATTTGTACTTCAATATTGTGAAATATTGTGTAATGGAAATGACAGTCCCTAAAGGTTCAATTAAATTCAGTCCCTACAAAGTCACTTATATAGTTTACAGGAACTGAAATATCCATGAATGATATGAATTTGCCTGAATAAATGAACGAGGAGACAGAGAGAGGAAGCGTGTCGGCAATGGAGCAAGATGATGGGAAATAGTCGGCAAACTGTGGGGGGCACGAGTTTAAAAGTGTAGATTAAGGTCGGCAAATTCAGTCGCGCCGACGGTGTTCCGGCTGACAAAAAGTCATGTAGAGCCGACATGAAAGTACTGCCTGTACACGATATCGGCGCGGCGTCGGCGCGGCACAAATTGTTTCCTGGGCAACTTTACAAGATTTATTTTAATGTGACTAGTAATTCCGAACTGGCGACACAGTATCTCTTTTTTTTTCCGTCGTCATTTTAGAAATCTTCATTGCACTTTCTAGCTTTCTGTTTTCAAGTTTAGAGATGTCTATATGCGACGAACAGGCCGAACTATTAAATGAAATGTAAAAAGAAGATGTTAAATAAGATTTAAATCCTAAAAAAAGAATCTATATGACCTATTCCATACCATAATTATTATATTTTCAAAAAATTTTTAAAAAAACACTATTTTGTGGTCTGGTAAGTTTATTGTCAAAGTATGCTAGAAAAGAAAATTAATTACTGGCTTTTATTTTGTTTTGATTTACCCGAAATGGTCGTTTACATTTTGCATTAATAATGTTAGTATTTTAGGTTAGTATTTAAAAGCAGAGTAATAGGTAGTTACTTGGCTAGTACAGTCAGTGCCTTCAAACTTCAGTCTAAATAATAACTAGACCACCACGATGTGCTTTACAAAAGCATGAAAGACTGACAGTCTTCCTAAAAGAACCTGTAGTGCACTTCAGTAGTAAGTGCGAATAAAAGCGATAATGAAATAAGTTAAAAGTTCTAGTATTACTGATGTTTGTGCCGATTATTTTTCACCCAATGATTTCACACAACAAAATTCCTATGTGCATGGTCAAATTCTGGTAAAGTACGACATTTGAAGGGTGTTCACACACTTTGGGGACCTCATCAATAGAACAATTTTCTTTGGTCCGATGAACCTAAATTCTGTTAATTTAATGTCAAAGGTGTTCAGACGGTGTGGAGAAGGCTTGTAGAAGCCCTTAAACTTGACAATGTGACATCTACAGTTAAGCACAAAGGAGGTGTGTGACCCCCTTCGTGTATAAACCTACATGTCTCTAGTAAATCCCCGGTGTAGGTGTACATCCCACTTGAAGGCTACGATTTGAGTAGAGCTCTTGTGGAGCTTCGTTCAGGCCATCAGTAATAAATCCAACGTTTTCTGCGCTTGCGCTACTACCCGTAGCAAAAGAAATGACATGCTTACAAATTTCAGTTAGCAAAATAAAAGTAACTGTAAACTTTAACCTTATTTTTGAAGGAACCATCGATCATTGGTAATGATTGTGCATGTTGGTGGGTAATTAAACTAACACTTAAATGAATTATGTTAATTATCTAGATCTTAATTAAGGTATTAAAAAAATGTTAGTCCCACTATTTGGTCTTACTTTTTTGCATTGCTATAATCAGTTTTTCAATTTTTACTGTTACGCTAAATTTTAATTTTTTAATTTAATTTCAATATACTATTCATTAGTTTTATTTATCTTCCTGCATAGTAGACTAACACATTAAAGTGACTGACTTTTTGCTGAGTATTTATTTTTGAGTAATGCATTTCATTGGTTAGAGTCAGGAAGAATAGTTGTTCGTGACGATGAAGATCGAGTACCGCTAGTTTTAATAATGAGTATACGTTACAAATGTAAAACACATCATCAATTTTGGATACATTCAACTTAATCGACTCAAAATTCAGTCTGAGCGGAGCCAGAATAAAAGCCATGTGCATTGCATAACAATAAACCAAGCCTCCATTTTTAAAACCTCCCCCCGCCCACTGCCATCGGTCTCCTTTTGACTAGTGATGTTTGTGACGAAAGACAAACAGGGGCGGATCCAGGAATTGTATATGGAGGGGGCTAATGGCCTCCTGGAGGGGGCTTACAATGTTAAGAAGATAGGAGCAGCCATCTTGAAAAATGGCCGCTCCTATGTTCGCAATGTTAAAATATTCGCTTCTAGGGGGGGCTAAAGCACCATAGCCCCCCCCCCTTGGATCCGCCCTTGAAGACAAATGATTGCTGTATCCAACGCGGCTAAATAATTCATATTTTCCTAACCCGCCACAAGGCACTTGAGTACCAGATGCAACGCCAAACAGGTAGAATGGTGACGCTGATGCACTACCACTGCCTGGATCCTTGCAAACAAAAGGTCCACCGCTATCACCCTATATACAAACCATTGTTTTTTTAACAGCGCAGTTAGCAGTCATGTCATGCTTTAAATTGTTTTATTGACTTCCTATTGGACGCTTGTGTCCATATTGCTATTTACAAGTTTAAATGGCATTTAAACATGGCTGAGAAAATTAAAGAAAATTACATGGCAAACCCCTGATGGAAATCCATAAGTGCAGGAAAATCCTAAGTTTAGTCTCGTGGAACCAAAATGCCGATAACATTCAATCGGTGACTTGATTTGAAGTTGAGTTTTCTGGAGAACTTTGGCCTGAGGTCCAGTCTCCGACGTTCGTCCCCAACCAATCGCTGTGCAGCTCTTCCCTGATTCGTTAATATCTGTTTTTGGAAGCGGAATCACGCTCACATCCCGGCTAAACTGTGCGTCTTCTTTTAAAATGATGACAGCAATGTCACCTTTTGGAGATGCTGATCTGAAAATTTAGTAGAATTTCACAAGGACACTTTTGCGCATGCTTAAGCTTGAACGTTTATGTTTTTAGTTTTTAGTTGATTCTGCGCGTCTCATGTAGTACAGGTTTAGGAAGTTTAAATGGACCTACCCAGCACTAGTAACAATAGATTTATGTTCTGGGTGTATATGCCACTTCAAAATTTGGATCTGTTGCGGGTACCCGCGCCCCGTGTTGTCATGCGCCCCAAGTACCACTGAGTAGGAATACGTTGTATTAAAACAGTGGGCGGCTGTGACGACGTGTCGTTTGGTTACTAATGATCCCCCACAAACGTGCTGATACCTCCCTCTTTCACCGATTCTGGCCCGGAGCGCTACCATGAAAGGAAACTCGTGGGGAAGAGCGTTGACGCCATTTGGTATGCGGACTGCGTCCTCTGCTTTTGCGGTATCAGAGTGGTTGGCTAAAAAGATTTTAATGTGCTTTAGTCTTTTGTCTAAAACTATTGTTTTTATGAATGAAGGCAAGTTTAATAATAAATATATGCTGAGGATTTCAATAAGTAATTTAACAAAGTGAAACAAGGGATCTTAGACGTAACCAGTTACAACTCATGATTTAGTTATTTTTTCAATTTAAGGTATTAAATTACTTACCAACTGCAGCAATGAACATTGAGATAATTATTGTAGATGCTGTTATAAATTTAATAGCAACCATTTTAGATCTTGTTATTGTAGAGTAGACACTGTGAGCAAAACGACTAGTGACATTACAATTTAAGGGAATCTTTAAAATTCGTGGATGTACAGTAAGGACACCAACATTTTTTATCATTAATCATATTAAAATTTAACCACCAAACCAAAGTATTTTCCTAAATCATAAATTTGAATTCTAGGAATACGCATTTTGATTTTTTATTTTCAATTTTTCGTAAAACTTTTCGTATTAAAAACAGCAAACTAAAATTACTTTTGTTATTCTTGCCGAAAGCATAATCACATAATTTTTTCAGGCCTTAGGCAAACATTTTTTTATTCATTTATTTATTTTAAAGTTTGTTTTTTTCTGATATTTTAATTTTGAAATTTAGCTAAAAACTCCATGGTATCCTATAACACATAATTATACAAAACCTTATATTATAGATAACCTGTAATTTATAAACCAGCTACTAAACACAATATTATTATTTCACCAGCATCCCAAACACAGTTACAAATTGCACATAATTAATGGATTTAAACTAATTGGTTTCAAATGCGAGCAACTTATACAGTGTATTACATTACCATTAATTAACCTTATAAAATATAATAACTGCATAAATAAAATGTTTCTCTATAGTTATGTCCATAAATACTTGGCACATGATTTATTCATATTGATTGAAATTACGCCATTTTTAAAAGCACCCACATAGTGCAGGGCGCGTAGTCAATTATTAATTTAAATAAATTACCTACCATATCAACAACATCATTTATTAAAAAATTAAAAAATCTTGTTCAGTTGTGTTGTATGTTGTATGTTGCTCTTGAATATTTTTTCATCCAATTTTCATCCCACTGTTATTGACCATTCCCATCGCCTTTGACTGAACTGCAATGAATAACATGGACAATTGTGAAGTATTTAGAACAACTTTCTTGGCAGCGCCTTGGCGGATTGGTGCAGTGTTAATATTTCAGTGCTTGTCACTCCAAAACATCGTGTTTGTTCGGTACATCACCTCGATAGCGGTATTTATTGTTGAGTCATTATGAATTTTTGTGACCTGCGTAAAAGTTAAATTAGAAATGTTCACATAAATAAAATTTAAATTCTAAAATTATTTTCTGTTGTTTGAGTAGTGACTACAACAAAATTGCAAAATTATAGGACGGCAAATACTTTTAAATAAATCTCTTAGCATCATTAAATGTTTTTTGCGGTAAGCACATTTGTAGAATAATTGAATTATTTAACACTGCTGTCATTTGCAGTCCCTTAATCCACTAAACAAAAAATGCTAAAACTGATGACTCACCGTTCGTTTACCCAGGGAAAACTGTCAGATGCCAAATCCCGCAATGGTTCAGCTAATAGCAACTAGGGGCGTCACAGGGTCTAAGAAATGATAATATTTCGATGACGTCATTTATGGGCGACCCATAAGTGTTATATTGCCAAGAGTCGCAACAGAGTCATTTTCTATCTTTTATAGCGTTATTTAATATTTTTAAGATTTTTCGCGAAATGATTAAACGAAATTTTCTTATGGGATTTAACATGCAAATAAAAACTAAACACGTGGAACTATGGTCGCTTTTTCGCAAATGACCTATGACTTCGTCACACGTGGCCTGCGAAAGAAATGATTAGTGGTACGCTTGCTAACTACTATAGGTCTATATAACGCACACAATCTTAAATTAAAAATCGGCGCACATGTGTTGACCCTTTCTTGTAAGAAAATTTAAATGTATTTGTAAAACAAAATAAATAAATACACATAATTATATTTGTAGCGGTCCTTTTGCTCGAGGGCAACAGTAAATACTTTAAAATATTAATTAAGAAAAAATTAAAATTTTAGTCCCTTTCCAGCAAACACAAAAAGTCGATTTATAGTAATTTTAAAGTAGGTCCAGCAATCGTCTATTGGTTAGGAAATATGCAGTATAGATTTTTAATTCTCCTGATATAACTTGTTTGTGATAAAAATATTCTTCGTAACTACAATTAAATTAGGCATGGTCATTAATTGCATAGTGTTGTCCTCCAGGCATCTGTTTTTAACGTAAAACTGGCTTCTAAATTGTTAAGTGAACTACTCCAGTATTACTTCTACAACGCATAGACTAGCAAACGGCACCCACACTTATCCCATTTGAAAGTTCAAAATTTTTATCCGCGATCACAATCTTTAAATTTTATCTAGCTCATATTTGGTATGTGATTCTATTTATATAATTAAAAATTTCATTAGGAGTATAAATAAATTTAAATTAAATAGTTTTATTTGTAACACTCTTTAAAGCATGCATGCTGTCTTTGACCTACAAATAAAAATCGGGCCAAAGTCGGATATTGTGCATTACAATGCTTTCTGCAAACGTTACATTTATATAGTTGGTATAATTATTGTTTAGCTACCTTCACTATTTTCGAACTAGTAATATTTACATTTACTAGCTATGAAATACATTTTAATTATTGATACTGGCTGTGAAAATGACAACAGTGCACTTAAGCTTCAGTGCCACCAACATAACAACAGTATTTGTTTTTTTCAACGCTCACTGTAGTGCAATTATCTTATATTATTGTCCATCAGTACTTTCATTTTTGTATTATACTGTCAATCAAGGTCCAACGTAGAAACAATATTGAGACATTCGTCTCCAAGTTTGACGTTAAATTCAACTTTTGAACATTTTAAGATAGTTAGTGAAGTAAATCATCTTAACATTTAGCTTTAATATAATTTATAAAAGTAAAACGTATGTTCAATGATTACTTAATTTAGAATAATTATATTTAACTTCCATTTAAACTCAACTAAAACTTGTATTCGATACAGTCCACTCTCTACATAGCGTACCTCCTCATAGCGTATACCTACACATAGCGTACTTTTCACGCATCCCTGGCTAAATCCCTATGATTTTAATGCAATAATACCTCTATATAGTGTACCTCCACATAGCGTATACCTCCACATAGCGTACTAATTTTGCTGGCCCAAAACACTCATCATGTGTAAATTTTGTCGCTACATAGCGTACTTTCAGAAATTTAAAAAATTTTAGCGCCCAGTTAAAAAAGTTACTATTTTTTTTCTTGATCTAACTGATTTTGCAAACTTATTCAATCAAAATTACTAAGCATATTCTTTGATTGATTTGCGTAGAACCAATAATTACTTTAAACATTAGAATTTTTTTTGGTTTTCATCTATAATACGGATTTTTTTTTAAATCTGTACTTTCTACATAGCGAACTCTCCTCATAACGTACTAATATTGCTGGTCCGCTGAAGTACGCTATGTAGAGAGTGGACTGTACCACTCAGAGCTACTGAAACCGCAAACTAAAAAACTATTTAAAAACTATTTCACTCCATCATAAGGTTATAAACGACAGATGCACTACACATTTAAATAAGATTGTTTCAAGGTAAAATTCATGACACGTAGTCTATGCGCATGTGCGCTGGTCAAAAAAAAGTGTGTGGCCATTCGGACAGGCGCATTTTGTGGCCACGGGCTGGTTTTCTGTTGACGGAATCCGGAAGCAGAGATGGGAGCACTGTCCACCGTTCCGGTTTTTACAATAATTGATACCCTTGGGCTGCTTAGAAAAGTGATACGCTTGAAGATTGTAAAACAATTCTGCCTAATTCAAAGATCACAGTTAATGCAATCAAACGAGGGATTTCGAATTAAATATACAGAAATATGAATTGTAAATTATAAATGAAGTGAACAAAACATATTCGAAAAACCACAAATCATAAAAATTGTTTTATCGTTACTTTGTCGTCAACTGAATATAATGCAGTCGCTTCTCCACCTTCGCTTTTGTTGGTTCTGTAGATAGAGTGCGTGTATGCTTCTCTCCAGTACACGAAATCTCCAAATATGGTGATGGAATAGAACTCACTAATTTTAAAAGTAGGTTTGGTTGCTTGAAAAACTAATTTTTTGTCTGAGCCATCAACATTCATCGAGTATATTGAATCCCATGTTGTCCAGTAAAGTCGATTCTGCGTCATGTCTAGCGCAAGGCCACGTGGTTCTTCAGGTTCAGATTTGCAATAACTTCCCTTTGAGATCCGTCCATTGCCGCCCGTTCAATTTTGTTAGAAGGGACGTTCGCCCCGTAAATCCACCTTTTTAAAAATTGTCTAGTTAAATTAAATTTTGATCAGTCTTTGAAATTAAAGGTTTTATTGCTTCTTTCAAAAAGCATGCAACGCTAGAATTTTTTCAATGTCTCCTTCAACTGACCCAGTCAATGGATTCACAGCGATTGCATCCGCAAAAGGAACTCTAGTGGTTAGGAGCAGTGTAAGACTTTTCTCGTTCGAACGGCTGAACGATGCCTCGCGAACGGGGCGCCGTTCTATTTTTCTCCGAAGGCATGAGCTTTCGATTTGAAAAGCACGAAGGCCGAGCCTCTGAGTCCGTTTTGCCCCCCGAAGGAGCCCTCGCGCTTTGGGGTGGTGGAGCGTTTTACCATTAGGGAGTCGAGTTGACAATTTCTGCTGGCACAGGTAGGTAGGCACGATGAGCTTTTAGTATGTATATCGTGAACACAGTATAGGAAGGAATAAGTATAGAAGGTACTATAATATAAAGGGTCTCACAGCTATAACGTCGTACGAACTTCCTCAAATTCTGTCTAGCCCATTTATCATATATAAATCTGTTTGTGTTTGTGCATAACTAATGTTAGTGATAGGGTGTATTTTTTTCCAGTCCCCACCTTCCTCAAACTTTATCACGTTATGATCTTAGAACCCCCATAGTATTAATGCTAATGAAAATAAAAGCAGTTGTCAGACCGATTCAAAATATTTACGTATTTTAGTTGAGTGATTAAATGTAATCTGTAAAACTAAAAGTAACTAATGTGCGGCTTTTTGTTGTTTTAGTTGTTGGATGTTGATAGTACATAGTAAATTACACACACAGTCATAAAATAAATTAAACTTATTAAACTCCATTGATATAACATTACAATTTGATAATTTATAGTATTCAAACATTTCATACTCATATCGTCTCATATAGCCCAGGCCCTGGTAGGCGGTGGGTAAGTAGGTAGTAGGTACTTAGGTACTTTTAGAGTGGAAAGTTGGAAAGGGAAAAAATCTACAGGTAGACAAAATATTGTCCGTCCGTCAAGACGGCCGGGAGGTGAAAACGCGCTTTCATGAGCTTTCAGGGACCCACATGAGCCTTGAGTCCGTTTCAAAACGCCGAAAGCTCCATGAGTCCGTTTTTTGCGCCCAAAAATTGAACGAAGCTCATGCGAGGCGAAACGAACGATTATGAACTTTTTTCTTACACTGGTTAGGAGAACCTTCTCCATGCTTGCCTCCAAATTAGCCACACTTAATGTGTACCTCTGTACATTTGTACTGCTGGTAATAAAATACAAGTGACCATAGACCCAGTCAACGGCCAGAGATAAAATATTACATTTTGAGTCACTTAGAACAACTTTCTTTGCAGCTCCTTGGCGGATCGGTGCAGTGTAAATATTTCCGTTAGTGTCACTGAAAAACACTGTTTGTTTGGTTAATCACGTCTAGAGCGTCATTGATGGGTAAGTGATTCTGAATTCTTGTAACCTGCGTTGAAGCCAAATTTAAAATGTTTTTATACATTTGATTTGGATTTCAAAATTATTACTTGTGGTTTGAGTATCGCTCACAACGTAATAACATAAAAATTACGACACATATCGGTAATTAAAATCGCTAAGCATCATTATGTGCTTTCTGCCATTGACTGGTGAACCACAAGCTACTTTGATGGCAACTTAAAAACTGATATCTAAAATCACTACTATTTTTAGTTTCAGTAAAAGTCGCCACTGGTAAAGTCGTCCCCATATTACTCACCCCTACATTTGTGACAACTTTTAAATCTTTTATTAAATTACAGAGTATTTATTGTAATCTATTCAAAAGCATTGAGTTTGGAAAAAAGCCTATAAACTGCTGACGATGAGTACAAGTAGGAAAAAATTGAATGGATTAACACTGCTGCCATTTTTAGTCACGTAATTCATTAAAAAGCGAATGATAGAACTGATGACTTACTGTTTGTTGACTCAAGGAAAACTGATTAATGCCTCCACCGCTGCCATGGCTTCCCCAGATGAGAGAAGCATTTTCATGGGTTACAGGTTCGCACCTTCTGCTGTCGTGTGGATCTGGAGCGTGGCCTTCTCGACATGTGCACTGAACGTTTCTGCTCGGAGAGTTTAACGACCTGCAAGTCCCGGGATAGAAACACTCGTCTGCTTGAGTGATGCAGTTAGGTGAATGGAGAAATGCCAAAACTGCTATTAAAAGAAGAATCTTAGGCATTTCCCTTTTTAAAAGTTGATGTCTTTTCAGTGCGTTGCATCTTTGAAATGCGCTGAAGGCCTGACAGGAAATTCCGTACAAATCGCGTATTTCTTGTCTAGATGCTAACTATTGAAAAGGTTTGATGCAAAACAGAAACACGTTTAAACGATGTAAATAACAAGTACTGTTTTGTAAATTAATATTATTATGATCATTATAATTTTATGTATGCCTTAATGAATCGGCGGATCCAGAGTTTTTTTTCATGGGGGGAAATGCTAACAATGCTAAACCGCTATATTGGAAAATGGAAGCTCCTATCTGTTAAATGCTGAAAAAAAATTTCTAAGGGGAATGGGGGCTAAAGTCATGCACTCTCCCCCTGTTCTTGATCAACAGCTGCATTACTGTGACTAGTAATGATATTGACCTATCAATTTAATCCCGAAGTCAAAATATCTAGTAATTTGGTAACTCCACTGTAGACAGTGAATAGTACCTTTCATATCACTGGTTTCGTAACTTACTAGGGAATGGTTTTACATGGTACGCTCTAATTGCAAAAAGTCATGTCTACAAAAATCAGGCTAGTTTATTATAAGTTGTAGAGACCCGAAGTAACTCGATTGCATTTTGTGTTGTTTGGTCAAAGTAGCCCGCCAAAAATTTGAAAAATTTAAATTGAAATATTTTGCCGCCCTATAACTTATACAGTTTTTATCTGATTTTGACAAAATTTGCTTTTTTTCTGACGTTTAAACCCAGTTCTAAAAAGTAATTCAGGATTTTCAAAAATTCAAAAATTTTCATTTTTTCGAAAAAAATTAAGGAAAAAATTTTTAACAAAACAAAATTTATAACAACGGCAAATTTAGCGTGACATCTTCTTACCCCTCCCTCGTAAGTATGAATGAATAAATACTTTTACAACGAAATCTTTTACATGAAAAATTTAATCACTTGTTAGTTTCCTTAACGATTAAACGTGAAGCCGCAGGTTCACATCAGGTTTAGGCAGGGGCGAACTGGGATCTATTTGTGCGGCGGATTTAACCATTACCAGATTACGCGTTCAGGGGTTCCACACTGGGTCCAGAGGCCCAAAGCTCCCGTATACCTAGTGTATTAAAAAAAGGAGGGCCCATGCGGAATTTCCGCAAATCTCTTATAGCCAGTCCGCCCCTGGGTTTAGGTATGAATATTGCTTGATTTGAATGACCTGACAAGTGATATGCAACCAGGAACGATATAAACGTAAATTTTTACCTACTTTGTATTCAGCATAAAACTTTCCGTTTCCAGTAATGTAGGTGGACAATATTCATGTTTCTACTGCAATTCAACAGACAGTAAAATTATAACACTAGAAAATATTTAATTAAAATTAATAATTAATAAGTATTGCGTTACTATGTGGAAACATTCCAGCACAGCGAATTGCGCTAATTGGAACTGTACTGCATACTGCTTTTGAATATACGCAACTAGAAGGTTAAATCATAACGACTAACGTCAGTGTTCTGGTATCCAATGAAAACAGAAATATTTTGCAATATTTACTATAACCTAATGATTATTAAATGCTAAAATGTATTTACAAAACAAAATAAATGAATAATTATAGTGATTCTTGAAGCCTTGCTTCTGCAGGACTGTAAAAGTAAATGCTTCAAAAACCACAATAAAAATTGAGATTTTAGTAAGTTACACCAAACTTGTAGATTTGGCTTTCAACTATAATTAATTGAATAGAATTTTGATTTAATTGTTTAAATAAATAATTATGCACTCATTATACAGGGTAGGCGCAACCGAATCTCTTCACTGCAATTAAAGCTAGTAGACGCAGGTGCAGATAAAAAAAAGTAACAGTAGGAACAATTTACAAACAATATTAAAACAGAAAAAGGGAAAACCATATTGTAAAATGGGATCATGTTCTTCTTCCCGCAACTTTAGGAGTAAAGTGAGGGGCTAAATATCTCATCTCAAGGTTTTAAAGGTGAATGTGACAAGTATTCAAGAAGTTTAAGGCATAATACTTGATAACACAAACAAAATCTTAATAATTTACTTGGTAAAGGTTGATATAAATGAATGTCCACGTCTATTTGCATTAGTGTGAATCAAAATTCATTTACCAACAGCCGTGTACGATCGCGATTATAAAAAATGAATGAAGTAGCAATAAAGCATACATGTTTTTATTTAAAATTAAAAGGATGTATCTCTCCTTATAGAAATCAAAACACTTTCAAAATGTAAGTTGACAAGGTAAATAACATGCTATATAGTTAAAAGTTAAAAGCTGTCGACGTACAAAGAATAGGGCAGTCATAGGATCACTCAAATGTGAATATTTAGAAGACATCATTCACGGCTAACCCCAAACCCTGACGCAAAATTAGTTCATTTTCTTGTTAAAAAAAACAATTTTTAAGTATTAATTTAGAAAAGCACAAAAAATAAATGAAAATATGAAAAAATTAAAAGTAAAACGTATTTTTTACACTTACTAAAAATGAATCTACATTTTGTACATTGACTGTTCCATTTACATAAATAATCTTTCACATGTATGTAACGTGAACTATTTAACTAGATGCGGTTTAATTGGGGATCCTATTAACAAATTGTTCAAAATTGCAAAAAAGTGTATTCACATTGTTTCAGAAAGTACAAAATTACACTTTTACGTCGTTAAAAAAATTTTCAAGACATTTGTTCCTACCTATTTACATAATTTACCGGATTTTTCACACTTTTGAGATACCAAACCAATTTCAACGTGTGATAATTATACCATTCGAAAGCTAATGACTTGTAGATTCCAAATAACGCAAAAGCGATGAGTTTATCGACAAACGTTTGCTATTTCATTTTAAAAAATCGTTACTTTTTTCGAAAATTCCGCCTAAAATTGTTTGTATGCGTCGGAGGCCAAAAACAAAATACCTGTTTTCTTAATTTTTAAAGGGCTTTAAAATGATATATCAGGCATTGACATCGGTCAACTTTGACAAAAAATTAATTAAGTTTTTTAAATACAATTAAAAATTAATCAAGATCTGAGCTGTCACACTACTTTAATTAGATTCGCTCATTTATTTCAGTTTAAATGGTGTATCGTTTATGTGTAATTCCATTTAGTAAGAGGTTCAAATTTGGATTTTAAGATTTAGCGGCAAATTCAAAAACAAAAACTTAAAATCGCCTAAAGGCATTTTGCCTAAAGCATGTTTATTATTTATTTAAATTTATGAGTCATCATCGAATTTATTGACATATTAAATTTCTATAACCTAATAAGATCAATAGGAAGTCTTGAGTTTACACAACATTTAAAGTTTTCGCGGGAAATTCAAACATTTCAATACTGTACTTTTGTTTTTTTGCTGTTAAGGCTGCACTAAAACAAGAGCTTTAGCCCTTGTTTTATTTACATTTTCTTTTATCGCTACTACCTTCAAATTGAGTAAAAATTGAAGTCCACACATGACTAAAACTTGAAAGAATAGTAAAGTAGCTACGTTTGTATAATTAATTCCAACAATTTAAAGTTGATTGTTCTAATCAAGTTCAGAATGCAACTGCAATTAGATTCTAAGCAAACTAAATAATTTCATTGTATTAGGAAATAATTATGGACCGCAGGTGGCGTATGCTAAATTTATCCGACTTCCAATAATATCATAATTTGTGTTGCTGTCTAGTCAATCAAATTTCCATAGTTGGTAAAGGAGCAAAACAAGCCATGTGTAACATTGAAACCGAAATTTAAATAAATTCTGTTTAAAATAAAGCACAAGACGCCAAAGATGAAAATAATTACTGGTACGTATTACTTTTAACTATAATAACAAATAATACTTATATAACTTACAACAGGTATTAGACACAAACAAAACTGATTACTCGCATGTTTGTGAAAAGTGCAAAACTCTCAATTTATTTGTATAAAAAATAATATTTTTTCATTTACTTTGTTTCTAGAAAAATCAAAAAGTTTAATTTAGTAGTGCATTTTAAAACACACAAAACTGTGTTTGAATATTGTGTTTGAAAATTGTAAATTTCAAATGTCCAACTGTAAACGAAACGGAAAATGCATATTGACAACTTTTTAGCATCCTCAAATACATAAAATAGTGTTTGAGGTTTGAGGTTTGAGGTTAGCTTTATTAAGGAGTCAAGAACTTTAACATACAGCTGTTTTTCAAGAACGGACTCACACAAATAAAACTAATATAAAAAATTATTAATACAGAAGAGACAATTAATCAAATTTCAATCCATTTTTACACCATAAGAATACATTTAAAACCAGCAATTGTCATGGGGTTGATAAAGGTAAATTATATGGTCTTTTTTGTTTTCAAATAATGCTCAAACAATTAAAGCCTAAAAATGCCAGCATGATTGACCTCATTTTACATCAGTAGGTAAATCATTCCATTAATCAATACATCTGTATACAGGCGACTTTCTTCTACATTGTGTTTTAAATTTAACATAATCAAGTAGTTTATTATTACTAGACTTCGTAATTCTAGTGAATTCCTTAAATTTAAAAATCCCAGCTAGACTATAAATGTCAGACCCATACTTCATTACCTTACATAAGAGTATTAGTCAAAAATAGTTAATACGTTTAATGACCGCTAATGAGTTTGTAAGCTGTAATACTATTGTGTATAGTGTTTAAGGTAGTACATTTTACTATTGGCTCAAAATGATGTTGGGTTATTTCGAATCTTTACGCACTGTGTGTGTACCTTCAAAAGTGCTGTATATTCTACTAAGGGGTTATTTTAAAACGTCGTGCAGGATTAAATACAAAATGTTATGCACAATAACGTCACACAACTAAGATGTGAGTAAAACGTAGTGATTAGTATGTAAAACACATTTAACAGGAAATAGAAATATTTACCTGGTCTAAAAGACAAAACTCATACAATTTTATTATTCACAAATGTTTTTTAAAAATCCTGTCAGCTTGTAATTTTACGTTTTTATTGTTTTTGAATGCGTTGTACCATTACTTTAAATTGCATTGCAAAATATTGCTCTAAATTTGACAACTTTAAAATGACATGAACAAGTAGAGTAACGTAAAGAGAACACTCTTCATGCTTCTATCCAAATTGGCTACACCTATTGTTTCTATGTTAAATCTGCAAAATAAAAGTTACTTTATACATGTTCAACTGCAAAAAAAAGTATAGACGTTTTTAAATCTTTTAGAACAACTGTCTTTGCAGCTCCTTAGCAAATTAGTGCTATGTAAAACCTTTCGCCCTCAACACCCCAAAACATTGTATTTGTTTGGTGCATCATGTCTGTTCTGTGTAAAACAAAAGAAAAGTTAGCATTAGGTAAAATATTATTCAATATTTATTCATGTATGTATATGTAATGATGTGGAATTTAAGCTCTGCTAAAATCATCTTCTCTACCCGCTAGCATTATCAACATCTTATTCCAACTAAAAATCATGTCTCTAAACTACTAATTAGATTTAGGGCTAACCCAAGGCACATTCTAACATTTCCAAATCTGCCTTACTTTTCGTTTTTAAAAAATTAGCTTACCGTGTGGTAGATCAGAAGGAAAAAGAGAGCGACACGGGAGCGTCGGGAGCGGTCAGTCAGCGTCAGTCGGAAGCGGACAGCTCCCACTGAAGAAATGGATGAGCAACAACGAAGCAGTTCTCCAATCCATCCCACAAGAAAACCGAGAGACAGAGACACTACTTCACTTCACTGATGCCGACACCATGAAGACCCTAGGGACCCAATGGAATCCTAGCTCTGATGACTTCTTGTTTGGTGTTGCTCCTCCGGATGGACGTCCTCAAACCAAGAGGACAGTGCTGTCAGACATCGCCAAGGTTTTTGATCCTCTCAGTTGGGTTGCCCCAGTAACAATTACAGCCAAACTAGTAACGCAATCACTTTGTGCAGAACAAGTTGAGTGGGATGAGGAACCCCCCTGCTTACGTCTGCAACAATGGACCAAGTATCGTGAGAACCTCCAAGAACTAAAAGCAATTCAAATTCCACGGTGGGTGCTGCCTTCCGCCGAATCAATATATACCTTACACGGCTTCTCAGATGCCTCGGAGAAGGCTTACGCAGCAGCAGTTTACGTAGTGACAGCTCACTCCACTCCGAATCTACTCATTTCAAAGACTTAGGTGGCTCCAGTCAAGCGAACCACCCTTCACCGACTGGAGCTATGCAGAGCTCTTCTTCTGGCGAAGCTCATCTCAAGGGTATCCAAAGCATTCACTCAACTTGACGCTGGCACTCCGGAGGCCAACGCCTGGACGGACTCTACCATAGTCCTAGCCTTGATTGCGTCCAACGCCAACCGATAGTCGACATTCGTTGGAAATCGAGTCGCTTAGATCTAGGAGCTCCTTCCTTCGTCCAAATGGAACCCTGTTCGAAGTAAGTACAACTCCGCCGACGCTGCCTCCCGCGGAATCACTCCAATGGCCATGAAGCACAGTAACTTGTGGTGGCATGGTCCAAGTTGGTTGTCATCGGTGGACATGTCACAATGCCACAAGCAACAAACGCAAACTACAGAAGAAAAACGAAAGATGACTTACCTCAACGCAGCCACCTGAAAGTGCCCAACTACTAAGCTTCTGGAGTCATTCTTTCTACTCTCTAAATTTGTGAGGGTCACCGCAAACCTTCGAAGAGGACTTTCTAAGTCAAAAGAGACCACCAGTCTCACCGCTTTAAGGCACTCTTCGTGTATAGATCAAGCATGTGCAGAGTGTAGCGTTCTCTGTTAAAATCGCCCAGCTGAACAAAACAGGCAACGTTTCATTACCAAGCAAACTGGTCTCTTTCCACCCATTCTTAGACGGGGACGGATTTATTCGTGTCAATGGTCAAATTCAAAAATCCTTAGCTCCACTCGACCAGCGCCAACGCATCCTTTTCCCCAAGAACAGTCACCTCACGAAGTTGGTAATTCAACAAGGGCACCATCGCCTACTCCACGCAGGACCACAACAAGTCAGGGCGTCCCTTTAGCAGAACTATTGGATACCCGCGGGGCAAGGAGCAGTTCGAAAGGTCACAAGACAGTGCATCGTGTGTGCCAAAGCAAAAGCTATAACTCAACAGCAACTGATGGGAGATCTTCGTTCCCAACGTTTTACCGCCTCTTCTCCGTTCACCGTCACGGGGGTAGACAATGCTGGTCCGTTTAAGCTCCGAGTGCAAAAGCTCCGAGGGCAGGCAAGATACAAGGCCTACGCTTGTATTTTTGTGTGTCTTTCCACCAAAACAGTCCATCTGGAACTAGTATCAGATTTGACCACTGGAGGATTCATTGGAGCTCTCTTCTGGTTTACCAGTCAACGGGAAAAACCGTCCTAAATGTTAAGCGACAACGGAACTAACTTCCAGGGAGCGGCCAACACCCTCAAGGAATGGTATCAGTGGCTGCAAGATCCACATGTGTGGCGATCTATATCATTAAAGGCTTACTTGGATCTGTATTAGTACGGGGTAAGCTAGTCACACGGGGGTCCGTGTTGGAAGAACAGATCTTAAGTGATTTGAAACGCTTGACCTCTTGAAACTAAAGATACTTTAACTTTAACTTTAACTTTTAATCCTAAGAGATCAACAGAAATTTCAATGCAACTCGCAGACGACGGAATTGAGTGGAAATTTATCTCTCCTAGTGCTCCACACATGGAAAGTCAGTAGAAAGCAGCCGTAAAAAAAGATAAAGTACCACCTACACTAAATTATGAAGGACGTCGGCCTCACCTATGAACAATTTTATACAGTACTCAAACGGGTGGAGGCTATTCTCAATTCTAGACCACTGTTGCCCGCCTCGACGGATCCACGAGATCCAGAACCTCTAACACCAGCTCACTTTCTCATTGGACGTCCGCTAACAGCATGGCCAGAAGCTGACCTCTCCAATTTCAACCCATCGCGTATCAACCAGTGGCAACGAGTCCAACAACTATCCCAACACTTCTGAAACTGATGGAGCAAAGAATACTTGTCCAGTCTACAGGCCTGTCTAAAAAGGTGGACACAAGAAAAGGATAACCAACTGGAAGGGGATCTGGTCATCATAAAACAAGAAAACTTGCCACCCCTCCGATGGGAGATGGCCCGAGTCACTTAAGTTCACAAGGGAGAAGACGGCCTCGTCCGAGTCGTCACGGTGAGGACAGCTAATGGAAAGTTGTTTCAACGACCTATAGTGAAACTCTGCCGACTACTGGTGGACACCCAACCATAATATGTAATAAACAGTCCATTTAATTATTCTCATTTTCATTGTTGCTCCGATGGACCAAGAGGGGTATATGTTCTGTGTAAAACAGAAGTAGAAGCAAATTTAGCATTCAGTAAAATATTATTAAATATTTATTCATGTATGTATATGTAATGATGTGAATTTTGAGCTCCGCTAAAATTACCTTCCCTATTCCTTAGCATAAGCAACATCTTATCAATCTGATAAGCATGTCTCCAAACTTCTAATCAAATTCCTACCCAAGTCGCATTCTAACATTCTCAAATCTGTCTCACTCCTCTTCTCTAGAAACTAGCTTACCGTGTAGTAGATCAGAAGGAAAAAGAGATCCAAACGAAGAACATCAAAGTTGTGTACGTGTAAATAAAGTCCCAAGTAAATTGTAATCACTAACGTGTAACCCTCAGCTCCTTTATTTCTCGCAGCACCCCTTAAGTCTAGTTCATCATCACTCATACACCAAGCATCACTATTACAGAGACGCTAAGGCTCGGCATTTACTCTGTCCCAACTCATCTTCAATTTATTACATGTCACTTTACAAGTACATTTTAGGTTTTTTTAAATCATGAAGTTAGAGCAGTTCGTATTTTAAAATCACGTAATTAGAACCATTTGCAGTTGTTAAAGCCATATTGTTAGGACGTCTTGCTGTTAAAACTATTTAATTATAATGTATTCATTGGTTCGATTTAACCGAAATTCATACAACTAGACTCAACAGGTCACTGTGGGTGAGGAAATAAGATGTTACCGCGTTAGATCGTCTCAGTCTTCGTACTCTTTAACCTATCCACGTCCCCTTCTCGACAGGAAAGGAGTCCCATTCCCTAAGAACCTACAGTAAGTAGTGGTCACTTAAAAGCACCGAAGATTGGGTTTTAATCAACCATCCAGTGACGTCTACCGTACGACACCAAGCCGTAAACGATTAGCAGTGGCCGAGGATCGAAGCCGGGTCTGAGACTGTATATTTTGTTACAGTCTGCAGTCCTAACCGCTCACCCAAGCACGCCTGCTTTCTGTTTAAACCATGCAGTTGGAGCAACTTTGACTTTTCATTACCATGTTGTTATGAATTAGTCAGCTAAAACGCACAGTTACAGTCCACTCTCTACAAAGCGTACCTCCTCATAGCGTATACCTCCACATAGCGTACTTTTCACGCATCTCTGGCTAAATCCCTATGATTTTAATGCAATAATACCTCTATATAGTGTACCTCCACATAGCGTATACCTCCACATAGCGTACTAATTTTGCTGGCCCAAAACACTCATCATGTGTAAATTCTGTCGCTACATAGCGTACTTTTAGAAATTTAAAAAATTTTAGCGCTCAGATAAAAAAGTTACTAGTTTTTTCTTGATCTAACTGATTTTGCAAACTTATTCATTCAAAATTACTAAGCATATTCGTTGATTGATTTGTGTAGAACCAATAATTACTTTAAACAGTAGAATTTTTATTGTTTTCATCTATAATACTGATTTTTTTTTAAATCTGTACTTTCTACGTAGCAAACTCTCCTCATAACGTACTAATATTGCTGGTCCGCTGAAGTACGCTATGTAGAGAGTGGACTGTAAATCAAAAGTGGAAGGAAGCGGATTTTCTTTTAGGCTAAACTGGAAGGAAGCGGATTTGTTTTTAGTGGGAAGTGGAAGGAAACGGATTTATTCCTTCGCCCACGATAAATTGTATTGATTTTTTACATAGTAAAATTTAAATTTAATTATCAGGTCAGTTTGCTTAATGTCGTGGTTCATTATATAACAATTATCAATATAGTACTCCAGAGAATTGATCCTAAAATATTATATTTGCTTTCATAACTTCCATTATATTTCAAGCAATAATCAGTTGACAAAATTCGCATTTTTTGAAGTCGATTTGCCCTATTTCTACGCGTTTACAATAGAAGTGAACTGCTAAATGTTTAGAGAGTGAAATTTATTATTTATTTACTATTGACACTACAATAGCATTTGCCATACAGACACAGTAAGAACATAACTCAATTTCTAAAATTAATAAATTTAATTTTAGATAATTTATCAATTATGTTTTAAAGTACGAAATCAAATCAAAATAAATTAAACTAGGTATGTAATAAATTCACATTCTATAGGTGATTATAAGCTATTTGACATGAGCCCCGAATAGTGGCAATCACTATTTCCTTCAACAATTTATAAAGTAGACGCATCTTCTTACGAAATGACTCAAAAAATGCTGGAATCGCCTCACGAGCACCCACTAGTAAACCAACAATTTCCAATTTCTTGAGTTGATATTTTTCCAAAAAGTACGGAATACAAGGATCGTAATGAGCTTGCCTCTCAGCATTACCTTCCTCCGCCTGACCAGACGTTTGTTCCATTCGAATTGTAGGATCCAAACCCACACTTTGATTCTGTTCGCCAGCATATAATATCCGCACGCTTAGAAGCCCCATCAGTTACTTGTTACTTCCTCGAACACATTCCAGTCAAATTGATTAAGGTGCTTCGCAATTTTCGATCGCACTTCATAGTGTCTGCTGTTTCTCAGTAAGCTACCGACATGAAATTTCCCTAGAACATGAGCGAGGGTTTCTTTCTCTTTGCAGTGTCTACAAAGGGCTGATTCTAGCGAACGACCTGGAATAGCTTTAACTGGGTATACATTAGCAGTCATTTTTAATGAATTTACCCACTCAGAGAACACATCTACCAAAATCACTAATTTAAAATTTCAATGTATGCTTTTTATCTAATTGATACAGATTTTTTATTTATTTAGACTGACTAACAAAATTATCTTTCCACTAATTGATTAGCTATTTTTTCAATCATATCTATAGCTATCTTATTTTTACTTTGATCTTGTTAAAAAATTAGACGAAAAAAAGTTATTTGACTTTTTAGAAACTTTTCACTAAGGTATAATAAAAGTAATATTTTTTTAATAAATTATATAAAGTGCACAGAATATTTGCGGTTATACTATAACTTATACAACACTATAAAGTCAGTTTTTATTTATAACCATTTTTAGTTTATTACGCACATATATATATTAGGTACAAGGTTTCAGTCAGTTTCAACCAGTTTTCGCCATTTCTAGCCAGTCAAACCGATTTTAGCCGGTGGGGTGGTTTTTATTCATAAACTAGGCTGGTTTTCAGGAACCCTCCATTAGACCACTGAAGCTAAGATTGATTTGGTTTGTAATAAATACGATTAAATACATTTGTAATAATATGCCGTGCAGAACTTAAAACACGGTATGTAAATTCAATTAGATTATGCATTATGTTTGCATAAATTAAAACGTGCTTTGACCGCTTGCTGTCGTTCTTTTCTGTTTCTCTATAGTAGATTTGTTTAACTAGTAATTGTTAAGCACTGGTTGGTCCTTTCGCCCTTAAACACAGTACGGCACCTCTAGTTTGCATTTGTGGTAGTAAAAAAGAAGTTTTAAAAAAACCCTTTTTAATCCTCGACCTGTAGAGCACGACTAAGAGAAAGACACACAGACAGAAATACACATTTCAATATAATATGTTTAAGCACATAATTTAAAAACATTTTAAGAAGGTGTGGATAATAATTTGTAAATAGGGTCACACCAACCATAAATCCTTCGTGAAAATGTAGTTGGCTGTTTTGTACACTTATGCAAGAACACAACTAAAGCAATTTACATCATAAATATCAGTAATTAGTCAGATACACGAGTTTACTTATTGCCACGCAGTGTAGCAGAAGCCATGTAGACGTATTCACACTTTCAATGACATGATTTGTGAATAATTTTTATTTCAAGGTCTGGTAGTTATTTAAAAGTAGCCGCATAATAGATGTAATATTTCTTGTGTGTGGCTTGTGTGCAGCCTGAATGAATACACCTGTTGTTTTTGGTTTTTATAATGACACACGTTTGAAAATTAAATTGTAATAGTAGGATATTTTAATTATTTTAGCTCTAAACAAAGGTATTAGTAGGCATTTGTTTTGAATACGACATAATAATTATAGAAGGAATACTCCATCGTAATAGTCTTATCTTAAATTCAACAATAGCAAATGAGATGTATATTATCCACTAGTGATAATTAGATAATACCAATATAAATCCACTGATTGGCAAGTATGTAGGAGACTGACAATATTAAAAATATAATTACCAGTTTCTAAGATATTTGTATTATTATACCTTTCCTATTCCACTTAAACCATTTGAATCCAATCAAGAACAATGATAATTAAGAAATGATGAATATGTATAATTTTTAACTAAACCACCATCTACTGTTGCATATTCTACAAAATAATAAAACGACGGGTACGTGTAGTAATTGGTGATCAAGCCAGCAGGCCCACGTTCACAATTAGGTACACAAAAATTAAAGTTTTGAAGTCATAATAATAGCTTTATTATAGTGGAATATTTAGGATGTCATTCCTTTTCTTCCCCATGGTGGAAACATAGTAGAACATTACTAATTTCAGGATACAATGCACATTTTTACCATGTAATTCATTTGCTATGCGCTTTAATATATAAATATTACGAGGTGCTTTTAATCTATCAAAATGTACGTATCCACCATCAACATAAAATAGTTTTCATATATGCTCAACAAATGTAAGGTTTTTCAGCTGACGACTGCTTTTCAGGCGTTCTATATTTTTATTGACAATTGTTTTTGAAAAATTAGACGTAGATTAAAAATCCAGCCCTTCGCGCCAGATTTGTCGACCAGGGGGGGCCAAAGTAGATGCTGAGCTTCAACAAAGGCTCGAGATAATTCATGTAGCGCTAAAAGACGATATAAGATTTATGGAAGCTCCCCTAGCATGAATGAGCCATATACAAATGTGAATTGTTGATTGGATTGTGCATGAAGAAGTGATTGATGGTGCTTCAAAAAGGGTTGACATCATTTGCTGGCAAAAAGATCTATTGTTAGGGTATATTATGGATCCCACAATACGTATCGAGTAGTCATGTCGTCAAGCGGAAGAAGTTAATATAGAAAAGCAGGCGCATTATAACCCTTGCATTCCTTACTTTTTACTATAAACTGGTACTTTAAACTATAAAATGTGAAAGACGTCATTATAGACGAGCCGTCACTATCTGAGAGCCCATTTACTAACGCATGTCCGTGATCTGCAGTAAATAATGAAAATTCAAAAAATGGTGAGAAAGATGAATTCCGAATGCCTGAGCCAGAGTTCGAAGTGTGGACGCCCGTCATGAGAACGCATATTTTCAGGTGCCTAAAACTATGATATTTGTGGGACGTCATAATGGACGATCCCTGAATACCTATAAATCATATTGATATATTTGTGACATGTCGTTACAATAGGTTCGAAAAAATTTAAAAGTTGGCAAAAAACAATGATATTTGTGGGACGTCATTATGGACGATCCCTGAACACCTATTAACAATATAGATATATTTGTGACATGTAGTTACAATAGTTCGCAAATAATTTAAAAGTTAGCAAGGGGGTACCTAAAACTATGATGTTTGTGGGACGTCATTACGGGCGACCCCTGAATACCTATTAACTATATGGATATAACAGCGACATGCAGTTAAAATTGGTGTGAAATAAGTTTAAAGTTAGCAAAGGGAGTACCTAAAACTGTTAACTGTGAAGGACGTCATTTATAGACAATCCGTCACCATCTATAGCCCATTTCCTCAAGCATATCCTTGATCTGTAGTAATAAAATGGAATCCGTAAAATGGTGAGGAAGAATATTTCTGATTGCCTGAGCCGGTGTTCGAACTGTGGACCCCCGCCATGAGTCACAAGAACTCACGACCGCTACCACTATACCAGGCTGCCATGTGAACGTACAAATGTCAGCAGTGCATTTACTTGTAATGGATATTGGTGAAAATTTTCCATGTGTATTTTTAATGGCGAAACTTGAGAAGCTCTTAGCTCCGTATGTACCTTCCATGTATTTTTAGCCCTTTTTAGATGCTAAGCAAGCATCTATTGGTCTGGTGTTTGCTGTCTGTCTGTCTGTCTGTAGCAAGGGTGTTGGTACTGTTGGTCGCACGCTACAGGTCGCATTATTTAAGCGATTGAATTAAAACCAATTTTAATCGCCTAGAAAAGCAAGCCACAAGTGCCGTATAGTTTTTATTTATTATTGAAATTATAGTTTGTTCGCAATTAACAGTTAAACGGACAAAGAATAAAATCCATGTTTCAAGATTAAAAAAAGGGCTGAAAATACAGTTTTAGGTACTCCCATTGCCAACTTTAAAATTATTTCACACCAATTTTAACTGAATGTCGCCGTTATATCTATATAGTTAATAGGTATTCAGGGGTCGTCCGTAATGACGTCCCACAAACATCATAGTTTTAGGTACCCCCTTGCCAACTTTCAAATTATTTGCAAACTATTGTAACTACATGTCACAAATATATCCAATTGGGTAATAGAACTTTTGAATTATTTGCAAACTATTGTAACTACATGTCACAAATATATCTAATTGGGTAATAGGTGTTCAGGTATCGTCCAAAATGATGTCCTACAAATATCATAGTTTTTTGCCAACTTTTACATTTTTTCCAACATATTGTAACGACACGTCACAAATATATCAATATGATTTATAGATGTTCAGGGATCAAACATAATGACGCCTTAAAAATATCATAGTTATTTGCCAACGTTTTCATTTTTTTCAAACTATTGTAACTTTATGTCACAAATATATCAATATGATTTATAGGTGTTCAGGGATCGTCCATAATGACGTCCCACAAATATCATAGTTTTTGCCAACTTTTACATTTTTTCCAAACTATTGTAACTAAATGTCACAAATATATCTATATAGTTTATAGGTATTGAGGGATCGTCTATATGACATCCCGCAAATATAGTTTTAGGTACCCCCAATTCCAACTTAAAATTTTGTTCCAAACCATTGTAACCATATGTCACAAATACATCTATATAGTTTAAAGGTATTCAGGGATCGTCCATCATGACGCCCTACAAATATCATATAGTTTTAGGCACCTGAAAATATGCGTTCTCATAACGGGGGCCCACACTTCGAACACTAGCTCAGGCATTCGGAATTCATCTTCCTCACGATTTTTCGAATTTTTAATAATTACTGCAGATCACGGACATGCGTTAGTAAATGGGCTATAGATAGTGACGGCTGGTCTATAATGACGTCTTTCACATTTTATAGTTTAAAGTACCAGTTTATAGTAAAAAGTAAGGAATGCAAGGATTATAATGCGCCTGCTTTTCTATATTAACTTCTTCCGCTTGACGACATGACTACTCCATACGTATTGTGGGATCCATATTATACCCTGACAATAGATTTTTTCGCCAGCAGATGATGTCAACCCTTTTTGAAGCACCATCAATCACTTCTTCATGCACAATCCAATCAACAATTCACATTTGTATATGGCTCATTCAGGCTAAGGGAGCTTCCATAAATCTTATATCGTCCTTTAACGCTACATGAATTATCCTGAGCCTTTGTTGAAGCTCAGCATCTACTTCGGGCCCACCTGGTCGACAAATCCCGCGCGAAGCACCGGATTTTTTCAATCTTGAAACATGGATTTTATTCTTTGTCCGTTTAACTGTTAATTGCGAACAAACTATAACTTTAATAATAACCAAAAACTATACAGCACTTGTGGCTCGCTTTTGTGGGCGATTAAAATTAGTTTCAATTCAATCGCCTAAAAAATGCGACCTGTAGCGTGCGACCAACACCCTTGGGACAGACAAACAGACAGACAGACAGCAAACACTAGACCAATGGATGCTTGCTCAGCATCTAAAAAGCATAGTTTTGCATGGACGCTTTTATAATTGTTTTCCCCACTAGAGAGTCCTCGTGATTAAATACACTGTTTTCGAATATTGTGATACCTATAAATTATATTTATACAATACGTGTATTTTTAAATGACAGCGATAACAATTCTTGTGGTTTTTGTTAACTAGAAAAACCACTATAATATAATGTTTTGGAAGCTACGATGTAAAATACTGTTTAATAACACAACAAAACTATGCAATTCAAATAAAAACTATTTTTACATTAGTTGGCCAGTTAATAAGATGCAGTGAGTGAAATTATGTAATTGTTGAATAAAATGAGTCACGCTGAACAGTAAGCACATAAATAACATGAATTTGACAAACTATATTACAGTGCTAGCAAAACTGACAGCAAAAACGATACTTAAAAAAATAAAATTACTGAATGACATTCAAATGAAACTTGTTAGAATAAGCTTCCCTCAAAAAGCTGGTAACCATTGTGACTTAAAGGCATTTTTCAGTAATTCTAAAACTTTGGAATACAGACCAAAAAACATATAAGCTTTCCTTGCTGTAATTATGTAATAAATAAAAATAGGCTAACAACTAGGGTAACATATAGCATAAAAATAAACACAGTCATACTACGACTCAGACAGTGTATATGTAAATTATGTTTCATCCTGATGCCTAAAGTTAATGAAAAATTATAAATTGCAAACTAAAGGAACAGCACAACTGTTTTGATGATGTGACAGCATAAATTATTTTTATTATTCATGATTTGATTGTACATGTGTGTATAAACATATAAGCGACATTAGTCAACTAATATGGAAACAGTCGACTTGGAACGCAAAATAGAAAAAGCCACAGAGAATGACGTACACTACGTTATGCTCAATTTTAAAAACAACTAAATTTTATACCTATTTGCATAATGTTTTGCTGGAACTTTACAGGCATTAAAATAAATACAGCAGCTGCATATCGAGGGTGAAGGACTACAAATGTTTTTTACCATTTTTCTGCAATTTTTTAAGTATTTTTTCCTAGCCCAAGGGAAATTGTCCGCATATATGATACCAAGCCCACAGTGACAATTATTTGCTGTTGCCGTTCTGTTGCTTGAGTTTAAACTTTCGAATGCGGGAAGTTGGAACTAAATGGAACGTGGCAACAGCGGCCACTTTAACCGTAATTATTAATTATTGTTTTATCGCTTGTTACTTCTTAAGCCCGACCTGCTCTGCCAGAACTCCAAAGCAGCAATATAGCTTCTTTTTCTCCTATGTTCTTAGCTACAAAACATAGTGTAGTTAGCAGGGCGTCCGCACAAAATGAATTTTCAAGTCAGAACCCAATAGCATTGCCAAAACCCAGGTAAATATGATTCTTCAGGAATTACAATTTCCAAATAATTAAGTGTAATTATTCCAAACAGCTAACAAAAAAATATTCCATAAAAAGAAGTTTTATGTTTCAACTATACGTTGTTTTAAAAATTATAAGCAGTTTAAGGTTTAACCAGGTATCACAGGATATGCTAGTTATGCATGCATTTCACTTAAACCGAGGATATGGGCACTAGAAAAAAAAATATTTCGTTTACATGTGAAATATCAGTCGGGTCTTGTTCGACTCTTATGTTATACGTGTATCTCTGATTTAAATTTTCCGTTTATTTAATTATATGATTCGTGTTTGATTGCTATCGCTTTTTGTGATATTCTCGTATAAATAAAAGTAGTAAAGCAAAATATTTATAAAGCATTTTACCCTTGAAGGTGCCACTCTATGTTCGACGATTTTAGTACTCATAAAATAGTGTATTCATACAAACTAACATGGGAACCTACCCTGCTTGAACACATGGATTCAAACGAATTGTATCATAACGTCTTCTACTGTGGCTAGTAACTGCTGCTAGTATAGTCGTTCGGGTGCAAAATGGCTTATCTCTGTTTTATTCGAATTTGCATTTTCGAAATTTTCTTGAAATAAAAAGTCAAGAAAATTCAGTGGGAATAACAGTGGAAAATTTTAGTGTAGGAAGGGTCCCCCCTTTCATTCTTTTGTAAAAACGGTTAAATTATGACTTTTAGTAAAATGTAGCTTCAAAATCACGTTTATCTATAATTATCATCCATTTGCAACTAAACATACTAAAAACACTTCAACTGCAATAGGGTCGTCCATAAATGACGTCATAGAAATTTTCTAGTTGTAGGACCGCGTAACTTTCTTGTCATCAGCTTACGTTAGCTTAATAGCACAATGCATATACTACGTTTTAGATTTTGTGATAAACGCTATCCGTCCCCTTAAATCGATAGCACATTTTTATTTCTCAATGCTGCCCCCCTTTTCTATAAACGTTAATTTTTTTTTCGAAAAAATGAATTTCTTACTTCACGTTACATTTTATTTATAATGTACCTGCATTGATTTGCCGGTATAAAAAATTAAGAATTCAAAAAAATTGCTTGAAACTTCATTTTTGAAATCCTCTGCTGTTTCAGCTGAAATCCCTTCCCCCTAGAAGATGAAACGTAATGTATAAATGACCCTTAATCATTGCGTAAATGGCTATCCCTAACATGGAATGTCCTAAATATCCAAGCATTAAACCTCCTATGATGTCATTTATGGTTCGTTCCTAATATTTACAGGAGGTTCCAAGGAATTCATGACAGCGATTTAAATCGACCTCAAACTGTATAAAAAAAATAGGTTATAGTAATCATCTTTAAAGTCTTGGATATTTAAGACATTTAATATAGTAATAATAAATAAAGGGAATGTATTCAAAAATAGCTATTTACACAATGATGAAGCTGATGCAGTCCTACAACTGGAAAATTTCTATGACGTCATTTATGGATGACCCTATTGCAGTTGAAGTGTTTTTAGTATGTTCAGTTGCAAATAGATGATAATTATAGATAAACGTAATTTTAAAGCTACATTTTACTGAAAGTCATAATTTATCCATTTTCACGAAAGTATGGAAGGGGGGACCCTTCCTGCACTAAAATTTTCCACTGTTATTCCCACTGAATTTTCTTGACTTTTTATTTCAAGAAAATTTCGAAAATGCAAATTCGAATAAAACAGAGATAAGCCATTTTGCACCCGAACGACTATACTAGCAGCAGTAACTAGCCACAGTAGAAGACGTTATGATACAATTCGTTTGAATCCATGTGTTCAAGCAGGGTAGGTTCCCATGTAAGACCTAACATAGAATCAGTTAATTATGTTTATAATTATCTTTTGTGGTATAATTATGTATATATAGGGAAGGCCAATTCAAAACTCCATGCGTTTCGCGCCCGGAGTATTGAAGGCTCCCCAGGGAGCCTAAAACTCCCAAAACTCCCTCTAAAACTCTCTAGTTTCAAAACTCCCGTAAACTCCCAAAACTCCCTTGGGAGTTTTGGGAGTTTTGGGAGTTTTGGGAGCGTACATATGAATTAATAACAATTATCAACACATTTTTCATAAACAAAATTTATGAACTTGCAATACGCCTTTTTGTCTGCTGGTTATTGCAATGTAAATCACTATGAAGTGACTCTTGCTGTGGAGGTTTGGCATTAAATTTACAGATGCCGTGTTTTGGGGAATTTTGCACTTTTAAAACTCCCAAAACTCCCAAAACTCCCAGCATGAAAACTCCCGGCGTTTAGAGAAATCCCTAGGAAGTTTTCAGAGGGAGCGCTCCCAAAACTCCCGCTTGTCAAAACTCTCAAAACTCCCAATGTTCCCTCCCTCCCAAAGCTCCCAAACTCCCTGGGAGTTTTGAATGGGCCATCCCCATGTATATATAATAATTATTAGGTGTTCTAAGGACATTTGTCCCACCAAATAGGGCTCAAATTCAACATTTTGCATCCTATGTATGGTGTGCATACGACGATCAACATAAAATACCAAGACAATGTTAATGTTATTTAAAGATCTTCCAAAACTAAAATATTTCCCTTTTTATTCATTTATTCATTTATTTATCCAGGCCCACTTAATTAAAAAAGAAATATTACTGTGCATCTAAAATTTTGAGCAATAATTCTTTTTGAACGTCAAAACTGCAGATAAATATTACGCTTCACATCGTTATGGTCGACATACCACATTCTGCACTTTTAAAGTAAAAAAAATGAAATTTTTCACATTTGTGTGTGCTAATAATACATTTTGCAATTTTGGAAATTTATTGTAGCAGTAAAATATAGTATTTCAGCGTTTTATGGATAAACTCTGACTCAGGTTTCCTTATCGACTAGGTTATTTTCTTTGTACACTTTATGGCATTGTTAGTTATTTTTGGTTTAGTATACCACCAAAAATTTTGTATTAAAAGACTTTAATCTGGCGCTTCACACTGTATTTGTCGACTACGGGCCCAATGTATATGCTGATTTTACAGCGCATTGGTTTTGACAAAGAAAAACAACATTTTTGCAATGCTACTACCATGACACCCTAACTATCAAACACAAAACCCGTGACAATGCTCAGGGCCAGATAGGCAGCATATGTCTGGCCTAAGTAAGGTTTTAACCTCCAAGGATGCAATAAACTAATGTTGATTTGCTTGCTACGGGGCAGCTGGGGCCTAGTCAAGGCCATATTAACTATAGGCTAGTCGGACCCTGGTCTAGACCAGGTCTGGACAAATTATTGGAGCTAAAAATACTTCCACAGTTGTGTCCATGCAACTGCTTACTACAATTACTGCAAATTATTTCATAATTTAACATTCATTACACACGGTTATCAATTACATAATGTCGGAAACCAACATTTTGCACTTTAAAATGAATAAACAAAGTTGAAATTACTGCGAGTCAAGTGGTATGTGATATCAATGACTAACTGCGACTGTAACTATGCAGTAATAATGTCTTGCTAAATAAAAAACCAATGACCACGTTGCGTGCAATTTTGTTCGAAGTTAAGTCTGGTTAAATAAAAATAACTGCCTTCAATGTCAAGTTTGACATGTCGAAATAAAAGGCTTAGAATATTATTTTTATTTTCATGTTATTTAAATTAAAATTCCCAGCACCTTAGTATTACCTAAAAACTGACGTAGCAATTAAAAATTAAATGCTAACTATAATAAAAAGGGAGCGGTGGGGGGAGGGGGGGGGGGGGGTAGTGGCTTTAACTGTCAAGTAATCAGTATGGAAGCGTATGTCTTTCACTAGGCTGCAAGCACGTACCACAGAAAAGCATGCTAATTTTTACGTCCGCACTGGGCTGTCTGCACCTACTACTCTCTGGTATGCCACCAGATGATAAACAGGAAACTTCATGTACCAATAGTTGGTAGGCCGTACCCTGTTTTAGTTACGGCCTTTCCGCACAGTACGGGTTGGATCCAAATGATAATGAAAATCCTAAAATTGTTGAATTTTTATTGATATAATGTGGGTGTAAGGGAAACTGTAGTTTTAAATTTTCTGCTAAAGGGATTAAGATAAGCCCATTATAATGTTTGGATCTAAATAAATGATTTTATATGTACGTCAATTACAATCATCTAGTATTGTTTGGCACATTAAATGCAGTTTGTTTTACTGAAACTACTTTTACTAAAGAAGGATGTTATGATACACTAAGATTTTATTTCCCAGAAAAACATAAATAATTTAGTTGTGCATTCCAAGAAAACGATTACTATCTTTTTGCATTCAAAAAACGTTTTTCATGTTTTCGTGTATGCCAAAGAAACGTTTGTAGTTTCCTTGTGTTTCCAAAAATTGTTGCGTCTATGTGTATATCGAAAAAGCGTTTGTGGTGTCCTTTTGTTTGTATCTAAAACATCTGTAGTGTTCTTGTGTATTCAAATAAAATATATAAAGTGTCATTGTGTATTTCAAGCAAACGTTTTTAAAGTCCTTAAGTGTTCCAAAGAAACGTTTTTGGTGTGCATGTGTGCTCTAAGGAAACGTTTGCGATGTCCTTGCGTGATCCAACAAAACGTTTGTAAAGTCCTAGCTCATTTTAAGAAAACGTTTTTGATGTCTTTGTGTGCTCCAAGAAAACTTGTGTGATGTCCTTGCGTGTTCTAAAAAAACGTTTGTGATGTGCTTGTGTATTTTAAGAAAACGTTTTATATGCTCTTGTGAAATCCAATAAACGTTTGTGATGTCCTTGTGTGTTACATGGAAACCTTTGTGATGTCCTTGTTTATTCTAAGTAAACGTTTTTGGTGTCTTTGTGTAATAAAGAGAAAAGTTTTTAATGTCCTTGCGTGTCCAAGAAAACGTGTGTGATGTCCTTGTGTATTCCAAGGAAATGTTTTTGATGTCCTTTTGTGTTCTAAGGAAACGCCTATGCCACGTTGTGCTTTGCATAACACACATTCCTAAGCACAGCCCTAACCAAATATTTATTCTGCTTTTTCGAATTATTTGGCTGCAAAAAAGCGCAGTTCATCATTTTACAGCTTGACTAGGGCATTATCCAGTTGTTTGCCTGGGGCGCCGTTTGCCTTTTAAGACCGGTCTTGTTGGCTTGTAAATAAAATATGTAAAGTGTAGGTTTATTTTTGTGCTAAGACGGGGTTTGGTTTTAATGGCATGTTATGTTAACTATTTACACAATATTTATGCTGATAATAGCTTGGTTATATAGGGCTCTTAAAATTTTTATATTACCCTGCCACTATTTAAATACGACTTCTAATTTAGATGACGTTATTCAGGTGCAAGAGCGGATCCAAAGGGGGGGGGGGGCTATGGTGCTTTAGCCCTCGCCCCCCTAGAAGCGAATTTTTTAACATTGCGAACATAGGAGCGGCCATTTTTCAAGATGGCTGCTTCTATCTTCTTAACATTGTAAGCCCCCTCCAGGAGGCCATTAGCCCCCTCCATATACAATTTCTGGATCCGCCCCTTTATCAGGTGTCTTTCTTATTAACGTCTCGCTTTTCACGGGTCTTCACTTTATTAGTATTGATATGCTTGTCTAGAGGCTGTCTACTGCTAAAAAAGAAAGAACTGGTTCGCTTTTAACAAAAAGTGGGAAAAAAACAAATTTGTTCCTTCACCCTTGATATTTTGCTTAAACTCAGTATACTAAAATAAAAGTACAGTAACATTTTTTTTGCAACACTTTTTTTAAACCGACCAAAAGTGTTGCAAATACGCAAGCACTTGTTTATAAAAACAGAATGGCAACTTTAATTAATTACATTTTTGCAAAACCTATTCTTCTATTCTTTTATAATTAAGTGTATTAAAAACAAAAGGAATAAAACCAAGTGCACTTGCATAGAGCTGGTTCAGTCTGAGTTGAATTTTTTCTCCGTTACAACCTAAATTTCTTAACTGCTGAATGTAACAATCAGTTTAAAACTTTTACTTGCACCTTATTTAGTAACTGCATTCACTGCGTACGTCTACCCTGAGCCACACTATGTGCAATAAAAAAATTGCTAGCCTTTATTGCTTAGTCTTATGTGGTACTGCAGCGCTCCTGGCTAGTTCTGCATTTGCTGACGGTGGCCACGACTACAGTAAGTAAGGTATTTTTTTCAATTTCAGGGATTGACTAATATTTGTAGTTTGCACGTTAATTAACGTTAGTATAAATTGTTTAAACATAAACTTGTAGAAATAATGTATGCACCATTTTTATACTAGTTATTTGTTTTTAATAGTAATATGCATCAACTTATATTGAAAGTACCTCAGGTAACGTAGAGCTTTATACCTATCCGTCCCAATAATGTCTTGACAACAACAAGAGTAATTAATTTTGTTAATTATTTTTCTACTAAATTAGATGAATCAGACGAAGATGCAGCTCCCTCTGTAATTGATTATAAATTGAGTGAAAAGCTCAAAGAGAAAGATAGTACTGCGGACGTTATTATAACTATGAAAGACTCTACAGCAGCTATCCTCAAGAACATCCGTAAGCAAAAATTTCGAAACCGAAAAATGAAACTGACACAGATGGTAGGTGACCTCAAAACCTTTTGCAGAGGCTCTCAAAACAAACTCGAAGATGCTCTCAAATCATCAGGAAAGCGGGAAAATGAGCATTACCAAAAAATGTGGATCACTAATCAAATGATCTTAAGAAAGGCAAACAAGGATGACCTTAGAAAATTGAAAAAAATGGATGGAAGTAACATCGATAACATTAAACAAGTAGAGATCTTCAAATTAGACGATAAAGTTGAAAGCGTTAATGATGGTGTTGGTGATGGGGCGATGATCGAAAGTGTTTCCGCCCAACCTCAATGGGGAGTTGCCAAGATGAATTGCTCTGGCGTATGGGCCCAGGGAATTAATGGAACTGGCGTCCGTATTGCAACAATTGACACTGGAGTTCGTGGTACTCACGAGGCCTTGGCAGGGAACTTCCTTGGACCATACGGTTGGTTCGATCCCTCTGGAAAAACTTTGACGCCGAACGATGGTAACGGCCATGGAACTCACACCATGGGCACCTTTTGTGGTATGACGAATGGTATTGGAGTCGCACCCGGGGCCAAGTGGATGGCTTGCAAGGGATGTGCTGACAGTTCTTGTTCTCAGTCCGATTTGTTGAGTTGCGGCCAATGGACGTTGTGTCCCACCTTAGCTGATGGCAGTAGTAAAGATTGTAGCCAAGCTCCTAATATTGTTAGTAACAGCTGGGCTAGTTCTAGTGGACCACCCCCTACCTGGTACGACGGGATTATAAACGCATGGTTCACTGCAGGCATTATTCCCCTATTTGCTAATGGAAATACAGGTCCAACATGTGGAACGTGTTGTTACCCTGCTAACTCAGTTACTAATAATGCAATAGGTGTGGGCGCCACAGATAGTAACGATAAGGTTTGTTCCTTCAGCAGCGTTGGTCCTACAACCGATGGCAGAATGTCGCCTACTATATCAGCACCAGGGGCCAGTGTAGTATCGGCATACTCCACTTCCGACACTGCCTATGCTACATTGTCTGGGACGAGCATGGCCTGTCCCCATGCGGCAGGTGTCGTGGCTCTGATTCTACAAAATAACCCGGAATTAAATATCACTCAGGTACGCTCTTGTTTGACGAATGGCTCTGTCCCAACGGCACCCACAAATGTAACGTGTGGTAGCGCCTCTGATAAAGTATATCCTAATAATCAAGTTGGATACGGGAGACTAGATGCAGGCCAAGCTATAGCTTTTTCGAATAGTACTTATTCCTAGTTTGGCCTTATTTATTATTTCCTGAGCGTAGTCCTAAAATGTTATATTGTTTGCTTTAATACTATGCTATGGTTTGTAGTTTTAAATTAGATTGAGCTTATTTAAACTATACAATCATGCAAATAAATATTGTGCCTTGTGGTCACCAATGTAAACAAAAATATTTTTTTTTATTATTTCAATTTAAATTTTGACCACATTATTAATTTAAAAAACACAAAATCGGCATATCGAGGGCGAAGTATCAAAATGGTTTGCTTCCACTTTTTGTTGAAAGCAAAATGGTTTCCTTCCATTTTTAGCTGCAGACAGCCTTTATACAGGTATAACCACACAGGAAAGACGTATTGCATGGTTTTATTGGGAGGGTGCATAAATGACGTCACGCAAATTAGGGGTCGTCTACAAATGACCTAATGGAAATATCCTCATTTTAGGAACTCCATGATACCACTATAAGTATCAGCAGCGTAACCATTATGTTAATGGCTATCTTCATCTTCAACATGGGATATGATATGATCGCTATGCAAGTAAACCAATTTACGCTACCTGTGATGTCATTAATGGACGATCCCTTACCACTTTTTTAGCCCCTACTCATTCTCATTTCACCTAAAATAAAGAAAGAGAGAAAATCTGACAACTTTTACATCTTCTTATTCCTATTCATGGTGTTCGCTGTGTTCGCGATTCCTCTCTACGAATTCTTCTTAAGTTTATTATAAATTAACATTGAGGTCAATCGGACCAAAGTATATAAATTATAAATATCAAAATATATATCGTGAATTACCTTTAATCAATCTGGACCCGGAATCGGAAATCTCAGATGCCACACCCGTGGCATCTGTAAGCGTATCAGTTATAACTTATTATATTGTAATTCATTATATTGTAAACCATTGGACGAAATCTGAAAAACAAAATGAAAACATGAATTAATAATTATTATTCAGTTGTGGCCCTCGACCTTATGTCGTTTGGGAAATATTACATTTGAAAAATAACTTATCTTTTTCCTTTTTGATTTAAACAATTAATATAAATATTTATCTTTAAACTTACCTTCGCATCTTCGTTCGTTGAGTGTTCTCATTTAAATTGGGAAACCTTCCGTTGATTCTCACACCTTCCATCATTGAATCTAGAATTAAGAAATACCAAATTAAGTTAACATAGTTTGCATCTTAATTAATTGGCTCATTCATTAGTCGTCAGCAGTGGTTACATGAACCCGCTCGATGTAATTTAGGGACTTCGGTTCATACAACAAAATAGGCAAAAATCAGTAAAAACATATTCAAAATTGAGGGGAGACAGGTAGAGGCGAACCCGCAGCTCCTGCTGTATTTTGCAGGTTTGTTCTCCAAGTTGGAATGGTCGATGGAGCGGAGACGCTATTCGCCATTTCCGGCAACACGACTTTGCCATCGTCCATCCAACCTCCCCGACTAATCTAATTGGCAAAATTAACTTAACTAAAAGAAAAGTAAGACTAATCAAAATAAAATGTAAAATAACAAAATTTACCTGATTGGCATCCAAAATTCAGGGTCGTTGGTTGGCCTGAACTGATGGTAATGGTGCGGTGTGTGTCTGTCGCATGCCTTCTCCCGTTTCGCAGACACTCTCCACCGCACCTCTCCATCCTTTCTGGGCTGGATGTGGTTGCTGGGCACGGAGTCAGCACCACTTCCCCAACGACCCTCCTGAAAAATAAACAAAATAAAATTAACTTAAATAAAAATAAAACTTACCTTCAATTGGTTCAAAATTCAGGACAAGTCGTTGCTGCTGAACTGGAAGGTCGGGAACAACAAGCGATTGCCGTCTGGAATGCTCGGCAACTCAAACGCTTTGTTGTGTCCCTTGTCTGTCCCGTCCAGCGGCGTTGGAGCTGAGGGCCATGGGAGGATGTCAAGCGTTCCCAAGGCCTACAACCTTTACGCTGGCTTGTCCTCCTGCAAAGAGAAGCAAAATATATAAGTCTTCTTTCTCTCCTTCTCATTGGCAATAAAATAGATATATTCGGCAAAATTTCCCGAGCAGACCGAATTTCCTCCGAAGGACCTAGGACCATTCGACCGTCTACATGCTCCGTTTGCCGTCAACGGTCGATGTGGTCCAGTGGTCCCTCAGGGGGTCGGGAGCTCGTGGTGGCGAAGCCAGGGCCGTGGATGACATTATTCTCAGCCTTGACCTCAGCCACCGAGCTACGCTGCTCTTGGAATTCTTAAACGTAAAATTAAAGCATAAATCCTAGCTAAAATAAATTACGCATTTAAAATTAAAATAAATAAAATTAGCATTCTTACCATCTGTAGCTATGCTGGAGTGCTTCAGCTGGAGTTTCAGTTGAGCCTCCCTCCCCCTTCTTTATAGGTCTCCGGCCTCCTCTGGAGTGGTGGAACACCCCCGTAAATAATTTAAAATACTACCATCTGACACCTACCATCTTTCACACCCTCATATTTATTATTAAATTATAAAAATAAAATGAATTCCACATTTCCAGGGGTTTCATAGATGCATATGGGTGAAAGGGATGTGGTAAACTCAGGTATGGCCTCCCATCCTCACTATATTTGGGAAGGAGACTACCATACTCGTTTTACACGGTGCGGGGTAGGCTTAGCCCTACCCCCCTCGTCACCAAAAGCACCAAAAACCCCGTAAAATTTCGATCAGAAAACATTTTTTTTACCTGAAAATAAATAAAAAGTGAAATTAGTATGTATGTGCAGTCAAGCAACATACGCCATTTCCGCATAAAAATATTATTCTGATAGACCTATAGGGAAAATTAATACATACCATTCCCACATGAAAATAAATAAGTATATATAGGTATTGTAGGGATCACCAGCAGCTATTCCCTGAAATAAAAATATAAATAATGGCACGATTCGAGGTTGCAAACTCGAATCCAACGCCGCCTATCCGAATTTCGTATGAGTTGCCCTTTGGCTTCTCAAATAGTGCATAAATATCATCTCAATATTCATAGCCCCGTCCAAAACAGCAAGTCGACCATAAGGAAAGACCGCTATTTGCCGGGATGCTGCAGTGGGCTCGGCCAAGTCCGCCACGTTGCCGTTCTTACGAACGGAACATCAGCATCTCCCTTGCGGCTGAACTCCCCGGGAGTACATATGCCATCAGCACTATCATGAGCTGGGCCTATGTAATCCCTATGCCGGAGAGTGAACGAGAGGCAACCAAGGCGCCGTCTCCGTTCGCCCGTATAAACTTGGCAACTTCACACACCATGACCATGCCACAGCCAAGTGCATTTCATCAGCTTATAGTAAAATCGCCAGCATCACTCATTATTGTGTGTGCCTTAATGCGAATCAGAGCTTCCTAAAATTCATCCGAATTTTCACTCGAAAACTTTTCATCATTTTCGAAACTTTCTTTTTTATTTTTGAAAAACCTACCATCTCTTAGTAGCAAAGTTTATCTTCTTCCTTATCACTGTTTTAAGTGATCATCATCTAATTTCACCTCGAAAAAATCGCGTAAGAATTTTCGGGGGATTGAAATTCGTAGCCTAAGCTTATACGCCTAGTCTTGTTAAAAGCGGGCAGCTACCCATCAAAAGCCAAAAGGTCAAATATCAAATTAAATATTATTAAGACAGTGCAGTTTTGACCTCATCAGTAGTGGAATCGCGAGTCAAATTCCATCCGGGGACATCCCAGATTCCCTAATTTCGATCTACCAAGAGCTGCCGTCTTGCAAAAAGGTAAATACATCTTCCTTTTCATTCTTGCATTTCCTGAAAAACTCACAGTGCCAAATCACTTCTAATAAAACAGGGGAGTTTAACCTGGGTGATTCGCACGTAAGTGGGGAAGGTTGGGAATCTACTTGCCGGTATTAGCATGCCGGGTGGGTTCACTGACCCAGGCCATGCTTCCCTAAACTAAGTAGCGCATGCTGAAAGGGAACATGGATGCAAGTGCATGGGCATTGCATTGGTATGGTTGAGTATTGGGGATAAATTTTGTTAACTAAATTCTAATTGATGTGCTTACCGAACCTTTTCAGTACTTGATTAGAACCAAAGTCAAAATCAGGGTTTCTCCTCAAAGGACTTCATTCCAATAGAAAGGAACCGGACCAACGAGAAGACATCGCCGGGTCCCGTGAAAAATTCTTCGGTGCTGTCGTGGAGGACCTCAGCACATTAATCCTCAAGTAAGGAGAAAGAAGAAATTCCGAAGAAAGCAAGCGACTTCACATCAATCCGGGTCGAAGAACCACGTCGCCGGAAAAATCGTAAGTTGGCTTGTTAAAAATTAAGTAGAGCATAAGTAGTCATAAGCTCATATCACCCCGTTAGAATTTTCATTTCCCATTACTAATTTTTCTTGAGAAAAAGTGAAGTTGTAAGGTCCAAGACCTTCCTTTAACCCATTCTCAGTTTTTCGATCCCTAATTCTTTATTTTCCTGCAGAAGGAAAATTCTAAACATTTAGGAATCTCAGTCATTTCCCAGGTTCTTCAAGTTTAAAAGAAAGTTCCATCAGTGTATGTCTGATCACGGTCAGGCCATAATAGTGAACAACGTAGATAGATCAATCAGATATTGGTACCAGGTCACAGGACACAAGTACCTATCTGAATTACAGGTTGCCGTTTTGATCAATTTTGTGTGCGACGGCTTGGGTCTCACACTGGTTACCGAATTCCCACTTAATTTACCTGAAATTAAAATTATTTTTCTACATTTCGAAGAAAGAATTCATCATATTGCTATTAATTAGCATACAGAGATTAGATATCTGGTTTTATCTGCTTCTCAATTGAAATCATTTATAGAAACAATTATCAGTTTTCATCGGGCATTAGAATAATAGAAGTTCATTTGATTTACATTCAGTCTTCAGTCGAAACGTTTATAATTTAATGCAAAATTTAAACCATTCTAGTGAGTTTTTACCTAACAGAGAAGCTTATAACTTCTTTAATAAGATTAATTAAGCTCTCAAGCTTTGGCACAGGGCTGAAGGCAGGGCGCATCTCACGAAACCTCAGTTAGTTTCATTCATTAATTTTGTGATTAATGACATATGTTTAACCCTCAATATTCTTCCTGAAAATTTACAGTATCAACCCATTACTGCTGAACTTCTGCGCCATTTTGTTAACGGCATAATTAGTTGGCATAACGACGTTGGCAAAGCATATATCAGCAGACCGCAAGTCTTCGGCGTAATTCGTATCACCTTGAAATTCTTCAAGGATCAGAATTATCCCGAATTTGCTCATTTTTGGTAAAACAATATTCTTTCCTATTTTTCTTCCTCTACAAACTTATTGAATCCGATATTGTAAGTTGATGTCTAATATTGTCAGAAACCTTATTATTTCTAACGTTACTCAGGCCGTTCGACGTTGGTACCGAGTAGAAGGTCACCAACTTATCAACAAAAGCCAAGTCCACCAACTTATCGAATATTTATTAAAGGCATTGAGCCTAGACCAAGCCACATCAACTTCCAATACCGAGTTATTACTCCCAGGTACACCCGAATTCACTGACAAGTTAATGACAAGTTTCCTTGGTTGGTGGTCCGAATTTGGTTATATTAGGGAAGTTCATTTAGGAAAATTAATGCACGTTGTATTCCAGATTGTTAACGACGATACTAAATTCCTAGGACAACAATATCAGGGAAAATTTTAAATTCAGGAGTCAATTTATTTCTAATTCAGCTCTTACCTTTCGAATCAAACTAAAAATAGGTGGTTGGTACGAAAACGTAGGTCTTCAATATATATCTCTTCCACAAGCTAGAAGCTTGATCACCCACGTTCTAGAACTCTTAGGTCTTGTAGACGTTCCTCAAGCCATACCTATCCATTACCCCACTCCCTACTCCTTTGAAAACTTTTCTCAAAGATTTAGGGACGCAGTGTGGGGCTGGCATAACGAAATAGGGTTTCAGTATATGACCCTAGCTCAGGTAAACGAATTATTTGCAATTGTTTTAGCCAGGGACGATCACGAATCGTCCAAATTCAACTTGCAAAGGGCATTTCGCCACGATCTTGATCGTTAAAAATTTGCGTAACATTGAATGTCATCACTTCTTCCCATTATTTTCATCCATAGAATTGAAGATACTACTGATTTTTGGCATTCTGTAAGTGGTTATCATTTATAAACCGAATCCTAAAAGGATTTCTTAACTGAATACGTACTACGAATTTTACAGCTCAGAGAGAACCCTCAATCACCAGTAGCAACTCAAGTCCCGCATTTGAATCCGAGTGATTTTACCCGAAAATTCAAGCGCGCGATCTGGGCCTGGTATTTCGATATTGGAAACCAATATCTTACCTACGTTCAAACTCGTAATATCACCCTTGTTATAATTTGAAATCCTTTATTAATTAATAAAATTTTGTGAATGTCATTTGTCGAAACTATTGAATTAAATTTCCAAATAAAAGCTGCAATCACCAACTGGGAAAGTCTATACGGTCATCAATATTTAAACCTACAGCAGGTAGACGATTTAATTAAGTATATCTTTATCAAATTAGGCATTACTGGATTACCAAATCCACCAATTAGTGATTTTCCATCTCCCCATACTTACCTTAATTTTGTAGATCGTTTCCACATCTCCGTAACGAGTTGGTACCAAGAGATCGGACATCTCTATTTGTCCACTGATCAATTGGAACAATTCTTTGTAGAGGTGATTGAGTTCGACGAACTCAATTTAATTATTAATAACGCTATTCAAATCTTTAATACTGATTCAAATTAATTTATTTTTGTATGTCATTTCTTTTACCTACTATTTTGGTTCACCGTATTGTAACTTCAGTTCGTTATTGGTTTGCTCTCACAGGATATCAATACTTATCCCAAGACCAGACTAATCACTTGATTGAATTTGTGACCGAATATTTAGGCCTTCGATCGCCCGTCACAAATTCAATCTCAGCATTTATTCCCCATTTAACTTTATCTAATTTCCCAGAAAAATTAAGGTATTCAATTCTGAGTTGGTACTACGTATTCAGCTTTCAGTATCTCACCGACCACGAAATCAGTCAACTTCTTGCTATAATAGCAATTTACGATCAAGGTAGTGTTGATAACGCCGCTGCAACTTCTGATAATTCATATTAAAGGATTAATTAAAAATTTATGTCTTTGATTAAACCTGTAATATTAAAAGCTCAAAGTGAACAAGCCTTGCAATATTGGCATCGATTTGTCAATTACCAAGTCATCACATCAGAACAACTGGGTACTCTTATAGCTTTCATTCATCACCATCTAGGTTTAAGAGAGACTTCTACCTCTCCCATCGTTAGCCCAATCACATATTAACCGTCTACTGACTTTATTCTTGTATTTAATCAGGGTATTCAGTGTTGGTATACTACCTTGGGTCGACATCTGATTACTCCCCATCAATTGGAAATATTATTAGCTGTCACCAACCAGTATCTCAACACAACAACATTTTTAGGTTAATCAAAATTTAAATAATAAGTAATAAATTCTCGTATGTCAAACCTAAGCCCGTATTGGGCAATTGAACGTATAGACAAAAGCATTCGTCGTTAGTATAAAATCCTAGGCCAATTTCAAAGTACGAAGGCACAACTCAAGGATCTTATTGTATTTGTAATCAATAAATTAGATATCCCACAGGGATTAGGTACTTTATTTAACGAGGAAATTCCTCATTTGAATTTAATAAATTTTAACAATAAGATAAAACTTGCCCTTGTGGATTGGTACTTCGTCATCGGTCATAAGCATCTTTCGATAGACCAGACTAAGGTCCTCATCAGTGTTGTCCTTAGTTACGACGATTTAAATTCAATTAATTTAGAAAATTCTACCAATTCTTCATAACTGAATTTACCATTTCTCAATTGTTTAAAACTGATGAATCATATCCCACATCCTGATTTAAGAACCTTACTCATCCACTCAATTCTTCTTTGGTTTAAAGAAGAAGGTTTCCTTTTTCTAGAAGAACAACAACTCAGAGGTTTCATTACTTTTGTAAGTTGTTATATTGATTTCCTTTTCCCATAATAAAACATCCCTGAATGCCCTTCCTTGACCCTACTGTCCTAGTTCAACGTATAAAAGATTCCATAAGATATTGGCATTCAATTATTGCACATCAATATCTCCCTGAATCTGAATTAGAATTGTTCATTGAATTCATCCTTAAGCAATTAAACCTTCAAGCATCTCCTACCAATATAATCCAAGTAAACCCGTTCCTTCAACACACGAATTTCTTTCAAGAATTCTTGAAGGCGGTATTCCTTTGGTATTTTGGTGGAGGTTATAACTATTTATCAACTGTTCAGTTGGACGATTTTATATCCATAATTACTGCATATGATAAATACGGAGGTATTAACTTGTAATATTTTATAATTTATGTTTAGAAAACTGAATATATTTTTGTGATCCTATCCTTTTAGCAAAGCGAATTACAGATTCAGTAAAATACTGGCACGTCACTATTGGGTACCAGTTCCTCCCGGTGTCTGAACTTCGCTTCCTAAACATATTCATATTAAACTTCTTAGGTATTCAATACCATTCATCTTGCCCGATCGAAACTGATATTTCCCATCTTGGTGCCGCAATTTTTCCCGTAAGATTCAGAGACGCCGTATTCACCTGGTATTGCGGCATTGGTCGTCATCACTTGACTTTTAATCAACTAGAAGAATTTCATACTACTGTTAATTTCTTTGATGAACACGGTGGATCTTTAAATCATCATCTTGCCTCTTTTATAAATAATTGAATAAATGTACTTCGGCACACCGATTGAGTTTAAATTCCAAATCCAAGCACACATAAATGACTGGTATACTAACGTAGGTTTCCAAACCCATACACAGTTTTCGAAGAACATATTCTTTGAATTTGTCCTTGCCCGTTTGGAAATCCAGAACGACAGGGATTCTCCTGTAGCAACCACCCATACACGCCTGACTCCACAAAATTACATACGTTTCTACGCAGAGTCCGTGTATACTTGGTTCCTTACCCGTTCCGAAATTCCTGAAGCTACCCACAGCGCATATCAATATCTTTTCATGGCTGCTGCTCATGATCAAGCTTTATGAATACCTAGATTTATAGCAACTAAAAGAAAAGATAGTATACGTTTGTTCATGAACTTCAGTGATCCCCATAAATTAATAAAAAGAATAAAATCTGAAATAATATACTGGCATATCATCGAAGGTTGTAAACATTTCTCAGCAATTAGCACTGAGAACTTCCGTTATTTTGTCTTAAATTATTCGGACTACGTGAGAATAAAAATTCTCCCATTAGTCTTCCAAAGTTTAATTCCCAATCTTTTAGCAGGAAATACCAAGCCGCGGTATTTCACTGGTTTCTCAATTTAGATCCCATTCCCATTGTTAGTTGTCAACAACAACTTTTCTTTTCCATAATAGAAAAAGTTAACATCATTGAATGAGTGATCCCACACCTGTTGAATTGGTTACCCAAACCGAAAACGCCATAAGATTCTGGTTTGCACAGGAGGGAAAACACATCATTACTGAAGCCCAGTTAACTTTTTTTATTAATTTTGTTTTCCACAAATTAAGACTTCAGACAGGTTTAAACGGTCCAATAGCTACGTCAATACCACATCTCAACGCAGAAAATTGGTTTCCTAAGCTTAAAGAAGCAGTATTTATATATTTTATAGCCATAAATCGTCTAAGTTTGTCTTACGCACAAGCCCGTAAATTTTTCCAATTGTGTATGGCATATGATAACTACGGTTGTAGTGACCCAAGAGTGAATGCAGCGAATCAACTCGATTAGAGAATCAAATTTTCCTCGTAAGTTCGTAGCTTCAGTAGTCATTTGGCATAGACAAGTAGGTCATAGGCATTTGACAAAAACACAACTTCTTGGCTTCATCATAATTGTACTTGATCACATAAGAGAATTCTGCATCCGCAGGGCACAATCAAATCTTTTTATTAGAACTCATTGGAGAGTAATTTGGAATCGAATTAAGCACAAAATCCTTAGGTCTTAGACCATTACGCCGTCAACTTTGTTGATAAAGGCGTCCTTCCCATAATATTGATTTCATTACTAATTAATTGTGAATCTTGTAGTTGCAGACTTGGTGGATTGGGAGACGAACAGCTTCTCGATCTACAACTACACAAAATCTTCGTAAAGATCATTTAGCTAGAATTTGGGACGCAAACCGTGACTCGAATTTCTTGAAAACACACTAGTGGTCTGGTCATACAAAAAGGATAAAATAAAATAAGAGTACCTTCGCAAATAAAATCAAATTTGTTCATTTGAGGTCTAATATCAAAATTTATTTCTGAGTCACATTTATTTAGAAACCCGTGTCAATTGTTCCGCAAGAACAATTTTACGCCTTCAGTAAAGACGCATTCACTTGGTTCTTCTCTGGAGGTCACTCTACAATCGATTCTGATCAGCTGTGCGTACTCATCATATTTGCCCTCTACGCATTCGAAACTATCAATTTATTCTTCCCGGAATTGGAACAACAGGAACTGAACAAATCTTTGGCCTACCTCGGACTGTGGTATCAACTTAAGGAGAGCTTCGCGCCCCATTCAATCACCACCGGGACACCAAAGATTTGCACAGGTATTTCTGCATTCCTACGGGAGAACAAAAATAAAGTTATACATATTTCTAAACATAAAGAATTCCCATATTTTGTAAATTGAACTTTTCACTAATCTCACCCTTACAACCTTGAGAACAGGTGGTAGTCCGCGTAAAGCTGAAAAGCCGTCTCCGACCTCTACACAAGCCAGCGAGTATTCTCACAAGTTTTACCCACCTATAAACTTCAAACCGTTCTCAAAATTAAAGTGAAAGTGAAGAAAGTTCATTTTACAAGAATATCCCGGAGAAAACAGCCCGAAGCGCACGGATATACTCTTCTGAAATCCGACACTAACGGACTGATTCTCCAATATCTCAATTCCTAATAAAGAATTAAATTCTCCGAGGTCTTTGACCAAAATTAAAGTTAGCTAGTTAGAATTAAAAATAATTACAAATATTTTCCTTTTTCAATAGCTTTTCATTACTTGGTATGATTTAGAATATCTACCATTATTTAAGGACAAGAACTGCGGGGAAAAATAGAAAAGCGGAGAAAGCTTGCTTTCACCAATTTTCATTACTAGTTAAGTAATAATAATAATAAATAGATAGGTTTAAAGTTTCCGAAAAACTCCAAGGAGTTTATTAAAAGTAGTGTATGCATTCTAATTTTACAAGTATTTGAATAATCAAAAGTTTTTCTCTGACATTTCTCTCAATTCAATCTCGAAAAATGAGCCGACAAGGCAATGACGAAAACATTCCCGTAGTAAATATAGAGGATACCGACGCCTGTGGTACCTCCAGCGGTGCATCCGATATGGATAATACCGTGGTACCGAAAACACCTGGCCCCAATGGTAAACCTCCTATTAATGCAAGCAAGAAGAAGGAAACTTTCAATAAATCTCCTTCTAAACATAGCAGCAAAACTCATAAAGCTGGAAGTTCTTCACATTCCAAGTCACACTCGACTTCCAAATCGAGAGTGACGAAGAAAAAGAAGATTCCAGGGATTGGTCATGAGCAAGATTGTGAGACATCTTCATACCAAACCTTACCCTCCGGGGACGATCAAGGTTCGGTTCAAACAGATCAGAATCCGCAGGATTCCGACCTCGAGGATCCAAACCAGTCTGAATTGGATGCTCACATCGATCAACATTGTAACGGCATTACTCACTACGCCTTAGAGGCATATGGTCCACATGAAAATTATTTAATTTTCAATAGCAAACGAATCTCTATTCCCATAAATCCTAAACGGATTCTTTTGCGTGATGGTGTAACTGCAGGCTACACAATAGAAGTAAATAGATCTCATTCTATAATCGATACAACTATTCGAGTTCTCCTCGACCACAAGGATATTACTGAACTTGATCCATTCTTTTATAGAAGATCCATTGAGGAGGGTCCTCCACCAGGGGCTCGTGATCTCAGTCACTTGCCAATGGAGCTTCCCCAAGCCTCATCTTCGAACACACGTCCATTATCCATTTTGAAGTATGCCGACGATCCGGAGGGAAATTCAGTATTCCCTCCTGTAGTCACACCTTGCATTAGACAACAAATAAATTTACATATGCAACGATGGTACGACGACCGTCAAATCCCGTTGTCTCATAGTGAGCTTATGGTTCGTGCATTAGACGAAGACTTCTACAAGGGAATAGTGGATTTCGCTAGAGAAAATAATACTACGTTGGAGATTGCTGTATGGTCCTTTATGAGTTTTCCACATGGTGAAACTCCTTTGGTGGAAACCCTATCAACTGGGGAAGCTTACAATTTCCAAATTAAGGAAAGATCACGAAGTAATCCTCCAACATCAAATCGATTACGTTCCCCATTCCTCATGCAAAATAATGTCGCTCAATCATCTAATCAACAGTTGACCCAAGGAGGGGGAAATCGGCGCCTCATTCCTGCTCCTTCTCCCACTCCTCCTGTCACGCAACAGCAGCTTCGAGCCGCACTTGCATCGGTTCATTTGGATAGAGAACAAATTTCAAAACCTAGAAATAGTAGGCCATCTCATTTTTACAATCCTCCATTTCGTAGTGGGGAGCAACCTCAACAAATTAACCATACGGGTAATATTCTTATGCCACCTCCGGCCACAGCGTTGGTACAGAGCCGCGACGTCAACCTGACTCGATATACAGTCCAAACTCCATCCTCTGGACTTGGCTCTTTGCCACCAGTTTCTCCTGGAGCTGATCTGAAGGTCTATTTAGCACATGCTCCGACACGTGAAGCTCATCCAACGAGCAGACCACGACAACGCCCAATAGTAGAATCTCATGTTGTACCCCTCACGTACGAAGGAAGATTTGATCGATCAAGGGAACCTACCCCATGGGTGGATCCTCTCCCTAACATTCCTCAACGTGCAACTCATGTGAACTTTGATAATGTGTATCCACAAATTGATTTGCGAAGACATCAAGAAACTGATGCTTCTCCGCGCCAATATTTATCAAAGGATCCATTTCCCTCTTCAACAAATCAACCCCGTAGGGAGAGATCAAATCCAGCACCACCTACGTCAGGTCATATTCCAACTCATCATTCGCGACCATCCCGGCAACCTACACCGCCGAGACATTCTCAATCAAGGAGACCGGAGAGTCCACCAAATCGCTACCGCAGCGAGAGACCAGACACTCCACCAAGATCTTCTCGATCTCATCGAGCCGAGAGTCCACCTGTTCATCATCGCGATGATAGAAGGTACACTCCACCTCGAACTTCTCGTTCCAAACAGCCAGATAGTCCTCCTTCTCGTCACCATGCAAATCGAACCCCAACTCCGCCACTGGCATCGCGTCCTACAGAGGACAGGAGTCATTCGCATAGAAGTCAACATCGTGATGAAGGACGACAGTCTCATCCAACATCGAGAAATAATTCGGCTCGTAGGGAACGAGAACCTACAAGAGATCAAGAAGATCATAGATCTCATAGAGATCATTCACGATCGCAACGACACACTAGTCGTAGCAGTCGATCCCATAGAGATTATTCACCATCTCCTCGGCGCTCCAGTAGACATAGTAGATCTCGTGAAGATGATTCTCCGCCACCACGACGATCAAGTCGTAGTGGTCGTAGTCACAGATCAAATCGATCCCCTCATAGTGGTGATGAGCCTCATCGTTCCGATGAGGAGCTCCCATCATCCCCTTGGGGACGACCAGGTCAAAAACGTATGCCTTCACCTCCTGCCATACCTCCTCCAAGAGGGAGATGCGCAGACAGACACCTGAACCCAGCTGGATATGATCATTATAAGTTAACCAAATATAATGACTTATTACCAAAATTTAATGGTGAAATGTTAGCTCGTAAATGGGTAATCGATACTAATTCTTTGGTATGTCTATACGGCCTGCCACCATCCGCCATAATAACTAGACTTGATCGGGTTTTCACCCATCAAGCGGCTCAATGGTGGCGCAATAATAAAAATCGATTTACATCCCGCATGGATTATGACGATTTTGATCATTGCGCCGACAAATGGGACGACATTACAAAATCTCTTGTTCATTATTTCGATCGAAATTATGTTGCAGACCGTGCTGAGGCAAATCTTCCTAACACTGCCTATAAAACTGATCAAAGCGCTCGTGATTACTTAGCTATTCGTGGCGAATGCTTAGATCTTATGGATCCTCATATGGATCCTGAAAAACGGATGCGCGAATTGATCAAGGGTTTACTGCCAGATATTGCTGAGAAAGCAAAGCAATGTACTACTGAAAAAAGTCTCCGCATTGTCCTACAACGTCACATCGCAGAAAAACAAGAAGCGAAGCTCAACCAACCTAGTACACAGAATAACTCGTCATCGATGCCTATTCCTAAAGCTTACCTCCGGGGGTTAGAAATGGAAATCCAACACCCTTACCAAAAGAAACCCACTGATGTCCTTCACCGAGATTACTATGTGGCTTGGGATGGACTGGAATATCAAACTGCTGATACTTCCAAATTTACATCGGCACAGCGCGAAGCCGCTAAGAATTCCAAAGGTCGAATGAACTGCATGGAATGTGGTAAAGAGAATCACGGAGCTCGCAAATGCCTAATCCTCTTTAAGGAACAAGGCCGCATCGCTCCTCCTCCGAAACCACGTGCAGCTCCTAACAAAGCGACGAATAGAAACTCATCTTCAGGAGGAAATAAATTAAACAATAATAATCCTCCTCCGGCTCCGGTCACCACAAATCCTAACATGGTACAACTCTTGCAAGATTTAGCTCAATCCGTTCAACAGTTGAAACAACAGCAGATACAACCAATGCAGTATGCCCCAGCTCCGGTACAATATCTTGCGCCTCAACAACAATCTATGTATCAACAGGCCTATCCAGTGCAATCATCTTTTAGGGAGTATACTCAAAATCCTCCACCAGATGAGTATTATCCTTCTAGTGGAGCACCGCTCAGAGGCCTGAACACTCGTGGAGCTTCCTCCGGGACTCCCGGTGATCAACCTCCACCTGAACGTCAGGGTACTTCGGCATCTTTCGGTTACACTACTAATCAGAATTCTTTAAACTCGAAAGGGGGGGCGTAGATCGTTCCGAACCCCCCCAATCGCCTCTTACCGACATTGCCTTAGAGCCTGAACCTCCGAGCTATATCCTAAACAAATCTGTAAAATTAGTGCCTTTCCTCAACATTCCTTCACTTCCTTACTTATTACCTGAAGTAGCTGAGTATATTCAAGTCTCACCATATAATTCAGCACCCACATCTCCTATCAATGACGGCTCCGATACTGACTCCGCCTTTGATTTCAATATGGAAAATTCCGAGGATGTCATCACTAACGATGACATCTTCAAAGTTCCTGATGCGGGATCTCTTTAACATGTAAGAACCTTCTCGAGAGTCGAGATGGGAATTAGACGTTCTTTTCCAGTTAAAAATAAATACGGCGGAGAAATCACAGTCGAAGCCCTCATTGATCTTGGAGCCACAATTAGCACCATTAGTCCTCGCACATTAATCAGATTAGAACTCCAGAAAAGAGTTCAACCATGTGCTCCCATTAGAGCCATCTTATTCATTAATGATGGTAAGGAGCACATCCTAAAGAAATTTGTATTCCTCATCCTTTACATTGAGGAATTTCATAAGTGGATCAAGTGGGGATTTTTCGTCATGGACAAAGCAAATGACCATTTGGTATTTGGCATGGACCTCCTTCGGGAAAATCATACATATGTCCTGTGTCACGAAGGCCTTCTGACCTTCCTGCCTCCCGAACATGACGAAAATAAATTGCCTCCACGAAAAAGTTTAAAACGTGCGGCTGGAACTTGCCTTCATCTTCGAAAAACTAATGTTAAGAAATTAAAGGTAAAGGATGAAATAACTCGAACATACAGTATAGATCCTGAATCGAATGTGAATGCCGATCTTTAATTCGCTTTCAATCCTTTAATTGATGACCCTTTTTACAATTTAATTATTAAAACTGAAATTACCCCTATGGACAGGGATGGCTCGGACACGGAATCCGTGGTCCACACCATTCGCCCTTCATACGGCTCAGATAGCTCCTCCGACTATGATGTACAAACAATATCAACCACTAGTATGTCATCTCGTGCAGAGCGTCTCTAACCTCAATTTAAATTGCGTTTATGTACAGTTACCCCGTTATCCATTGAGGCATACCGTCCTAATCCCATCAACGTGTATGTGGAAGATAGGCATTTTAATAGGGATATCCTTTTAGAACCAAATAATCTTTTATTTCAAAAATTCGGGCTTCAAATCGTTGAACCCGCATTACGAATAGAAAACGGTCATGGCATTTGCCACCTCATCAATTCTGATCCTGAAGATATCATTCTCCCGATTCAGCCAGCATTGACTAGCTATCGGGTTATTCCACCCGACCACCACAAATTACGCATGCTTCATTTGAACACTGATCAACAGCAGTTCCCAAGCACTCCAAAAATCATTCCAGTGCCTTTCTCCGTTGAAGGGAGCAAAGCGCTCACCGACGAAGAATTCCAACAATTCAAAATTTATAAAAAATTGGCTCCTGAAGAGAAAGGCCAACTTAGGGATCTCCTCAGCACATTTCATAAGGTCTTCGGGTGGCAACCTGAAGATTTTCATGAAACCGTAAAGGATCCCTTAACCGGTCAAGTCTTGGAAGCCAGTATCGAAATGTTGGACCAATCTCCTATGATTCATAACCCAACGGTCATGTCTCAAAAACTCATGGAGGTGGTTGAACGCGAAACTTTGGCAGGGATCGCACGCAAAAGCATTGAACCATGTCAAAGCTCTACGGTATCTAGAATGTTGGTAGTGAAGAAAGGTGTCAATGATTGGCGCCCAGTAATAGATTATAGGGACATAAATAAAAGGGTTAAACCCATAGCAGCTCCCATACGTAACTTAATGAGTTTGTTTGCAAAATTTTTCGGTTGTACCCACTTCTGCAATGTCGATATGGCCAATTCATATCAACAAATTGGGCTCGATAAAGCTTCTCAAAACCTTCTCGCCTATATAAACCATATGGGAGTATTTAGACCCCTCAGTCTTCCATTTGGATTCTTAAATTCGGGAACCCTGTTCCAGCAAATAATGAACAAAATTTGGTTTCCCCTTCTTTGTGACTTTTTAGCCTCTTACGTCGACGACACGAGCTTTGGTGGGTCTAGCTTTAGCCAGATGCTCGAGAGGTTAGAACAGGTTCTCTTTACTTGCTTCAGAGCCAATATTAAGTTGAAGCCGACCAAATGCTTTTTTGGCTTCCCCTCCATTATTTTTTTGGGTCATCGGGTTAGTGCAGACGGCATAGGGATTGACAGTGAGAGATTCAAGGCTATTGTCGAGTATCCGTATCCTAGGAACACTACCGAGATTAGGAGGTTTATAGGGATCTCTAACTTTTTCCGGAGAATAATAAATGGATATTCTCATGTGGCTAGTCCGCTTTTCAAACTGCTTATGAAAAATGCTCCATTCAATTTTGATGATTCTTGTCGCAATGCCATTGATACGCTTAAACAGCTCATAATTGGAGCTCCGCTATTAGCTTTTCCAGTCCCCCATGGTCAACTGGAACTATGGTCAGATGCCAGTGAATTTTGCATTGGCTCTTGTCTCGTACAAAACATCGATGGTTTTCGTAGGCCACTTGCCTTCCATTCACATCTACTCACCGGTCCGCAGCTTAGATGGTCCACTCCAGAAAAGGAGTGCTATGCGATCATTCATGGTCTTGGCAAACAACACAGCTTGGTGTTGGGCAGAACAATCCATGTCTACACCGACCATTTTGCGTTGACGTCTATTCTCAAAACATCTGAAGTTAACTCAAGACTCATTCGTTGGAGTCTCAAATTGAGCTCCAACGACATTAAAATTTACCACATAAAAGGCAAGAATAATGAAATGGCTGATGGCTTAAGTAGACCACCCAGAGATATCCCAAATCAAGAATGGAAAAACCCAGAAGAGCCCGAAACCACCGTCCACCTCCGTAGTCTTCGGGATGCAGAGATCGTTCAACCGAACCTCGCTACCCTCGACTTGGACCACGAGATCGTCGCTAGCCAGAAGCTCGATCCACGGTGCCTCAAGATCATAAAATCATTAGAAAAAGATAAGGCCAATAAATATGAAGGCGAAAATAAATACAGGAAGGATTATCAGCTCACAGAAGAAGGGCTTCTACAACATATCAATTACGATCCCTTAGGTCCGATGTGGCTAACTGTACTTCCATATCCTTTGTAGGAGGAAGCAGCCCAGGATTTCCATAAACAATCTCACCTAGGTAGTGACAAGATTTCGCAAATTCTAAAGAACAAATTCTGGTTCTTAATTATGCATCGCATAATTCTCAATGTCTGTCGTGCCTGCGAAACTTGCCAAAGGTTCGCGAAGATCAACCGAAAGAATAAAGGACCATTGCATGTGATGATCACTCCTCAAGTTCCATTTCATAGAATATCAGTGGATCATATGGGTCCTCTGGACAAAACTTTTAGACAACATAGGTATATTTTAGCCATCATTAATCGATGCACTCGTTTTCTTTGGCTTTTTCCTTGTCGTTCCACTAGTTGGGAAGATTTCGCCAAGCATCTCATACCCTTCGTTCAACAACATTATCCGAAGAGCATTGTCTCTGACAATGGTGGTGCCTTCATAGCCAAGGAATATTTAAAATTTTGTCTAGAACATAATATCACCTGCATTACGATTGCTCCATATCATGCTTCATCCAACGCATTCTGTGAACGAGTTAATTCGACCTTCGGCAGCATCCTCAAGTAGTTGCAATTCGAAGACAAGCGTTACTGGGATGAAAAACTTCCAGCAGTTCAAGATGCTTATAATAGTGCACCTCATTCTAGTACTAAGTTTACTCCTCACTTTCTTCTGCATGGAATAAGCCATCCTAATCGTAACTTAAATTTATTAGATGATCATCTGAATCCCGAGTGGAATTTGGAGCAACAACAGGTACGCATAGGCGAAATGTTTTGCGTCCGTATGCAAGCCTTTCAAAACTCTTGCGATAGTCAATTAAAGCGAAAATTAGCGTTTGATAAAAGGCATCCCGCTGTAAGATTCCAAATTAGTGATTTGGTCTGGAAGCGCAACTACACGCGTCCAGCCGGTACCAAATCAAAATTTATTATGAAATACACGGGGCCTTATAGAGTTTATAGTGTAAATGAAAATATACATTCTTATTTTCTATGTCCACACAACGTCGACATAAATGTTTTCTTGCCAGAACGTCAGCTCCGTCTGACCCATGGCCATAATTTACGTAAATATGTTACTGGGGAACCCCTGCCCGCTCCGGAGGAATCCGCCGTTGACTCCGACTGGTTGAACGACTTACGGCCTGTCCCAGCGGAAGAGGTCTTCCTCGCGGAGCCCCGTCTTGATCCCACAGAGGATCCACCTCAAATAAACGGAACCCCTATAGTAGATGTATTACCCCGCAGGGACTTCAATTATTCGGCAGAACCTCCTGTCGAAACTCCGGTGGAACATATTCCACCTTCAGAACAATTACCGAGATGTGACGACACAGATGCGTCACATCCACACCAGCAGAGTATGAGAAGTACGGATGGTTCTCATTCCTCTTGGAATGTCCGTGCTCCTCCACCTACAACACTCAATCCTGACATCCACCCTCATCAACATGGACCCTCACGTCCATCCTTTGTTAATATGTCGGCGTTTAGTAAACCGCCTGGGGGTGATGTCGGGGATGGTCTGAATATCCATTCTTAAGACCCAAATGGACGTACACATCGGGTCCAAACTTCAGATAAATCTTCAACATCTTCTTTAGAATCTCCATCAGATCTGGAGGAAATAGTACAACCAGAGAGAGCTCCACGAAGCGATGCTTCGAGCTCCACTGGTCCAATACGACTTCCCGGCTCTATTAGTGGCTTGAGCAGTTCCGAGAGCTCCGGCAGCAAAAGCGCACCTGTCTATCATAACAATAAGATGAGCAGCCACAACATTCTTGCAAGCTCGACTCACAATGATGGACAGGAAACTCAGATCCTTGATGGTGAGATAAGCAGCCACAACATTCTTGCAGGCTCCAACCATCAGGACATTCCCACACAAAGGATCTCGGAAGGCGACTTCGAACTTCCTTATTCCGCTGAAATTCCTTCCTTTCACCCGCATGGAGGGCACTTGCTCCTCCGCCGGTGTGGAAAGAAATACCAGCCCACAAAATTTAAAAAGAAAGATTTAAACGCATGCAAAACAACATTGAAATTGAAAATCAACTAATCCCGTGGAGTACTGAAAGTAGTCAAAATTCGAATCCACGCTCAAGTAGAGGGAAAGTTTCCCATCAAACACAAGGTAGAGAACCAAGAGCAATAACCTCGCCGGTAATTAGAAACGACCCCTCACCTCAAAATTCACCCCTTTATGATCCTAATCGTACCCCGCGAAATCTTAGTCTTGCTAAAGAAATTTTGAGCCCCACGGCTCAGAATCAAGCTAGTCTTAGGGAAGATCAAAACCAGTTTCCCAGGTGTCCCGAATATTCTTGGACTGGGAAAACTCAAAATATTCCACTTCCGCCTCAGAGCGCCGAAGATTCTTGCAATCACGGAAGTGCGAATATAAATTCGCCTTCTTACATTGACCCCTTAGATTCGCAGGTCAGAAAAAGTAGAATTCAGACACATTCAAGTAGTCAATCTCCCAGAGCTAGATTCCAGGAAAATCAGATTTCCACTCAACCTTCTCCAAGACAAGATATCAATTTAAACATAAATTTATCTCATAGGGATTACTCCCGTAGTGATCAAAATCGGAGTAGGGACAGGACTTCTTTATCCAAATACTCCCCACCTACTAGAGTAAGCGAAGAGAGAATCCCGTCCCCTCCTAACAACCCAGTTTCGCAATTTGGCGAAGCTAGAAACTACACTCTACCAGGGAGTACATATCGCAGAAAAGAAAACACAAATTGTGCCCCAAGCAGGAAACCTCAGTCAAACTTTCGCCCAAATAAATCTCCTAAAAAGAAGCGAAATAGTGAAAGTTTTTGGGTTAACGCAACCCCCACTCAGAGGAAATCTCAAACTGAATCTCCAAAGACGGATGAAGCTCGACAGATCTCCGAGAGTGAAACAATAGAATCTCAGGTAGAAACGACCGAAGATCCTAGTTCGTACACAGATGAAGAATCTGTAAGTCGTAAGAAAAAGAGAACTCGGCGAAAGAATCGCGAGGTGACCCCTCGGACCCTAACGGACAGTGATCGTCGACCTGGAGTAGCTACTCGCTCGAGAAGAGCACTTTCAAAAGCCCCAGAACAAGGTACTAGCTCGGCTGCTCAAGAAAGAGATCCCCCTCCGAAACCCCGTAAAAATAGGGATAAGGAACCAAATTCCTCTCCCACCACCCGGAAGGAAAATACAAAATCAATCCGGTTAATCAACAGCATGATAAAGTGCATGGGAAGAATGCATGATAATATTTCTCATTTTCTCCCATCACCATCAGATTCAGAATAAAAATTTAAATTCTTAATAACTTTCCAAATAAAATTTTCCTTCCAAACAATTCGAACCCTTAGTATAGATTTACGAGGGGATTCAGGATTGCGATTTCCATTGGAGCATTGGATCCCTGATTATTCCCAACGCGACGCGTATTGGGCAAAGTATTTCACTGGGAAACGAATGCTCACATGCGAAATCCCACTCCTGAAACTCCACATTTAATTATCATAAAGAAATTACAGAAATAAAAACATATCAAAATCTAGAAATGATATCTCCACAATTAGGTAGGATGTAAGATTAATTGTATGAAAATCCTATATCGCAGTAAATGAATGGAGATATCACTCAGCGACAGTGACGAGGGAAATGTCCCCTCCGATCAAGAAGATTTCTGGTTAGGACCAGATACACAGGAGCTCAGAATCTCACCACAGAGCCCCACCAACACCATAAATTGGGACCCTGATCCGGAATTCCCTTCAAAAGTTACTGCAGACTCGGAAGCTCCTCCAGCCTCCGCCTCCGCACGAAAAGAAAATAATTTAGTCGTCGAAGGCCAAGCCCACGAGCGATCAAATAATCTTGATAACGTGGTCATTAAAAATAAATACAGCTCCAAACTCAGGGAATGTCCGAATTGTAGGGAACAATCCGTAAAAGGGGATATTCGGCACATCTTTAGAGATTGCCCCCTCTTTAAGCCGCCTAAAAAGATAAGAGTTAGGCACTGTGGTTATTGCGGTGGTGGCCACCGCTACAAATTTTGCCGGTTCAAGAGTGAACCTCCAAAACAGAGATCATAAAAATAAAAGAGATCACTATAATTAATTTACAAGATTTTCCCGTCTGATCCCTTAAGGATTAGAAACTAAATTTTATAATAATTAAAAGCAACAGTGAAAAACATTTATTAAAATGCAAACACCGGTGAAACATCGACGTTTGAACTCATTTTAACATCAAATTAATTAGTGCTTCGGTGAGGAGAAAAACATTGACTTTTTAAAAAGTGAACAATTTAATCATTCCCAGTTTCTCTTCCATTCTTTTTCTTTAATAAGATGTCTTAAACATCTTCATCTTCGTCTTCATCTTCCTCATCATCTTCTGACTCCGAAGAAACAAAAAGGGATCGATTGAAGCGAGAAATAAAACAGTCATACCACCCTAACAAACCGCGGAAGTTGACTCCATCATCACCGTCGTCCTCCTCCGCGGAATCTACCATCGATACGGATGAAGAAAAACAACGAATTGAAGAAGTCCTTAAGGGAGCATTTGACCCACAGAAATTAAGATTAAGACAAAAATTATTAAAGGTCTCAATGGGCCCGAGAGTCCCAGTGCCCTCAACCTCATCTAAAACTCCACCACCGCGTCCTCGTCTTTCGCAAACTCCACCAAAACGCGTCAGGCGTGAACGCTGGCGAACAAACAAAAATCGCCCTATTAGTCATGATCCAAATATGGAATGGATCCCGGTGCGACCAAGAAAGAAAAATGAGGTAGAAAAACGTCTGCTCCGAAATAAACATGCCCGCATGAGACAAGGGCAACCAGGTTACAGAGCCAAAAACCAGGGGCGGCCCGGTTATCAATGGCAATACGTGCCGAAATCTCCTCATAACACCGTCATACAAATGGGAGGTCCCTCCAGTGTACGAAGATCCGTCACACATCCTCCGCCCCACCCCGTGATCAGTGCTCCGAAAGTCACGGCAGAAATAGCCAGAGCTGCCATCGCAGCAGCAAAATCTACTCTTCCTTCAAGCTCCGGCCCTCACCTTCTGAAATCTGGCTCAAAAGCTCCTCAGCCGCTTTCCATCTTTGCGCAAAGCCATCCACGTCCGGAGGAAAACCTAAAGTCGTAGGCCGAAAATACGATCTGACTTCGACGGGAGGTCGTACTCCGACATCTAGAAAAACGTCGGACGCCTCCATCAACGTAAACCGACAACCCAGAGGGATTGCAGCATTGGGTGGGCGGCCGCCTTTAAATTATTCCGAGCAAAGTGAATACTCTCTCTACTCACGGGGAAGAAAGACGATGTCCTGAGCAGACAGACGTAGAAGAGACATAGATGAAGTTCGCCAACAATACGAAAGGGCAGGGATTCCTTTCCCTCCGCGGGGAGAGCGCATTCAACGCCCGGCTCCCACGCCGTCATCTCCGACAAACGATCAACCCACACGCAGACTGACTGTTTCTCAACCAGAGTCGGGGATCAATCCACCCGCCTCCACCAGCTATAAATTACCAACAGCCGCAGACGTAGCAGCCTTACGGGTAAATATGAACAGACAAGACAAAGCCACTCAGATAGGGCACGGGGGATTAAATGCTAAAAACCCAAATCCCACTACCATCACGGTACCTGCATTCGCGGACAACCCAAGGCGCATCATGCCCCATGTCCAGATGCAAGCAAGATCAGTCAGGACCATGGCACTCGCAATAGTGTACCAGGTCTACTTACAGCATCGCTTCCAGACATTGGTTAGAGATCCCAGGTCCAATTTTCCATATCGAATCCTATTCGAAGTCATTCCAGAGTTTGAATTATGGCTGGGACCTGGGAAAACAAACGCGATCCTAAGACCGAATAACCCGTATGGACTCAGAGATCTGTTAGCTATGCATGTAAATAATCTCAACGTGCGCCTGGAGTATGAGTTCCAATCGGGACCAGGAAGCTTTGCGCCCATAATTCCTCAAGAAACCTTGATCGTCTTCGTACCAGCAATCATCCCACCAGTCCGATTGTTAGCTAACGAAGAGACTGAATGGTACGCGCCTTTGCGATTAGCTGCAATACAGGGAAACCTACATCTACCCATGCCGCAAGCATCTCCCGAAGCGCCAATTCAGCACTTGCTCCCGTTGATTCATACAGAAGATCCAGCTGGAGAACCAAATAACGATCCCCAGGATCCCCAAGAACCAATTCCCGAACCTCAGGATCTCCAAGAGCCAATAGCAGTTGATCCAACTCCAGTTCAGGGAATGATCTAAGATCCCCAAGTCGACGAAGAAGACATCCCTCTCCTGATGAGAATCCTTCGTCCCAATTAATTTTTCCCATTTAAAGAAAATAACTTTGAAAAATAATGAACTAAACCAAAAACCCGGTGAAAATAAATAGTCTCAAGACCCGCGGTGTTTACTTTAATAAATAAAAATTTACCTCCGTTAATAAAAATAAGACTTATAAAAATAATCTCTACGTTAAAATTTTATTATTTTATGATCTCAATGAAAAAGTTATGTCTTTGTTTTGGATGGCATTTGTATGAACTTGGAATCTCTACGTGAATTGTTTAGAGAAATAGTAATAACTCCGTTTTCATTTATATTTTCCATTATCTCTTTCGATTTTCAAAGTTAGAAGTAGATTCCCAGAATGGCAATGTCTCTACGCATTAGAAAGTTAGCCGCAGGATATTTCTTAGGCATACGTAGAATAGCTTATAAAATACAAATTATCTGACTAATTAATAATTTTTGCGTTTTCAAATGGAATATTAATGACTTAAAAGAGAATCAGATCGCTATGCATAAATGATTGAGTCATAGGATCTTAAGGAAATTTGCCAAGTTATTGTTTAATTACTAAAATTATTATTTTCGTTAGAAAAGGTTTCGCTATGCATTCAGGTTAAGACAGAAAGCCCATAAGATTTTCGTGTAATTTCCAATTCCGGTCCATATAATTTTACTAGGAAATTTATGACATGAAATGATTTTGCCAATCGATTTAAATAAAGTTTACAAAAATGAATTAATTCCGAAATTCCACAGGTCCAAGATTCAAACATTTTTATTCCTTCAGAAAGATAATCAAATACGATACCAGAGTCCATTCGAAATAATAAAAGGTTAAAATGTAATTGTGTGTCGTGCTTTCTATTCCAATCTTTTCAGATCGCCCCCTCCGTGAGGACACGGAGCCCTACGAGGGGATGATGAGAAAGGAATAGAAATCACAACACATCCTCCCACAGATTCTCCTCAGATTCTCCAGACAGCATCGGCCATCTGACAGAGAGTGAGGAAGATCCATGGAAGGAGATAATAAAATAAATACAACTCGCAGCCCTCTACCACACAGCGTCTATGAGCCACGAAAGGAATTAAATGATGCTTCCCGAGGCGACAGGAGACGAAGCAAGGAAGGAGCGGAGGCGAACAAGCTAAGGCAGAAACAATCACGCCGCAAAGAAGAGAGGGTCTCCGTCATCAATTCTTCCAGAATCCTTGAAAATCTTCAATTTCTTTTTCCATTTTCCCTTCTGGAAAATCGGTAGAAAAATGACTAGAAAGGAATCGAGGAACATGGAGACTCCGAAGGGAATAAGAACAACAAATAGGGAATGTCCCCATGGTTCCTGTTGGTGCCATCGAAAAGAACCTAAAATAAAGAAAGAGAGAAAATCTGACAACTTTTACATCTTCTTATTCCTATTCATGGTGTTCGCTGTGTTCGCGATTCCTCTCTACGAATTCTTCTTAAGTTTATTATAAATTAACATTGAGGTCAATCGGACCAAAGTATATAAATTATAAATATCAAAATATATATCGTGAATTACCTTTAATCAATCTGGACCCGGAATCGGAAATCTCAGTTGCCACACCCGTGGCATCTGTAAGCGTTTTAGTTATAACTTATTATATTGTAATTCATTATATTGTAAACCATTGGACGAAATCTGAAAAACAAAATGAAAACATGAATTAATAATTATTATTCAGTTGTGGCCCTCGACCTTATGTCGTTTGGGAAATATTACATTTGAAAAATAACTTATCTTTTTCCTTTTTGATTTGAACAATTAATATAAATATTTATCTTTAAACTTACCTTCGCATCTTCGTTCGTTGAGTGTTCTCATTTAAATTGGCAAACCTTCCGTTGATTCTCACACCTTCCATCATTGAATCTAGAATTAAGAAATACCAAATTAAGTTAACATAGTTTGCATCTTAATTAATTGGCTCATTCATTAGTCGTCAGCAGTGGTTACATGAACCCGCTCGATGTAATTTAGGGACTTTGGTTCATACAACAAAATAGGCAAAAATCAGTAAAAACATATCCAACATTGAGACGAGACAGGTAGAGGCGAACCCGCAGATCCTGCTGTATTTTGCGGGTTTGTCCTCCAAGTTGGAATGGTCGATGGAGCGGAGACGCTATTCGCCATTCCCGGCAACACGACTTTGCCATCGTCTATCCAACCTCCCCGACTAATCTAATTGGCAAAATTAACTAAACTAAAATAAAAGTAAGACTAATCAAAATAAAATGTAAAATAACAAAATTTACCTGATTGGCATCCAAAATTCAGGGTCGTTGGTCGGCCTGAACTGATGGTAATGGTGCGGTGTGTGTCTGTCGCATGCCTTCTCCCGTTTCGCAGACACTCTCTACCGCACCTCTCCATCCTTTCTGGGCTGGATGTGGTTGCTGGGCACGGAGTCAGCACCACTTCCCCAACGACCCTCCTGAAAAATAAACAAAATAAAATTAACTTAAATAAAAATAAAACTTACCTTCAATTGGTTCAAAATTCAGGACAAGTCGTTGCTGCTGAACTGGAAGGTCGGGAACAACAAGCGATTGCCGTCTGGAATGCTCGGCAACTCAAACGCTTTGTTGTGTCCCTTGTCCGTCCCGTCCAGCGGCGTTGGAGCTGAGGGCCATGGGAGGATGTCAAGCGTTCCCCAGGCCTACAACCTTCACGCCGGCTTGTCCTCCTGCAAAGAGAAGCAAAATATATAAGTCTTCTTTCTCTCCTCCTCATTGGCAATAAAATAGATATAATCGGCAAAATTTCCCGAGCAGACCGAATTTCCTCCGAAGGAACTAGGACCATTCGACCGTCTACATGCTCCGTTTGCTGTCAACGGTCGATGTGGTCCAGTGGTCCCTCAGAGGGTCGGGAGCTCGTGGTGGCGAAGCCAGGGCCGTGGATGACATTATTCTCAGCCTCGACCTCTGTAATCTGTAAGTCGAAAGAAAAAGAGAACTCGGCAAAAGAATCGCGAGGTGACCCCTCGGACCCTAACGGACAGTGATCGTCGACCTGGAGTAGCTACTCGCTCGAGAAGAGCACTTTCAAAAGCCCCAGAACAAGGTACTAGCTCGGCTGCTCAAGAAAGAGATCCCCCTCCGAAACCCCGTAAAAATAGGGATAAGGAACCAAATTCCTCTCCCACCACCCGGAAGGAAAATACAAAATCAATCCGGTTAATCAACAGCATGATAAAGTGCATGGGAAGAATGCATGATAATATTTCTCATTTTCTCCCATCACCATCAGATTCAGAATAAAAATTTAAATTCTTAATAACTTTCCAAATAAAATTTTCCTTCCAAACAATTCGAACCCTTAGTATAGATTTACGAGGGGATTCAGGATTGCGATTTCCATTGGAGCATTGGATCCCTGATTATTCCCAACGCGACGCGTATTGGGCAAAGTATTTCACTGGGAAACGAATGCTCACATGCGAAATCCCACTCCTGAAACTCCACATTTAATTATCATAAAGAAATTACAGAAATAAAAACATATCAAAATCTAGAAATGATATCTCCACAATTAGGTAGGATGTAAGATTAATTGTATGAAAATCCTATATCGCAGTAAATGAATGGAGATATCACTCAGCGACAGTGACGAGGGAAATGTCCCCTCCGATCAAGAAGATTTCTGGTTAGGACCAGATACACAGGAGCTCAGAATCTCACCACAGAGCCCCACCAACACCATAAATTGGGACCCTGATCCGGAATTCCCTTCAAAAGTTACTGCAGACTCGGAAGCTCCTCCAGCCTCCGCCTCCGCACGAAAAGAAAATAATTTAGTCGTCGAAGGCCAAGCCCACGAGCGATCAAATAATCTTGATAACGTGGTCATTAAAAATAAATACAGCTCCAAACTCAGGGAATGTCCGAATTGTAGGGAACAATCCGTAAAAGGGGATATTCGGCACATCTTTAGAGATTGCCCCCTCTTTAAGCCGCCTAAAAAGATAAGAGTTAGGCACTGTGGTTATTGCGGTGGTGGCCACCGCTACAAATTTTGCCGGTTCAAGAGTGAACCTCCAAAACAGAGATCATAAAAATAAAAGAGATCACTATAATTAATTTACAAGATTTTCCCGTCTGATCCCTTAAGGATTAGAAACTAAATTTTATAATAATTAAAAGCAACAGTGAAAAACATTCATTAAAATGCAAACACCGGTGAAACATCGACGTTTGAACTCATTTTAACATCAAATTAATTAGTGCTTCGGTGAGGAGAAAAACATTGACTTTTTAAAAAGTGAACAATTTAATCATTCCCAGTTTCTCTTCCATTCTTTTTCTTTAATAAGATGTCTTAAACATCTTCATCTTCGTCTTCATCTTCCTCATCATCTTCTGACTCCGAAGAAACAAAAAGGGATCGATTGAAGCGAGAAATAAAACAGTCATACCACCCTAACAAACCGCGGAAGTTGACTCCATCATCACCGTCGTCCTCCTCCGCGGAATCTACCATCGATACGGATGAAGAAAAACAACGAATTGAAGAAGTCCTTAAGGGAGCATTTGACCCACAGAAATTAAGATTAAGACAAAAATTATTAAAGGTCTCAATGGGCCCGAGAGTCCCAGTGCCCTCAACCTCATCTAAAACTCCACCACCGCGTCCTCGTCTTTCGCAAACTCCACCAAAACGCGTCAGGCGTGAACGCTGGCGAACAAACAAAAATCGCCCTATTAGTCATGATCCAAATATGGAATGGATCCCGGTGCGCCCAAGAAAGAAAAATGAGGTAGAAAAACGTCTGCTCCGAAATAAACATGCCCGCATGAGACAAGGGCAACCAGGTTACAGAGCCAAAAACCAGGGGCGGCCCGGTTATCAATGGCAATACGTGCCGAAATCTCCTCATAACACCGTCATACAAATGGGAGGTCCCTCCAGTGTACGAAGATCCGTCACACATCCTCCGCCCCACCCCGTGATCAGTGCTCCGAAAGTCACGGCAGAAATAGCCAGAGCTGCCATCGCAGCAGCAAAATCTACTCTTCCTTCAAGCTCCGGCCCTCACCTTCTGAAATCTGGCTCAAAAGCTCCTCAGCCGCTTTCCATCTTTGCGCAAAGCCATCCACGTCCGGAGGAAAACCTAAAGTCGTAGGCCGAAAATACGATCTGACTTCGACGGGAGGTCGTACTCCGACATCTAGAAAAACGTCGGACGCCTCCATCAACGTAAACCGACAACCCAGAGGGATTGCAGCATTGGGTGGGCGGCCGCCTTTAAATTATTCCGAGCAAAGTGAATACTCTCTCTACTCACGGGGAAGAAAGACGATGTCCTGAGCAGACAGACGTAGAAGAGACATAGATGAAGTTCGCCAACAATACGAAAGGGCAGGGATTCCTTTCCCTCCGCGGGGAGAGCGCATTCAACGCCCGGCTCCCACGCCGTCATCTCCGACAAACGATCAACCCACACGCAGACTGACTGTTTCTCAACCAGAGTCGGGGATCAATCCACCCGCCTCCACCAGCTATAAATTACCAACAGCCGCAGACGTAGCAGCCTTACGGGTAAATATGAACAGACAAGACAAAGCCACTCAGATAGGGCACGGGGGATTAAATGCTAAAAACCCAAATCCCACTACCATCACGGTACCTGCATTCGCGGACAACCCAAGGCGCATCATGCCCCATGTCCAGATGCAAGCAAGATCAGTCAGGACCATGGCACTCGCAATAGTGTACCAGGTCTACTTACAGCATCGCTTCCAGACATTGGTTAGAGATCCCAGGTCCAATTTTCCATATCGAATCCTATTCGAAGTCATTCCAGAGTTTGAATTATGGCTGGGACCTGGGAAAACAAACGCGATCCTAAGACCGAATAACCCGTATGGACTCAGAGATCTGTTAGCTATGCATGTAAATAATCTCAACGTGCGCCTGGAGTATGAGTTCCAATCGGGACCAGGAAGCTTTGCGCCCATAATTCCTCAAGAAACCTTGATCGTCTTCGTACCAGCAATCATCCCACCAGTCCGATTGTTAGCTAACGAAGAGACTGAATGGTACGCGCCTTTGCGATTAGCTGCAATACAGGGAAACCTACATCTACCCATGCCGCAAGCATCTCCCGAAGCGCCAATTCAGCACTTGCTCCCGTTGATTCATACAGAAGATCCAGCTGGAGAACCAAATAACGATCCCCAGGATCCCCAAGAACCAATTCCCGAACCTCAGGATCTCCAAGAGCCAATAGCAGTTGATCTAACTCCAGTTCGGGGAATGATCTAAGATCCCCAAGTCGACGAAGAAGACATCCCTCTCCTGATGAGAATCCTTCGTCCCAATTAATTTTTCTCATTTAAAGAAAATAACTTTGAAAAATAATGAACTAAACCAAAAACCCGGTGAAAATAAATAGTCTCAAGACCCGCGGTGTTTACTTTAATAAATAAAAATTTACCTCCGTTAATAAAAATAAGACTTATAAAAATAATCTCTACGTTAAAATTTTATTATTTTATGATCTCAATGAAAAAGTTATGTCTTTGTTTTGGATGGCATTTGTATGAACTTGGAATCTCTACGTGAATTGTTTAGAGAAATAGTAATAACTCCGTTTTCATTTATATTTTCCATTATCTCTTTCGATTTTTAAAGTTAGAAGTAGATTCCCAGAATGGCAATGTCTCTACGCATTAGAAAGTTAGCCGTAGGATATTTCTTAGGCATACGTAGAATAGCTTATAAAATACAAATTATCTGACTAATTAATAATTTTTGCGTTTTCAAATGGAATATTAATGACTTAAAAGAGAATCAGATCGCTATGCATAAATGATTGAGTCATAGGATCTTAAGGAAATTTGCCAAGTTATTGTTTAATTACTAAAATTATTATTTTCGTTAGAAAGGGTTTCGCTATGCATTCAGGTTAAGACAGAAAGCCCATAAGATTTTCGTGTAATTTCCAATTCCGGTCCATATAATTTTACTAGGAAATTTATGACATAAAATGATTTTGCCAATCGATTTAAATAAAGTTAACAAAAATGAATTAATTCCGAAATTCCACAGGTCCAAGATTCAAACATTTTTATTCCTTCAGAAAGATAATCAAATACGATACCAGAGTCCATTCGAAATAATAAAAGGTTAAAATGTAATTGTGTGTCGTGCTTTCTATTCCAATCTTTTCAGATCGCCCCCTCCGTGAGGACACGGAGCCCTACGAGGGGATGATGAGAAAGGAATAGAAATCACAACACATCCTCCCACAGATTCTCCTCAGATTCTCCAGACAGCATCGGCCATCTGACAGAGAGTGAGGAAGATCCATGGAAGGAGATAATAAAATAAATACAACTCGCAGCCCTCCACCACACAGCGTCTATGAGCCACGAAAGGAATTAAATGATGCTTCCCGAGGCGACAGGAGACGAAGCAAGGAAGGAGCGGAGGCGAACAAGCTAAGGCAGAAACAATCACGCCGCAAAGAAGAGAGGGTCTCCGTCATCAATTCTTCCAGAATCCTTAAAAATCTTCAATTTCTTTTTCCATTTTCCCTTCTGGAAAATCGGTAGAAAAATGACTAGAAAGGAATCGAGGAACATGGAGACTCCGAAGGGAATAAGAACAACAAATAGGGAATGTCCCCATGGTTCCTGTTGGTGCCATCGAAAAGAACCTAAAATAAAGAAAGAGAGAAAATCTGACAACTTTTACATCTTCTTATTCCTATTCATGGTGTTCGCTGTGTTCGCGATTCCTCTCTACGAATTCTTCTTAAGTTTATTATAAATTACCATTGAGGTCAATCGGACCAAAGTATATAAATTATAAATATTAAAATATATATCGTGAATTACCTTTAATCAATCTGGACCCGGAATCGGAAATCTCAGATGCCACACCCGTGGCATCTGTAAGCGTTTTAGTTATAACTTATTATATTGTAATTCATTATATTGTAAACCATTGGACGAAATCTGAAAAACAAAATGAAAACATGAATTAATAATTATTATTCAGTTGTGGCCCTCGACCTTATGTCGTTTGGGAAATATTACATTTGAAAAATAACTTATCTTTTTTCTTTTTGATTTGAACAATTAATATAAATATTTATCTTTAAACTTACCTTCGCATCTTCGTTCGTTGAGTGTTCTCATTTAAATTGGCAAACCTTCCGTTGATTCTCACACCTTCCATCATTGAATCTAGAATTAAGAAATACCAAATTAAGTTAACATAGTTTGCATCTTAATTAATTGGCTCATTCATTAGTCGTCAGCAGTGGTTACATGAACCCGCTCGATGTAATTTAGGGACTTCGGTTCATACAACAAAATAGGCAAAAATCAGTAAAAACATATCCAACATTGAGACGAGACAGGTAGAGGCGAACCCGCAGCTCCTGCTGTATTTTGCGGGTTTGTCCTCCAAGTTGGAATGGTCGATGGAGCGGAAACGCTATTTGCCATTCCCGGCAACACGACTTTGCCATCGTCTATCCAACCTCCCCGACTAATCTAATTGGCAAAATTAACTAAACTAAAATAAAAGTAAGACTAATCAAAATAAAATGTAAAATAACAAAATTTACCTGATTGGCATCCAAAATTCAGAGTCGTTGGTCGGCCTGAACTGATAGTAATGGTGCGGTGTGTGTCTGTCGCATGCCTTCTCCCGTTTCGCAGACACTCTCTACCGCACCTCTCCATCCTTTCTGGGCTGGATGTGGTTGCTGGGCACGGAGTCAGCACCACTTCCCCAACGACCCTCCTGAAAAATAAACAAAATAAAATTAACCTAAATAAAAATAAAACTTACCTTCAATTGGTTCAAAATTCAGGACAAGTCGTTGCTGCTGAACTGGAAGGTCGGGAACAACAAGCGATTGCCGTCTGGAATGCTCGGCAACTCAAACGCTTTGTTGTGTCCCTTGTCCGTCCCGTCCAGCGGCGTTGGAGCTGAGGGCCATGGGAGGATGTCAAGCGTTCCCCAGGCCTACAACCTTCACGCCGGCTTGTCCTCCTGCAAAGAGAAGCAAAATATATAAGTCTTCTTTCTCTCCTCCTCATTGGCAATAAAATAGATATATTCGGCAAAATTTCCCGAGCAGACCGAATTTCCTCCGAAGGACCTAGGACCATTCGACCGTCTACATGCTCCGTTTGCCGTCAACGGTCGATGTGGTCCAGTGGTCCCTCAGAGGGTCGGGAGCTCGTGGTGGCGAAGCCAGGGCCGTGGATGACATTATTCTCAGCCTTGACCTCAGCCACCGAGCTACGCTGCTCTTGGAATTCTTAAACGTAAAATTAAAGCATAAATCTTAGCTAAAATAAATTACGCATTTAAAATTAAAATAAATAAAATTAGCATTCTTACCATCTGTAGCTATGCTGGAGTGCTTCAGCTGGAGTTTCAGTTGAGCCTCCCTCCCCCTTCTTCATAGGTCTCCGGCCTCCTCCGGAGTGGTGGAACACCCCTGTAATTAATTTAAAATAATACCATCTGACACCTACCATCTTTCACACCCTCATATTTATTATTAAATTATAAAAATAAAATTAATTCCACATTTCTAGGGGTTTCATAGATGCATATGGGTGAAAGGGATGTGGTAAACTCAGGTTTGGCCTCCCATTCTCACTATATTTGGGGAGGAGACTACCATACTCGTTTTAATAATTTATAGGAGATCCCAGGATTTTAATACAAAAAATAACTTTTTCGCCGTCTTTCAATCAAAATTATCTGTACCTTTTGCACTTTTCACTACGTACTATGTTTGTGGTAAACTTAAATAGACATACTCACTTTTATTACAAACTACAAGAGTTCCAAATGTCCTGCATTCAAAACACAAAAGCAAAATATACTTTATGCTCCTTTTAAGTGCAAAACGCAATATAAACAACATTGAAGTGTTAAGCATAGTATTTAAACGTTTAAAGCTCAAGAAGCATTACCTATCTATCAAAATTTTTACATTATCAAGTCTTGTTTTCTGTAAAATTGAAAAACATTACGAAAAAGAGATAGTTGGAGCAATAGATATCGTCTGTGAACCAAAATGACCCATATCCATTTTTACCTAGAAGCAAAATTCACTTTGTGCAAAAATATTATAATTTATCGTGATCCTAAAGGAACTTATCGAACAATAATTATGATTGCACAGTTAAAAAATATGTAAGTAGAACAGTTTACACTTTTCACGCATAATTATGTGAATAGAACATTTTTTACTTTTTAAAAATGTGTAAACAGACCATTTCCAGCTACTTTAAAATATTTATATAGAAACTTTTGAGTGTTTCAAACCTATGAAAATAGAAAATTTTACAATTTTAAATAATAGTTACTAACAAGGAAAGGTCGCGACATGGGCGCCGACTTTTGAGCTAAGTTTGTGCGCGTTAGACGTGTCTTTGGAAACTAGTAAACGTGTGCTAAGCCATTTTTGTCGCAGGTTCAAAATTTGCCCACAGTAGCCTGCCAAAGTTTAAAAAAATTGAATTTCTTGTTTTTTGCAACCCTGTAGTTCCTACAATTTCCATCCGATTTTCAAAAAAATTGAAGTTTTGTGATCTCTGATACATTGCCTAGAAAATAATTTCTTGGTTTTTGAAAATTCCAAAATTTAAATTTTTTTTTCAAAAATTTATTGTAAAAACCATTTTTTAGAGGCCTTTTTATCAGCCTCATTTTTTGAAAAAAATTTAAATTTTGGAATTTTCAAAAACTAAGAAATTACTTTCTAGGCAATGTATCAGAGATCACAAAACTTCAATTGTTTTGAAAATCGGATGGAAATTGTAGGAACTACAGGGTTGCAAAAAACAAAAAATTCAATTTTTTTAAACTTTGGCGGGCTCTTGTGAGCGAGTTTTGGACCTGCGACAAAAATGGTTTAGCACACGTTTACTAGCTTCCAAAGACACGTCTACCGCGCACAAACTTAACTTAAAAGTCGGCGCCCATGTCGCGACCTTTCCTTGTAAGCTAAAATTCTAGGCATCTTTCTAGTTCATTGTTTTTATTATACACAGCTCATTTTGACTCTAGCTTAAATTGGATATAGGTAATGTTGATTCTATACTCACGATTGACCATGTACTAATGATTTGGAGCAATTAGGCATTTGAATGGACTTGGGCAACAGCTTGTGTTCACTAACGATACTATTTTCATAGCGAATTTTTTAATATACGCAGTTAGTAATATAGTTCATGTTGAAAATAACCGTTTACGTAATGTTTAAGTAATGACAAAAGGGTGGGTAGGTTCTAAAACAGTGGTAAGGGATCGCCCATAAATGAAATCACAGGTAGTGTGAATAGGTTTACTTTGATATTGATCATATCCAATGTTGAAGATAAGGATAGCCATTAACATAATAGTTTAGCTTCTGATACTGATAGTGGTATCACAGGGCTCCTAAAATGGGGATATTTCCATGACGTCATTTGTAGACGACCCCTAATTTGCGTGACGTAATTTATGCACCCTCCCAATAAAACCATGCAATACGTCTTTCCTGTGTGGTTATACCTGTATAAAGGCTGTCTGCAGCTAAAAATGGAAGGAAACCATTTTGGTTTTAACCAAAAATAGAAGGAAAATAATTTGCTTTTAGCAAAAAGTGGAAGCAGACCATTTTGATACTTCCCCCTCGATATGCATTTATACTAGCAATTATCATAGACTTGTGTACTTTTTAAGAATACACTCGGCATGACTTTTATTTGTTGTTAAAATCTATGTTAGTACACGACCCTGTAATATTTAATAAAAATATTGTCTACATTTTGCACTAAAATCAAACTTGACATTGCCCACATTTTTGAAAAAAAAACTGCATTAAAACTTTAAAACATGTTACAATTTTAAACGTATGATAATAAGTGTATTGTGAGATGTAGTCTATAAATGATGTCATCCAAATGTTTACACGTTTAAACATCCCCCTACCCTCATTTTATTATTATCGAAACGGCTATCTTTAACAAAGCATGACACTGATAACATACTTGATCAAATCACTGTATTGATAACAATATTTATGCTTGATCCCTCTCAATCAATTTAATAATCTATTTATACGAAATCAGTAATTTTATACAGTTTCACTAACGATATTTTTGTTGTCTTGTTAAAAAAAGAAACAGTAAAAATTTATATTCCGTTTTACATGAAGATGTTTAATTATGATTCACGCATTGAACGGAGACTGTCAGTTCTGATCCTATACGCTAATGACGCATTTTATATTTAATTGCAATAAAGTTGACAAGAATTTTTATGCTATGTGTATTAAAATTAAATTCTTCAAATATCTATTTCATAATTGGTTTTTACACATTTAGTTGTATTATTAGGAGTTTAAAAAAATAATTATATGCAGTTTTTCTAACGGAAAACTTGTAAAAATATAATTATTTTTGTTAAAATAGTTCAAAGTCACAAACAAACTCTCGTACTTCTGACACTAGGATAAAAAGCTTACAAAATGTCGGTAAATATTTTTGACGTAGTTTTCCTCCTAAAGCAGGGTATATATTATTAAATGAAGAAATCCAGTAAATATAGGACCAGCTGAAGTTTTGGCATGTATGATCCTCCAACGTAACCGTGAGTTGATTTCCATTGAATTCTTTGTGCTCGTAGACAGTAATTTCAAATGTTGCATTTGCTAAATTTGAAAAAATGGACACAAAATATGCCATACAAATCCCAGCAGCAACAAATAAACCACGGCCCATCATCACGTGATTAATGTACGGTAGTTCAAGCTGTTAAACAAAAAATACGATACAATAATTATTTTTGCTTGACTTTAAAAAAATATGAAATTTTAACTTAACATGTTTTTAAAAAAATTTCAAAGTGCGCAATATATGTACATGTTTAAAAAAATTGTAAAATGTTCTAGTTGCATGTTTTTAATGAATGCAATATATTGTTTCTGCAAGTTTACTGAATGTGCAGAAACGTTTCTTGGGATGTATTTAGAATATTTTTCAATATTTTTGTCAATAGTGGATATAGCTTCTGGCTACAAATTAAAATGGGTCATTTTATTTTTTTACAGACGATAAACTTGATTGAGATTTATATTTTAACTAAATGTAATTTATTTATCAAACAAGCAAGTGGGTAGACATTTGTTTTGATTTTTATACTAATTATGTAGAAAAGTTTTTCATTGTTGTAAAAATGTTAAGTAAAACATTTACAATTTTAAAAAGAATGTTACTGAAATGTAAACTAATAATTATTTAAAAAATGAAATTGTAGTAGGTTACCCTTAACTTGCAGATTTGGCTGCGCACGAATTAAACGAAGTTTTGATTTATATAATTAATTCTGTCCTCACTGCAAAAAAGATGCGTAACTAAATCCTCTCACCCGTCACTAGCTTCAGTCGAAGCTAAGCGACGGAGATGTTGAATGGAAAACAGTAACCCAACAAAATAAAAACTGATATATAGAAAATTAGATTGTTGAATGGGACGAGATTATTTTTTCACAACTTGCAGTTTAAAGTGATGAGCTATAGATGTGGTCTTCAGGCTTTTAAAGGCAAATGTGTTTCACGTAGTTTAGATAGTTGAGCCAGCAGACGGAACACGTAATTAGTCATTCAATCATGGTGTACATTTAAATAAAACAAACAGGATCTTGTTTATTTATTTTAGTGAAAGAAGTTGCCATAAATCAATCTCGACTTCTATTCGCAGTCATGAAAATGGAAATTTATGTAGCAGAAGAAACGAAATCAAACTTGTTTAAAGAGATTTGAACTCCAAACTCATTTATTTCCAGGAACCGCTCTCTAGGTCATCAAGGCAAAACACCACTTGCAGTGGAAATAACATCCATGTAGGTACATGAAAAAAAAGAATGCGCAGTTAAAAATTATATGCAAAGATGCTCAGACAATAAAAATTATTAAATTTAAAATATTTTAATAATTTTAGTTATTAAAATTAACTATGATTAAATTTTTAAAAACATTATATATATAAAGATAATTTTATTCAAAAGAACAAACTTAACACTGTCCTCCAATGAGGGTAGCCTAATAGACTCAGTATACGTTACAACAATTTGTTATCTAAGAACAGATAGAAAATAGAGTAATGAATAAAATATATATGTAGTGTAGCCAATTATGCATTGGGAATTGTAGAAAATAAATGATGCTGACAAATCTGTACGGATTTCTTTAGAACTGTCGTTACAATATCGTCAATTAAAAATGCCAAAAATGCTTGGGACTTCATAAAATCCAGAAAAAATTTAGTAATTGTTCCGCGAGCTCCCACGTACAGTCCAATAACTTCAATCGCATCCAATCCAAGTTTCTGTTTAAAATAAGGAATACAAGAATCATAAATTTTCTTTTTCTCCTTGTTTACTGCCTCAGCCTGTTCGGTATCATTTTGCTCCATTCTAACAGTTGGGTCAAGAATTAAACCTTTTCTTGTTACTTGGTTATAAGCAATAATATCAACACGCCTTGAACTATCTCCAGCGCATTCTACTTCTTGCAAAACGCTCCATCCAGATTTTTTCATAGCATCAGAAATCAAACGTCGTACTGCAGGATGTCGGTTATTACGTATTAACTCTCTCCGGGGGCACTTTCTAAGGATATGGCCTAAAGTTTCTGTCTCGCTGCATCCATTTCTGCAGCAGAATGATCCTTGGTCAGGGCGCGGAATTGCATTCATAGGCATAACATTACCAACCATTTTCAAAGCATTAGTCCATTCTAATGACGACAACCCGTTTTTTGCAGTTCTCCACTTATAGGCTTGTGGACATTCGGAAAATTGTATAACTCCTTGTCCCTTTTGAGGCAGCTTGCACCAATTCTCATACTCCAGATTACGTAAATAATCCCGAATGTGTTTACTGGGTTTTCCACTTTTTGAAACCACAGAATCTCTAACTTGAAAAGGTATTTCCAAAAATTAAAAACAACGTGCTCGATCAAAGTCCTTTATTTCATATAGTAGAGCATGTTGCGATTGTATCAATATTTCTGTAGCATTAAAATTCTGAATACCGGCTTCCAATTTAGCACGTATTAGACCCAAACCTTTAACTTTTGAACTTGAGTATAACATATTGGTTGGGGTGCTAGTTGGCAAATTCAAAATTTCTTTTGCTAAAGAGCGGGTAATTTGGTCAATGGATTCTAAAAACTTATTGGACAGCTTTGTCAGTGGGGCGTTTTGAAAGGGATAATAAACTAGCGTAGGCCAAATATAATTTTTTAGGACCTTAGGCTTCTGATCAGGGCGTAACATAGGCGTAGACACAAGTTTTTCGATTTGATCATTAAACTTCCGTGCACACTTGCCTTCATCAAAAAATATCCCATCATTAAAGTTAACCTCCAAGTATTTAATGGTTTCCTGTGATCCAATGCATCTGATAAAAGTATTTTCATTTACTTGAAGGGGATCTTTACACAATTCTCCGCCAACTATACTGATAGCAAAGCTTTTGGGGGAACTCATTTGAAGTCCTATATGGTCAAGCGCTCCTGAACTTTGCTGATATAGTTTAATTGATGCATAACGTGAATTTCCAATGAGAATAGTGTCGTCAGCAAACTCCATATTGAATATGCATTGGTGAAAAGGATGTAATCGAATTATATTCAGCATCTGTATTTTTAAACCCCCCACTTTTTTTCCTTAGCTCGTAGAATTTTTTAGCAGGAATTTTTTGGCCCAGGTAATTGATTTTCACATTTGCGCAAAATATTCATGTAGTTTTTGCATAAAACCTCAAAATGTTCATGATTAGCAACGTCTCTGAAAATCAAATCATCAAATTCTGTAATCAAGTTATCAAAATCATTTTTTAACGTTAAAACCTCAGGATCATCTTCTGCATCCCTTAAAGCTTGTGACAAATTTGTGTCTAAAGATTCAACAAGGTCTTGTCGGTGGACGTCAGGATGAGCGCTTGCAATGTGACGTTTTACTCCTCTTTTCTTAAAAATGCGATCACAATAAGGACATTGCACGAGACTTGGGTCTTGAGTTGAAGCAGAAGTAACGAAACTTATTCCAGAAGAAGTAAAGTTATCTGAGCTTTGACTACATTCTTCTTCTAAGTTACTGTCCATTGTAAATAATAAATTTCTTAATTGTTGAATCTGCTTAGTTACTACAGATCTATCATATTGTTACAATATTATTTCAGAACTTGTTTGGCGAGAAAGAAAATAAATTTTATTTCAAAATTAAAACTTTATTTTAGGTATTTAAAATTAGGGGGAAAAAAATCAAGCCAATTAAAAGCGTTGTTTTGAACGCAAGTTCCCGCCCACTAAATACAAAATTATTAACATTATTCAAATACCAAAATTATGAAAATGAGCAATCTCCACTAATATGCCAATAAAAAAACTATGTGAGGCGAAACAAAATGTCACTCGCGAGCGCAAAAAATGCACGTCTGACCCCTACGACTGCCAATCTTCTTCCCAAAATTTTCAAAATAAATCATTTTGAAAATTTAATATTCATGCAAATACAACATGTTGCGACTTTGAAAATATTGCATATAAACAATTTTACACTTAAAAAAAACCAGTAAATAGAACGTCTTGCAACTTAGAGTTTCGTGTAATAAGAACACCTTGCAAAGTTAAGAAACATGCTTATAAAATGTTTTGCCCTATTTCATTCACAAACACCGAACTTTTGAAGTTTCTAAAAGTTTGTGTTTGGAATATTTAGACCTAACCAAAAACAATGCTTTTTTACCACTTTCTAAACGACTTCTTATAATTAAGTGTTTTTTACAGAGATCGTATGACATGGGCTGATTTGGATTCTTCTCGCAAGATACATAAACACATTTTAAGGAAGAACAGCGAGCTGTGCAATAAAGTGAAAGGTGTTGTACTCACGCAATTTTGTTTTAAGTATGCACTCAACAGCGATATTTTTACTATTCTCGGAATTTAGTAGACAGCATCCACCAACAAAAAATCCCATTCAAAAAATTCAACTTTTGAAAAAAAAATCGATTACGTATATAAAAGCAACACATTCTTATTTTCAGGTCCACCAAGTTTTAGAGCATTTAGTCGCGGATCAACCATCATCATCACGCCACAGCAGCAACAATTCCATAATACAAACAAGAACTTGAAATTACAAAAAATAATAATGAGGTCCCTCAGCCCTTTGTATCTCTGCGTAGTTGTCTTGGCAATTTTTGGACTATTAGTTTCTCAAACAGTCGCTTCTATGGAATCGGTAAGTGGCGTTTAAGCTCTCAACTTCAAGTTCATATTATTTGCTGTAATAATTATATTAGGAATTGGATCCGTTTTTTGCTCAATTCTATTTACTATCTCTCAGCTTTTGTAATAAAAATTCAGTCAATTTGCTTTTCAGTGCATACCTAATGGGGAGCGATGCCTTATAGGGAAAAGGTATGTTCCTTGCTGCAGCGGCCGCTGCATGAAGGAAGATACGTTTTTAGATTTAAAAGGACGTTGTGGGAGCAAATACAAATAGACATTTCAGAGAGTCCTGTTACCTCTGGTAATATTTAAAAACATGTACAATTTAAAATTATTTTATTCTTGTAACGATTTGCTGAAAAAAATGTTGGTCAACTTTTAAAACAGTTTTTAAATATTAACCTTGTTTAGTTTTTGTCTCTTGAAAGAATTCTGTTGTAATTTAATTGCTTTTTCAATTTTATTCAACGTAGTTCAAGTTTCTTTGTGAATAAACTATGCATGTATGTACATTTAATAAAACGTGTATTAAAACAAAATGTGGAGTTTCGGTGTTTGACTGTGTAATTTAATGCACTTTTAATTGTTTGTTTGCTTTTGAAATCTAAAAGTTGCCTATACAATCAGAGCATGGTCCATAAAATGCTTCAAGAAAATTATAATTACCAAACGGGATGGTCTATGAATAATGTCGCATAAATTAGCATACTTTTATTTTGGTTTAAAAATAATTAAATATTGTAAACGTTAAGGTGCAGACTCATTAAAATGTTAAAGTAAAAATTGATGTGTTTTCTACATATCATGTAGCTTCAACATACAATCATTGCTATCAAGTTATAAATTCCTAGCTTTGTGTTATGTGAACGGAGTGGTTTAGTTAAACACAATAGCTCAACAAGGACTCCGTGGCGCAACGGTAGCGAGTCTGACTCCATATCAGAAGGCTGCGTGTTCGAATCACGTCGTGGTCATTCTGTTTTTTGTGTTTTTTTTTCATTTTTTTTATCTCATGACTTAATATTTCACCAACATACTAAACGTTAACTCACTCGCTTTTTAAATCCATTTTTGCAAATTTTCAATGTGAATTTTAATTACGAGATTTACATTATCAAGGAAGTCTAGAAAATATTATTTACTCATGCAAAGTTATTAATTTATGTTATTATTATAATTCTCTTTTCACTTTTCACACCTCAATCTTTTATTTAAAAATTTATTTTCTACATGTTTAATTTATGCTACACTAATTAAAGTTTGGGATTGTGTGTTTCCAGCCTAGATAGAGTACTGCGTTCCTAAGATTTTTTGACCAAGTCAGCTCCCAACAAGGCAAGGACGTTTACTCGACTGGCAGGTGTAGTAAACTTCAAAGTGGTAATTTGTAGTTGACATGAGACACAGGATGAGGTTGTGGCTCAGTTGCTAGTCGAGTGACTAAATTTAGACAAAACTCTAAGCGATTTACTGGACGCAGCAAAGAATGAGTTTGAGGGTCAAAAGAGGGAGTGACAGCTGGGCTGCACGTCGCTCATGCGCTGAGCTAGTTTCTTCTCGATTCCCGTCGCCCATGCCAAACACCTTGTTGCATTCGCTTAAGGAACAGATGTACGCAGCGTGGAGTTCTTTGTTGTAAACAAATGCGTCTTTTAGGATCTTAATTTCTTGGAGGGTGAGCCATCGCGCTGTAAAGTCGTCGGTCTTGATACCTGGCCAGAGGTACAGTTCCAAGCAGTCCCAGATGGATGTAGGCGGACTGCCCAGGGCTATGTACTTGCATTGTTAGTTGTCACAATCCCAATGTGTGTTGCAGGTGGTGTCCATTGCTTGTTCGTAGCAACGCCGACATCGGATTCTACCAGGCTTTATCTAAAAAAAATCCACATCAATTAACATCAACGTTCCACCATCTCCACTGCACTGCTTCCAATTTAGTGACACACAATTTGGCACCCGCTATTTTCTTCACTGTGCGCATGCGCAATCACTCCAACTCAAATCTACTTTACTTGAATTAATAATTGTTTATTAGTTGGACTGAGAAAGGTGGCAAAAATTGCCACAAGTAAAATTAGTCCAGTTTTTCCAATCTTCATTTTTGGTTGAAATGTTTATCTTGATGAGTTCAACCACAAAGGTAAATCCGTTTTCAAAATAAATGACAAGAAGCAATCACTAGGAATTCCAATCTTAAATTTAGATTTAATTAGGTTTAGATTATAAAAAAGCTGACGTGCCGGATGAGAATAATTTGATCTAGTAAAACCTTATTTAAAAACATACTACACTCAGCGATCGCGCTTGCTTCCTTACCTTGTGTCAATATATTCATTTCACAATTCCACAGTCAGAAAAGAAACATTGTGGGCTCATTATTCTGCTAGCTAGAATTATTTCGCTGTCATTATCTGAGAATGCAAAAGGGAAAGTTGAGTGCAAGAAATTTTTTTATTAGTTCATTTTTTTGAATGTTTTTTTAATCCATTCTGAATTTTCACGCAAAAATCTTTTAAAGCCGTAGTAACCATCACATCGTGGTAGACAAAAATATTTATGTATACAATCTGCTGAAAAGAAATTACACAATTAATCTAAACGAACTTAAAAATGTGTGTTGATAGAGATACAACAGTCTCTTACAGGAGAATTTTTCAACTTTAACACAACAAGTTTTTTGTAAATTGTGGTAAAAACTATAATAAAATAAATTAATAATGTATTATTGTTTTTACTCTTTAAAATATTTTCTTGTTAAGTAACATTATTGTTAATTTTTTTTGTTGGCATCATGAGAAAATAATAATAATGTTACCATCTGCTGATTGATTAATGGTGATAGTGCAATATTAAAAAATTATTAGAATTTAATTTGGACTAAAATTATGAGCGTTAAGATCTGATTTAAATAATGGAGCAACAACATGGTCTTATTTTGATGAAGCAAGTCTTTAATGACTTAAATTTTTAAAGAAAACAAGAAACTAGACTTTACTTAACTGGTGTGCAGCGGTTAGTGTAATGTTATGTCGTTGTTATGTTTTTCTCGCATTATTTAACCCTTTTTTTGCTATCTTGTATCCCAGCCCCCAACTAATTCAGCATCATCATTTAGTATTAGTATAAAACAAGAAAGTCAAGTAAGTCAACCCAGTGCTGTCAACTGCTGCTCAAAATAAATTTGAAAACAATTCTAAATGTCTGGTAAATTAAAATTATGTAAATTTTTTATTTAAGTTTTGTATTTTTGTCTATTTCCAGAAATTTATTTACTTTTGTCATCGGTTTTCGATCCCTTTTGCTTGTTTAATTTTTGGTTTAACACTTTTTCAAGAAAAGCTTACAAATTGAGAGAAAAAATACTAAAATCTGAATTTCAAAACAACCTGCTGACTAGAAAAATTGAAGCAAAACTCGCACTGATGGCATTTGTTGCCGTCTTTCTTTCTACACCTAGTAATTATTAATTATTCATTTATTACTGCTATTAAATTATTTTTTATTTTTGTTAGAATAAATTAAAATGCAAAATTTAATTTATAAGTTGTGAACAAACAGGTAAGATTTTTAGTAGTTATTATATTGTTTTTTTTTAAATGTAGGTAGAATATACTGCACTTTCCAAACATGTTCTCTATTTTTGTAAAACATGAACGTATGAACGAACTAATTATATCTTAAAGAAATAATTTAATCAAATATTTTGAAATTTAAAAAAGACAATATGCGAATAGAACATCTATGCGTGCATAGAGCATTATGCAATTTTAAGAAAACATGTAAGTAAAATATTTCGCACTTTTCAAAAACATTAAAATAGAATATTTCGCACTTTTAAAAAATATACACACAGAACATTTCACACTTTTGAAACACTTGCAAGTAGAACATTTTACACTTTCCAAAACATGCAAATAAAACATTTTACAATTTTGAAAAATATGCAAATTGAACATATTACTTTTTTGAAATATTGCAAATGGAACAATTTGCACTTTTGAAAAAGATGTAAATAGAAGATTTGAAACTTTCCAAAAACATGCAAATAGAACATTTTACACTTCAAAAAACATGCAAATAGAAAATTTTGCACTTTACAATAACATGCAAACAGAACATTTTACACTTTCCAAAAACATGCAAACAGAACATTTCGCACTTGCAAAACACTTGCAAATAGAACATATTACACTTTTAAATAACATGAGAATAGAACATTTTGCACTTTTTAAAAACAAATTGATAGAATATACTGCACTTTTTAAAACATGTACATAGAACATTTTCTACTTTTTAAAAACAAGAATGTGTGAATGAATTATATTTTTAAAAAATGACTACATAAGAATAATTGGTAATTTAAAAAAGTAAACGATTAATAATATTACAGGTATTATTTATCAAGGATATACCAAACCAGGCCTGGTGATTTGTAATAATGTAACGTTAAAACACTGCATATTGAAACAGAATCAATATTAATTTTTTTATTTTATTCGTACGTATGGTTTTTTTTAAATTGTATGCATGGGTTCACCTAATAACGATCCAATAGGGCGTATCTCACATATAATAAACGTTAGCAGCGTGGTGGAAAATAAGGTTTTCGGTAGAATAGTATTACGAATAATTACATTTTCCATTTAGCTCTGTCCGTGACTTCCTTTCGTCGTACTGCTGTCTGCTATGAACAACTCTGTGTGTTATGGAATGCAATGCTAATGCTAATCCTTTACATATTTAGAGCAACATAGCGTGTCTAAATAAACACCGTTATTCACAGGCTATGCCATTTAACGTTGTAATCAGAATATAGTCTGAGAAATCAAATTGACTTATATCCATTTTTACCTAAAAATTAAACCCACTTTCTACAAAAATATTAAAATATCACGATTGTAAAAGCATTTAAATAGAATATTTCGCACACCATTTAAAAACATGTAAATGAAACACTTTACAATTTTTAAAAACATGTTAATGAAATATTTTGCAATTTTCAAAAACATGTTAATGAAATATTTTGCGTTTTTAAAAATCATGAGAATGGAACATCTTGTACTTTAAAAAAATTATTACAACGTATTGTACTGCTTAAAGAAAAAGTCAATAGTACATTTTGCACCTTTTAAACAGCTCTTCATTACTTGTTTACACATAAAGAAAAAATACACTTAAAGAGATGGGAATTTAAAAATTCCAACTGGAGCTTGCAACAATAACGCTATTTATTTTAGAGGGGTACGGTTCAAGCTGCCCAATATTTTGGCATGTGAGTACATACCAAAAATGACAAGGCTATGAGGGAAACTAATAAAAGATTTGTACAATTTAACAACATGAAGTAAATACTGCAGGAAAACGTAATTAACCGAAGTAAATTGAGAAAATGGAAAACAAAAATTGTTTTCTAATTACCAACTCTGTTTTTAACTTTTTAACATTTAACAAAACAAGTAAATTGTGTATTTTATATAATACCTGTTTATCTACTTGTTGGATATGTGATGGGGAATCGTAAACACAGATTTTATTCAACTTCTGAGTCTCAGGTGCCACAGTTCATTCACAATAGTGTAGTTTTAGTGTGTAACTTGTTTTTGTAAAATTGTAGTGATGAAAAGCGGAGCAAGAATTTAATAGTGGAAAATAAAATGTAGCAGTTGCCAAATTGAGACTCTCTCCCACAGCTCAATTGATTTAAAATATTTATTTTCTCGATTTAAATTTTGTTTTCATTCCATTACAATTAGTTAAATATAAGATAAAGGAAAAGAAGATAATAATTTCATAAAATGTTGAGATATTTCAGGAATTATATTCCAATTACAAGTATGTACATGCATATCGTATTCTAAAATTACATAATTTTGTAATAGATTCAAAGTAGCTTCACTTTAAGTTGCTCCATTGTATCGAGACCTTCTAATCGCCAGTCTAAAATGCAATTAAAACTGGTGTTAAATTCAAAAGAAAATACTAAATAATCAAAATAAACATGTATAGCATTTTATTTACAATTTTAGAAATATATGGGGTGAACGGGACTGTAGCAGTAAAAAATTAATGCATATTAGGAAACCAGTCTCTATAGTTTATATTTCTTGGAGTGGAAACAGATTTTAGAACCAAAGTGTGACTTTAATGAAATTGTAAATGAAAACCGGAAAAGTGAAAACCAATAAAATTAAACACAAAGGGGTTGGGAAGTAATTACATGAGAGGTGGCGCTGTTGACATTGTAAGGACGCAGTTAAAAATCTTCATTTGAATGGTCGTTATCGCCTTTTGCGACCCTGCAGCAATAAAAGACACAACATAATCAATAATGTTAAACCAACATTAAAAACTCAATTGTGCTGCTTTGATTGTCTAATTATATAAATTGTAATTCTAATTTACTAACAAATACAAATATCTTGAGTAAAACATTTAATGTTTATTTACCATTCCTGGCATTCCTGGCATTCCCTGTCCCTGTTGTTATTTAAATAGGCAACACAGATAAAACAAAATTAAAAACTTAGAGATAAAACCCTGTTTTTATGTACGGCATAAAGAACACTACAACAAAACAGTTAAGAGTTTATAAGAAAACTAGCATGTAACTCAACTCAACAAGTTAAAGTTTCAAAAAAAAACAAAACGTATTTTTGCTATTCACTCACCATAGCTGACATCCCCTGCTGCATCATTTGCATCCCCTGCTGCATCATTTGCTGCCCCTGCTGCATCATTTGCTGCGCCATTTGCGACTATATTATTTATCACAAACAAACTATAAATAGTAGGTTATTTCTAAGTTAAAACTTGTGCTAAACTCAACACGATAAAGTTTTGAAAAAAACTTTATAATATAAAACCACAAATTTTACAGTAAATAAAAATACAAACAAGTGAAATTTAATACGTTTGAAATTTAAGTCTAGTAAAGGTTAAGTGAGGTTAAGTTTGCTGAACAGATTTTAAAATAAAATAAAGTACCTAATTGTAAATGTAATATGTTTGTTATGAACTTACAAACGGATCTGCTCCTGGGGCCTGTTGAGAAATAGAACATTTAAATAATATTAGAAGTTGATTATTTCTTACTGGAAAGTAAGTATCATCTTATATGCAAAATCTATTTAGGTACGTTTAAGAACTATAGAATTAACAATAAATATGTATAGAAAAATTTTTTAAATAGTGCCTCCGTCATTTACTTACCGGCATTTGGCAGTATCCTAGTCCATTTTCCTGTAACGATACAAAATGCATAACGCGATGAATAAATTATAAAATCCTATTGATTTATTACGCCCAATTTTCAATTTAATAGTTTCATACTGAGATACATCCATAAATATTATGTGTAGAAGTAAAAGTGAAGGATATATGAGACACAATTGTTGGGCTGGGCAATGAGAAACCACAATATTGACAATTTTTATCAATACAAATATTTAATTAAATTTGCATTTACTATTACTTACTTCAATTACTGCGCAGAGGACGACGAAAGCAAGAATAATACTGACTGAGTTCTTCATATTTGTAGGTTTTCTTTTAGGTTTTCCCAAGTGTCTTTTTCCTATACGTCACAAAAATGAAAAAAAAAAGTTAGGAAAAATATTATTTTAGCAAAACAATTAGCAAAATACGAACAACTATTGAATTCGTACGTCTAAAGAAATATTGGTATTACGAAAATGTATTAAAGTAACAGCTGCATGCTCGCCAAGTGGCTTGAAGTAAACTGAATGCCCTGGATGTCCTACAGATCCCCTTTTATACCACTCAGATCTATATATCGCTCCCACAAATGGCAACCTACATCCCGTATTTACTTACAGTAAAATCTAGAAATGTCTAATGTAAAGTGAAATGTCAATCTAATTATTCAGATTATGTGTCACATTATGCAAAACCACGGACAAATCAACGTCAATGCGTAAAACTTGCCAAATGTGTCAGCGTAGCTCAGGTATGTAGTACGTTTTCTTATCTCACCACTACAAAATTTGCAAGCATCTGGATTTCTAATTTCTGGGGAGCAACAGACAAAACCCAATCACTAAGCTCGAAAAAAAATTTAGACACAGGCGGATCCAAAATTACTTGAAGGAAACAACTACTTGCTACCTGCACCTGTAGGGGGTTGCCTGTAACAATGTTAAGCAGCCATCTTAGAAAATGACTATTCGGACCTCTACAATTTCAAAATTATTTATAAAGAAGAGTTTTTAGGAAGCTTACCTCCTAGTGTAATTAAATGTTATAACTAAAATCTCTAAATTATTGTTTTAAATTTTTTTTTTTGCTATTTTAATAAAAAACAATCTGCAGGCATCTGCTTGCAGCACAAGCAACTATAGGGGGACAATGTATTTTTTCTGAATCACGGTTGTAAGAAAACAAAAAAATAGATATTTTGAGATTTCAGCAATAGTAATGGATTAATCAACTGTGCTTAATTTAAGTAATCATATTTTGATTAAAACAGCAGCATGCAGTCGCGATGATTGCTCGCCTGTGAAAATAATTTTTTGCGACTAACTTAATGCTAATTATTTGACATAGACCAAGATGTGACGGCAATTATGCGAGATCTGTCCCTCCATCTGTATAAAAGTGTTTTTTATTCAATGCGGCTTAATCTTTAGTAATGAGTGCTGGAGATTCGGAGCACGTGTGCACAAAATACTATTGTTCAATTTTATGAATAATAAATACGAGTAAACACCTTATGTCTCGCTTTACATTAAAATTATTATATGAGCTAGGAAAAATCCAGATCACGGCATTGTGTTGACTCATGAACTTAACTTTCCCAATCTTTACACTTTAAGTGACAAGGCCAAGTCATCTATTAGCACAGCGAAGACCAAGCGCCCTTTAACTTTGTATTTAGAATATTTAACTCCAGTAAGAAATTAATGCATGTCAGTGAACTCATGTAATCTACGAAGACCATTCTATCAATTCAATGCAGAACCAAAGAGAAATACATTGAGCTCACAACATACTTAGTACTGTACATACTTAGATGAACCTACATTCCATACGACTGTTTCTGTGAGCTTCAATATTAGTAAATTCAGAATAGTCTTGGGATAACTTGGTAAACTATTTCGTCTTTTCCTCTTGCTTCATGTGTACACACACATCACTTTCAAAAGTTTTGTTTATGTACCAAGAGCCTATTTTTATTTCCTGCGTTCAAGGCGTGCGGAATTCTTTAGGTGAAAAGAAAGGCTTGACTTGAACTTGTATATATGAAGCTTAGAATGTAGCTCATAAAAATGCCTAATTTGTGAGTTTTACTTAAGCCAGAAATTATACGGTATTTAATAACGTAATTATGGCGTCAACTGTAAATTAGCTGTAATTTTCAAATAAATCGATAGTTATTTTAGAAAAATCTGGCGCTTCGCGCCGGATTTGTCGACCGTGGGCAGGCCCGAAGTAGATGCTGAGGTTTAACAATTCGCAAGACAATTTATTTTACGCTTAAAGATGATAAAAGATTTATGGAAGCTAACCTACAATCAGTAGGACATATACGAATGTGCGTATCACAGAGTTAAATATAGTTAAACATTTTTATAAATTGCACCATTCACAAATAACGTGATTTATGCAGGCATCCTTACCATCAACAAGCCATATATGGAAGCACGTGGCATGTAGTTAAAACACGCTAGAATATTTATAAAAATTGCATGATTTACAATTACCGTCATTTATGGAGCCTTCCCCACCTTTAATAAGCCATATACGAATGGCAAGCAGTTAAAAAAAGTTGGAAAAAATTTTAAAGTTAAATATGGGGGTCTTACAAACTTTGATATCATGTCGTTATCATGACGTCATTATGGACAACCCCTGAATATCTATAACACATTTGAGCTTAGTCCGTAATATGCAGTTAAAATAGGATGGAATCAAATTTAAAGTTAAGACTAGGGATACTAGAAGCCATGGTATTTAAATGACGTCATTATGGACAACCCCTGAATATCTATAACACATTTGAGTTTAGTCCGTAATATGCAGTTAAAATAGGATGGAATCAAATTTAAAGTTAAGACTAGGGATACTAGAAGCCATGGTATTTAAATGACGTCATTATGGACGATTCCTAATCGTAAGTATCTATAACACATAATTATAGGTAAGTTCGTGGCAGGTAGTGCAAATTAGATGGAAAAAAATTAGTGTTGGGACTGCAGGTACTCAAAACTATGATATTTGAAGGACGTCCTTATAGACATAGACGATCCCTGAATACCTATGACACTTGTAGGTAAGTTCGTAACAGGTAGTTAAAATCAGTGTAAGAAAAAAGTTCATAATCGTTCGTTTCGCCTCGCATGAGCTTCGTTCAATTTTTGGGCGCAAAAACCGGACTCATGGAGCTTTCGGCGTTTTAAAACGGACTCAAGGCTCATGTGGGTCCCTGAAAGCTCATGAAAGCGCGTTACCACCTCCCGGCCGTCTTGACGGACGGATAATATTTTGTCTACCTGTAGATTTTTTCCCTTTCCAACTTTCCACTCTAAAAGTACCTAAGTACCTACTACCTTCTTCCCCACCGCCTACCAGGGCCTGGGCTATATGAGACGATATGAGTATGAAATGTTTGAATACTATAAATTATCAAATTGTGATGTTATATCAACGGAGTTTAATAAGTTTAAATTATTTTATGACTGTGTGTGTAATTTACTATGTATTATCAATTTCCAACAACTAAAACAACTAAAAATAATTGTAGCCTTAATTTTTTTATTTTTAAATGTTTTTTTATTTAAGATTTTATTCAAATTAACTTATAAATTAAAAACAGTAGAAAAAGCAAAATATGGTCAAAATCATTAACCAAAAAAAATGCGTTGTAAATAACTATCATTATTTAAAAAAGTAAAACTTTATAAATATTCAGTAGTAATAAATAAAAATAGAACATAGGTATAGTCGTATAGTATGTCGTAATATCATTATCGTTATCGTTAATATAGTAATAGTAAAGGGCTAGACAGAATTTGAGGAAGTTCGTATGACGTTATAGCTGTGAGACCATTTATATTATAGTACCTTTTATACTTAATCCTTCCTATACTGTGTTCACGATATACATACTGCCTACCTACCTGTGCCAGCAGAAATTGTCAACTCCACTCCCTAATGGTAAAACGCCTCACCACCCCAAAGCGCGAGGGCTCCTTCGGGGGGCAAAACGGACTCAGAAGCTCGGCCTCCGTGCTTTCCAACACGAAAGCTCATGCCTTCGGAGAAAAATAGAACAGCGCCCCGTTCGCGTGGCATCGTTTAGCCGTTCGAACGAGAAAAGTCTTACACTGGTTAAAATAGGTTAGAAACAAATGTAATGTTGGGACTGGGGGTTCTAAAAACTATGATATTTAAAGGACGTCATCATGGACGATTCCGGAATATCAATAACACTGAACGACGTCAGCATGTAAAAATGGTTAAACAATTAAAAGGGGGGTGGGGGCGCGTAAATTCTTATGATTATGTTAGCTTTGCATTCAAATAACTAATTACGGTTGTCAACATTTTTTAAATTTGATTACGTAAGAAAAATGTTTTATCTCTGATAAAAACATGTAATTTAAAAATTTTGCTATTTAAAATTTTTTTTTAAATAACTGTCAACGATTTTGAAAACCATGCAAGTAGAACAATCTATAGTTTTAACACTTTTTGTAAAAAAAAGACTTCCTGTCATTATCCCAATAATTTTCTCGCAAACTATTTACCTAATAGCTTAAAACAGTCAGTAACCTACCTGTGACTATTCGGAAGACAAAAACATTACTTTTTCGCAAATATTCGCCTCAAGGTCTAGTAACAAACCCAGCCGAGGAGATTTTTTGTGTAATAACTATATGCACACTCCTAATAATTTAACGTTTATTAACTACGTCCCTACAAACGTGATTCTACACATGTATTATACTTTATACCGTTGGTGAAGGATAAGATCCGGTTCCTTCCGCTTTTCGATAAAAGCAAATCCGCTTCATTTCAATGATAAAAACAAAACCATTTCCTTCATAAACAATATTGATTGAAGGACATGGATTTAGTTTTAAGAAAAACGGATTAAATACTTTACTGATAATATGTTGTTAGTATATATTTATTATATTATTACATATAATCACACTTTATATCGTAGGTGAAGAATTAGATCCGTTTCCTTCCATTCTTCAAAAGAAACATAACCGTGTCCTTCTATTTTTCTGTATAAGGAAAACAGATTCATTCGTTTGCAATAAAGTTAAAAGAAAACGGTTTTAATTGTAGAAGAAATTGGAAGGACACGAATTAAGATCTAGAAAAGAATGGAACGAAACGAATTTGGTCCTTCATCGACGACATATTACGTAAGTAAATTGCTGTATATCTTGCTTGTATATTGGAAAAATATAGCAACTTCTGCACGCACTAAAAAGTACTATATTACTCACGTACAAAATTATTTCACATTTCTTTAGCATACGCTGCATTCTAAAAAAAAATTTTGAAATGATGCAAATTCGATAACTTTGAAAATTCGCCACATGCGTAATTTTTGTTTGTTAATAATTCTAGAGAGTGTTTCTAAATGACCGTGTTTTTCTCTATGTAACAAATGGTACTTTTTGAAATTAAAATGAAAACTGACATTAGGCTGATGGATCAAAAATAGTAAGTTTCTCCATTCAAGCAATGCTAAAATTCAATATTCAAAAACGTTTTGGCGCCAAACCTGCAGTTTGAATTTAAAATTGTTTCGTCGACTGTAATGTCCTGTCATATAAATTCGGAAAAAAATTAAACTGAAAATGTTTGCTGTCATTCGTACCGCCGCGGTAAAACACCAGTAATCAATATAATTATATCTATATTCGGACTATGTGAGGCGGCTACATAGAAAGCCAGTAGAAAATATTCTCTGCGAAGTACATGTGGATTAGGAAATCATCCCCGCCGCAGAGGTTCGATCTCCGTATCTCTGCACACTCCGTAGTGTCACGAGCCCACATGTCCTCCCGAAATGTTCCAACTACATTGTATTAAGTTGCAAAATATTATAACTACATTGTATTAAGTTGTGAAATGTTCAAAATACATTGTATTAAGTTGTAAAATGTTCAAAATACATTGCATTAAGTTGCAAACTAATCTAACTGGGTAGATAATTTCAAAAAATAAAAAATGTTGTAACTACATTGTATCAAGTTGCAAAAAAATCTAACTACATAATTTAAAAAAGTGCAAAACATTCTAAATTTGAGATTTAGGAGCGCAATTTTCTCTAACTACATGGTTTAAAAAGTTTTTAATGTTCTAACTACATGATTTTGAGTGACAAATTGTTCCTACTAGATGATTTTAAAAAGTGCAAAATGTTTAATTGCATGTTTTGAAAATTTAAAACTGTTTTGGTTAAAAAAATTTACAAATGCAAAATGATCTAAATATCAATGCGTCATTATCACATGCAGAGGTCCGTTTTTTTACAGTGGATTTTTGTGTACCTTTTGCAGGTTTTACAGGAACAGCAAACATTGACACGGTTGCGGTCTTCGCTTCTATCGACCCGGTCTCCAGTCTCCAGTTCACGTTTTCTCATACCATATCAAACTCAGTCCTAGTCTATTGATACCTAGTCGATCCCGCTAGAACCAGCTAAACTATCAATCTCAATGCACTGTTGAACCGACTACCGCATTACGACCGACTAATTATAATGTCTTCAAATCGAATTAGGATGAACTAGACCCCTTTCTCTTATTTACACAGAGGACGTCAAGTTGGGTTTACGCTAAGGAGCACCGGTATTTACGACCCCACTCACATTTTGCATACCCCCGTTCCGTTATCAAACGACGTCAATAATTATTACTATTTTTATAATCATATGACATACCATGCAGGCCTGGCGGGACAGATAGTGCTAGGTGGTGCAATGCTCCAGGGCCAGGTTATATTAGGGGCCGGGCTACCCGTTCCCTTAGCCTTGCAAGGGGCCCGGAAACATTGATTTTCACCAGGGCCGGCCAACACGCTCCGCCGGGCCTGACACTATGTCATAAGTAGCCAAGTAGAATTATTCATACTACAAATTACAATATTTGTGAACGATCTTTAACTTTTCTTTTCTAGTCTACAACTTCCTAAAAAAATATGCCTCGCGCTACAGAAAGTATTTTGAAAAGCACGTGAGCAGAATGATTGTTATAAATTGTACCTTTGTTTTGCTTTTTCACATCCTGCAGTCAAATTTTAAGAACATAAATGAAAACATTTGGCTTTTGTAGAAAGAAGTGTAAATTTTATTGAAAAACGCTGTAATTTTTTTAATTAGGTACCTACTGCAATTTAAATGTAAGCAATGGTGTCAATTTTCGCATTAACTTTTGCAGTAAACTTTATCGGGGAGTTCATGATAAATCTGTTTAGCCAAGGACAAGCGAAAATATATTCTGGAGAAGTTTAAGTTTATAGTACAAGTAAATACGAATGGGGCCCTAAAATAGCTAGGTCTTTTCCTCTATACCAACAACCCGAATGGTACAGCGCCAGTAAAGGATTTAAACCGTTTTTTGTCATCGGATGATGGAGATCTTCTTTTTTATGCTCGAATTAATTCACGACTGTGAATTGTTTGTTCTTGTTAAGTGAATTAATATAAAATATTCCTTATTAATTAACATTTGTGTTTCAGCAAATTAAATTGAAACAAAAAGCACGCATCAATAGTGTAGGTAAATAATTTTGTCAATTAAATTTTATTTGTTTTGATATGGCGTCACCTAAGTACAATAAAAATCCGGCGCTTGGCGCCGAATTTGTCCACCGTGGGCCCGAAGTAGAGGCTGAGCTTAGACCGAGTGGTTTCATCACTGGAAAGCATGTTTTTTGTCGAAAGGCAAACCTTTTCCTAGTATTAAGCGCCGTTGCCGACAATATGGTAACGAGCTTTGCTGGTGACAGTGGGTCAGGTACATGTGCATGTGCAGCCATTTTGAGTATTTTTGGTTCGAATAGCTAGATTGGGCTAGGTACTATTGATTATGACAAGAGTAGGCAAGCTACGAATGGTGCCGCTACAAGTTGGATCGGTATTAGTAAAGGTGCATGTAAAAGGTAATGTTACCTAGGTAGAAGTTGCTCTGTATCTATTAGAAACAGTAAAAGCCATCATAGTAAGATTTAGGTCTTTGAAATTAGCGCCGCCACGATTGTGCTGGTACAAGTTTTACTGATTCTTGTGGGCCTGGTGACAGTATCACAGGTACAAGGTGGTTGGGTACTAATGGTGTTGATACGAATAGTGTCAGTACAAAAGCAATTCGCATATGAATTTCACAATCCCTCATGACATTAAAATATGTTTAAATAAAATAGAGCAAATATATAAAAAATAAAAAAAAGGCTGAAGCCCTTGCTTGATAGCATCATAAGCAGTAACGTTTGTCAGTTTGAATTGACCACTAATGAAATAATTCCACATTTTGAATTCTTGTTTGTTAATTTAATAGTAAACAGTATGCACTGCAAGAACTAAAAGCAGCACATACTACATTTTTGGATCGCTCACAAATAATGTCATTGTTAAAATCAGTTGATATAATTAGTTGGGCGATGATAAGTTGCCTTAATTAAATTACCTAATTAATTTAATTAATTAATTGGCTTATTAAAAATCCTATGATGAGGATATGTTAACCTAATTTCTAAACGTATGACAGTGGTGGTCCCTAAAATACTAAAATTTACATGACATAATTCATAGACAATCCTCGTACGTACGCTTAAGAAATACAATGTTAAGGATATGTGTTTACTTAATTTTGAAAATAATTGCATGGCAACCTCTAAAATTGTAAAACTTGAATGACGTGATCTACGGACGATCCCTGCAGGCATTCTAGTGAAATCCTATGTTCAGAATATATGTCAACCTAATTTATGAACTTATGACAGTGGGGGTTCCGAAAATATTCAAATTTGCATGACAAAATTCATGGACGATCCCCGTACGTACGCTTGAAAAATACAATGTTACGGATATATGTTTACCATATTTTGGAACTAATGGCATGGGAATCTCTAAAAGGGTGAAATTTGAATGACGCGATCGATGAACGATCCCTGCAGGCCTACTAGTAAAATACTATGTTGAAAATATATGTCAACCTAATTTCTGAACTAATGACAGTGGGGGTCCTGCAAATAGTAAAATTTGCATGAAATAATTTATAGTACGCACGCTTGAAAAATATAGTCAGGCATACTAGTTATATCCTATCCTGAGGATGTATGTCAACCTAATTTTTAAACTAATGAGTAGGGGTCCCTAAAATAATAAAATTTGTATGACGTCATTTATGGACGATCTCTGTATGCAAACTAGTAAAATCCTGTTAAAAATACATGTAAACCTAATTTTTGAAATTTTGAGATCCTTAATATGGTAAAATTTGTATGACGTAATTTATGGGCGATCCCTGCATGCATTCTAGTTAAATTCTATGTTGAGGATATATTGTAAGCTAATTTTTAAACTTATAACAGTTGGGGTGCTGAAAATTGTGAAGTGTGTTTGACGTAATTTATGGTCGATCCCTGTTTGCCTACTAGTAAAATCCAATGTTAATCGGAAGTTTTCTATAGTACGAATATCCACTGAATGTCAGGTATATGGACCGGGCGGAGCATGTACTGTAGGGGCAACCGAGAGTGAGGTCTAGCAAGGATAAAGCTGTCGTTCATTTGCATGCAAAATTTATCCTTGCCAGACCTCACTCTCGGTTGCCCCTACTATACCTACCTACTTAACTTCAGCGGCAAGTATTGAAATGCATGTAAAGTCGCCAGACACTGGTTTTTAGATGCTGAGCATCTATAGGAATGGCTATGTCCGTCCGTCTGTCTGTCTGTCGATGTGTGATTTTTTGTCGTGCTCCACAGGTCACAGTTTTCAATTTAATTTTTTCAAATAAATTTTAAATGATGGTGAATGCGATGGAATAGAACCCTATTGTTTTTGGAATTAAACGGATTTACCAGTTTTTCACAATTAACGATATAATGGACCAACTTTTTAGCATTAAAATGCATGCAGGAAAAACGGGTCTTTGGCAAGACTTTACATGCATTTCAATTTCAATACTTGCCACTGAAGCTAAGTAGGTAGGTACATGCGCCGCACGTTCCATATACCTGACATTCAGTGGATATTCGTACCATGGAAAACTTCCGATTAACATAGGATTTTACTAGTAGGGATGCAGGGATCGTCCATAAATTACGTCAAACAAATGTTACAATTTTAGGGACCCCCACTGTTATAAGTTTAAAAATTAGCTTAAAATATATCCTTAGCATAGAATTTCACTAGTATGCATGCAGGGATCGCCCATAAATTACGTCATACAAATTTTACCATTTTAGGGATCCCACCTGTCAGAAGTTCAAAAATTAGGTTGAAATGTATCCTTAACATATAATTTTACTAGTGTGCATGCAGAGATCGTCCGTAAAGGACGTCATACAAATTTTAGCATTTTAGGGACTTCGACTGTCATTAGTTCAAAAATTAAAATTACGTAACACAAATTTTACCATTTTAGGGATCCCTACTGTCATTATTTCAGGAATAAGGTTGACATGTATCTCTAACATAGGATTTTACTATTATGTTTACAGGATTCGTCCTGAATGACGCCATACAAATTTAACGATTTTAGTGCCCCCCACTGTGATTAGCTCGAAAATCAGGTTGACATATAACCTCAACATAGGATTTTACTAGTATGCATGCAAGGATCGTCCAAAAATGACGTCATATAAATTTTACCATTTTAGGGATCCCCAGTGTCATAAGGTTAGAAATAAGGTTGACATATATCTTTAGCATAAGATTTTACTAGCACGCATGCAGGGTTTGTCTATAAAGGGCGTCGCACAAATTTTACCATTTAAGAGATTTTTATGCTTTTATTTCGAAAATTAAATTAACCTATATCTTTAACATTAAATTTTTGAAGCTTACGTACGGCGATCGTCCGTAAATGACGTCATTCAAATTTTACTGTTTTAGGGATCTCCACTGTAATTAGTTCAGAAATTAGGTGTACGTTATTGTCCTCAACATATGATTTTACTAGTATTTATAGGGAGATCGTTCATAGATGGCGTTGCTTAAATATTACTATTTTAAGTACCCCGGGTGTCATAAGTTGTAAAATAAAGTAAACAGGTACCCATATCATGGAATGCTTCCGGTATTCATGCTGGAATCTTCCATATATGGCGTCATCTAAATACCACTATTTCAGGGATCTGCTCTGAATTTGTTCACGAATTAGGTAAACAGATACTTTGAACGCGGGATATTGCAATAATACATACACGGATCGTTTATAAACGACTTTATCCAATTATTATCATTTAAATAATCCCAAAGTTATTTGTTATGACGTAATCAAATTAGCAATTCAAGTAGAAGCTAAAGTAGAGTTAGGCGCTGTCGTAGTTTCAGCGTTGCCACACTAGGGTTCTACTCCTTTACTAAAGCAATTATTCGCTGTAAGCTCAGCATCTACTTCGGGCCCCCGAATTTTTTAGGCATTCATTTTATTTCTCAAAATTTGGTCCATTAAATCGTTAATTGTGAAACATTGGTCAATCCGTTTGATTCCAAAAATAATAGGGTTCTATTCCATCTTATTACCGATCATTTAAAATTTATTTAAACAATTTAAGTAGAAAACTGTAACCTGTGGAGCACGACAAAAAAATATCGACAGACAGACAGACGGACAGAACCATTCCTATAGATGCTCAGCATATAAAAACTTGATTTTTTTTTAAGTTCACATTAATCTACAAATATTGGGAAATACAATTTTGGTTTAGTTATTAGGAAATACTTTTCCGTAATTTATTTATTATTCCTCATACGTAACTACTGGCAGTAACTACTGGTACTAGGGTAGATTGCAACTTGTGACTGTCATTAGGGTTCGTCCACAAATGATGCTGTCGGCGCAGTGGATGTGACTAGTGAGGTAGTGTTGACACTCAATGTTAATCATAGTGTTGTGACTTGTTCACGAAGAACAATTGTTTTTCACTTTGTGATTGTTCTATCACAATCACAATCACAAACTACCAAATCTTGATTGTGCACAATCACAAATTCTGAACAAACATTAGGAACAAAGAAGAACTAACCAGACTACTAGTTATCGTGTGGTTTATATGAAGTCGAACGCAATTTTTGATGTAGGGTACGACGTTGTCAAGTTTCATTGGGATCGTGCATAAATGACTTCCCGAAAACTACCATTCTTTTATTGGGATGGTGCACAAATGACGTCCCAACAATTACAATTCTTTGATTGGGATCGTGCACAAATGACGTCCTAACAATTGTCATTCATTCAATTTTGGATCGTGCACAAATGACGTCCCAACAATTGTCATTCATTCAATTTTGGATCGTGCACAAATAAAGACCCAACAATTATAATTCTTTTATTGGGATCGTGCACAAATGACGTCCCAACAATTATAATTCTTTTATTAGGATCGTGCACAAATGACGTCCCAACAATTATAATTCTTTTATTATGATCGTGCACAAATGACGTCCCAACAATTGTCAATATTTTATTGGGGTCGTGCACAAATGACGTCCTAACAATTGTCATTATTTTATTAGGGTCGTGCACAAATGACGTCCCAAAAATTATAATTCTTTGATTGGGATCGTGCACAAATGGCGTCCCAACGATTGTCATTCTTTTATTAGGGTCGTGCACAAATGACGTCCCAGCAATCACTATTTTTTTATTAGGATCGTTCATGAATGACTTACCAAAAATTACTATTCTTTTATTGAGATCGTCTATAATGACGTCCGTTAAATTATGATAGCTTTATTGGGATCGTCTATAAATGACGTCTACTAAATTATTTTTTTGTTGGGATACTTCACTAAATACGTCCTCTAAATTATTGCTATTTAGGACCCACATACTCCTGTGTAACTTTTGTAAACGATAATTTTCTTTATCGCTTCTTATGTTGTATGGGCTGCTGCCAAATCGACAAAATGTTTAAATTATTATTATTAAATTACTTATTATTAATACCCGTCTAGACACACTGACAATACCAATAACATCTTTTATTAGTGTTCAAATAACAACAATTAGTTACAAATTTTCTTGTCGTTTCTTATACTTCTTACTTCGTATTGTTTTGTTATGAAATAATTAAGAATACGTATTTTTCCTCAAAGTAAGTGTACAATGAAAATAGTTTTGTCAGTTAGAATTAAACTCCATTGCAGAATGCAAAAGTGCATTGAGTTATTGGTATATGCAGTGTTACTATAAGCTTTAAGTGTGGTATTTGCTCCAGAAAAGCTCAAAATGTGGTATCTACAACACTGCAGTTTTTACTTTTGACCAGATTAAATTTTAGTTAATTTTGTTTTTATTCGGTGCCATTTATGATTTTAATTTCAGCAAATCAGCTACTGTTGACATTTATATGATAGATCATATTTTTCGTGCAATGCAATATATACTGCATCAAAAATATGAACATAATATAAGATGCAGTCATCATATTGTGTACTTACAGGATACTTAGAAGCAGGTATACATATTTTTTAAACTTCAGAATATTGTATTAATAAATTTTTAAAAATATGAAAGTATTACAATATCATTCCTCATTCTTATCATGCTTCAATGAATTATAGGGAAGAAATTTTTGCAATTAAAATATTGTTAAATTAGGTTTTTTGAACTGTGAAGTTGTATATAGTTTGTTTTTGGGTTTACAATTAAATGTGTTAGATATCACTTTTTGCACTTCAAGGGTGTGAATATTCCATTTTGCACTTTATAAGTGCAAATATTACATTTTTTAATACAATATTGTAACCTATTGAAAATAATTCAATGCATTTTTGCGTATTGATGGACTTGGGCAAAGGAGCTTCTAAGAAACAAATTAACTTAGGCAAAAACACCACTTTACTGACTGCCGCTTTTTTGATAGTGCCCTTTGTGCTTAGTTTTTTTAGCGTTACCAAAAGTAGCTCATAGTAAAATGTATAGAAAGTACAATTATTTTAATACAACACGAAATGAAAATAAAAAACAAACTTTTGAGATTTGAAAAGTTATGATCGTGAATCAAATATGTAAACGGAAGGACCAGTGTGTCTGTCCAGGCATGACACACTTTGTAAAAATCTATCGTTTTAAAAATGTGCAAAAGTTGACATTGGGCTATGCCAGTCCAAAAAAAGTGATAATTCTGATGAGGTCATTTAGGGACAATTCCAACAAAAGATAATAATTTTCAGAACGTAATTTATGCACGTTCTTAATAAAAGAATGAAAATTGTTAGGACGTCATTTGTGCACGATCCCAATAAAAGAATTATAATTGTTGGGACGTCATTTGTGCACGATTCCAATAAAAGAATTATAATTGTTGGGACGTCATTTGTGCACGATCCCAATCAAAGAATTATAATTGTTGGGACGTCATTTGTGCACGATCCCAATAAAAGAATTGTAATTGTTGGGACGTCATTTGTGCACGATCCCAATAAAAGAATTATAATTGTTGGGACGTCATTTGTGCACGATCCCAATAAAAGAATTATAATTGTTGGGACGTCATTTGTGCACGATCCCAATAAAAGAATTATAATTGCTCGGACGTCATTTGTGCACGATCCCAATAAATGAATTATAATTGTTCGGACGTCATTTGTGCACGATAGAGCTAATTGGTTTGGTTTTTATGCCATTTAAATCATATTATTGGATTGTGCACAATCACAAACTTTCACAATCACAATCTAAGGTTATTAGGATGGATTGTTCACAACTCAGTTTGTGCACAATCTTGTATCCAAAAATCACAATATTCACAAACAATTGTTAACAAGTCACAACACTAGTTAATCATAGCCGTCTTACAATTGGATATTTTAAAGTGCTAAATTGTGCAACATCTTTTAATGATGGTTTCCTATTAGAATAGTCAGCAAAGAAAACGTTGTGTGACATAGTTAAATAAATACCTACAGCAAATAGAATAATTTGCATCTATCTCATGTATCTTTCTTGACTCAAAAGGATACTGATACGCTGACTCACATATTAATTTTAGTCAGAATGAATTTTTTTTCTATTTAATGTATTGTATTTTATTTATAGTGATTATAGTGTTATTACTTTATTAAATAGGAATTTTAACTTTTACATCATATATATACATAAATTTTATTTTAATTGTTGCAATCTGTGAATTTGCTCAAGGGTTTTTAAAAGTAACTTGTGTAACCTGAGTGTTTGTAAATCCTAAGCACCAAGCCTGCTGCATGTTGCATGTCGTCAGGTGTAATAACGAGCCAGAATATTGCAGTACTGCGGATTCCTTAAAAATGAATAACTTTATGTTTTATTTATACTCTAAAGAATGGCACCACCACTTGCCCTAATTGTCTGACCACGAAAGTCCAATTTGCTTTCCAATCTGCTCCCTCACTGCCTCCATCACGACCAACAAAGGAAAGTTGGAGGTTACAGAAACAGCGCTGGTCTGTTTACCGCATAACCTTAAAAAATTGTACAAAAACGGAACATTTACAAACAAATACATGCAACCCAAGCAAATCCAAGTTTTAATAATAGCATATTACTCAATAATGTTGATAATAATATAATTACTTTAATAGCTGCGTAACCGTTCCTTTATCGCTTATCTCATACACAAAAAAAGGTGTCGTAATACAAAGCGCCAGAGCAAACGTTACTTGTCGTTCCAGAATCAAAAGAATTAACAGTGAATCGGACTGGCTTATTAATATTGATCACAATGGACATTGAGTCGCTGGCCGACAAGGAACTGAAATATTGTAGACTGGTCGTCGAAGAATAGAAGTAGTTAGTGCCACTATTTCTATTTCTGCCTTCAACATACTCCACTTTAAATACAAAGCCAGTTCCTTGGTTTACACTGCTTGAAGAGAAACTCAAATGTATGCTGTCATAATATTTGTCTGATGTAAGGAAATCACCAAGTTTCCTGAAAAATTACAAATGTATCAAATGTAATGGCAATTATTTCTTTTAAAATGATACTTTAAATTCTGATCTTGTAGTTTTAAATTCTGACTAAAGGTCAGTTATAACTGTCCCTTGCACTTTTACCGAAGCAAAACTGAATCGACAAGACTGTTTCTCTGCCATTGGATAACCAATAGGGTGTCATTGGCGTCTCCAAAGCGTTCACATTGGATTGAAATTGTGAGTTTCATATCTGTTCTAACAGATTTATCTTCCATAATTCGATTGTTGTCCAGCGTCCAGACACAGGTCTCACTGCCTTGGTTAAATTGACTCACATTGTACTCGTAGTATGCAGGGAATCCGTGGGAAAAAATTGGAATAAGCCCATCATTGCAAGCTGAAATTTTAATTTAGACCATACAATTAATTTCTTCATAGTTGTACTTCCTAGTGCCGTTGATAAACATTGGGTCTTTTTAATACGCTATTGAGTTATTGCAAAACCCCCAAAAAAAAAAAATATGTCTTACCTATATTAACCATTTTAATAGAGGGCTGTGATGACCTTGCTAACGCGGAACACTTAGAGAATGCATCGGGGTCTGGAGCTATATAAATTAAAGTACTCATTGACACACATGTTTTATAATAATGTGAATATAACAAGCAACTATTTTTAAAACAGACCAACGGAGGTTGAATTAACGATCATATATTATAAGACCAAATATATCAGGAGAAAACAAAAATATTCCTTTCTTGAAATTGTATCCCCAGATCATCAAAAAGTACACATTCTTACTACTACAATTTTCCCCTATAAATCCTGCAGAACAGATGCAGCTATAGTTGTTAGTTTTATCAATGCAAGTCCCTCCATTCTGACAGAGATCTTTTCCTGCGCAATCATCTATATCTTGAGCACAGTCGGAGCCGTCAAAGCCAGGGGCGCACTCGCAAGTGAATGTTCCATTTTCAGTGTGACACGTTCCACCATTCAGACACAGTGAAGAATTGCGAGTGCAAAGACCGAAATCAAATTCTGAAATAATTTAAAATAATTAAGGCTACGCACTATTAAATACTAGGAACCTAATAGTCCATACATCAAAAAATTGTGTGACATTACCGCAAAGAGTCCCATTGTACCCAGAGGCACAGCTGCAGACGTAATGCAAATAATCTAAGGACGGGGAACAATTAGCTTCATTTTGACATGGATTTTCTCTACACGGGTCCAGTTTGTGTTGACACGTGTGACCAGCCCATGGCAGAGGGCAGACGCATGAGTAGCCGTCTACTTCATCGATACACTCACCCCCATTGAGACAAGCCTTGCTCATGCAACTACACTCGTCTACACTCACCTCACATGTTTCGCCTAGCAATGTATATACATATATATATTTTTTAAATATTCCAATTAAAATAGTTTAAAGCATAAGTACCTTCCACTGCGTGTACGCTGTGAATAATTGAAATTTGCTAATTTACCTTTAAAACCCTGTGGGCAGATACATGTGAACGAAGGAGCTCCACTCCGGCATGCTCCATTATTTTGACAAGGGCTGTTTTCACAGTGGTCTGCCATCCTCTCGCTAAAATACATGCAAATAATTGAATAAACTTTTTTTATTTTTAAAGTGATTTCTAAGTCAGAGTTTTGGTCAGCGTTAAAGTGCATACGAAAAATATTATTTTGCTTGCCATTTGGTGCCTTGGAATCCAGGTGGGCAATTGCAAACGAAACTGTTTTCTGTGTCCTCGCAAGACCCGCCGTTTAAACATGTATTTCCAGTTCTAGCACATTTATCTTTCATTATCTTTTGTTCTTCATACAGGAGAAACAAGTGCGCTAAAAATAGTTGAATTGATTTAAATTGTGTTGTTAAAATTTTTATTTATTTTGGTATAACAGAAGCATTAAATGTACCCTGTATGTGCGTGAATGTGTGGATTATAATAACAGTACTGTGCTATGCATTTTAATTTTATAATTAGATTAATTTTAAAAAAATTATTACCAGTAGCATTTTTTAGTTTGTTAATTTCCATTTGAACGTTAGTTTCTATTTCCAACACAGTGTGTTTAAAGTCTGTGGACGTGAGCATTCCATTTCGATATTCATGAATTGCCGTGTCCGTCAAATTGATGCAGAAAGGCTGGTCGAAATCGCAGTCAACAATAAATTGAGAAATCCCCTCTGTCGTATCATAAGGTCCCTTTAGAAAAGTATTTAAATTTTCCACGTACCGGACGGGATTATTTTGAACGAATTCCGTTTTTGTAAAAAGGATATAAATTGATTTATTGGTATTCTAGCTAATTCTTGAAATTAAATCCTGGTTCAAACCAAATATTTCAATATCCCTATTGTCATTTTGAATACGATTGCAAAATTCAATTTTTTTTAAAGCAACGTCAAATTTAGCAGCAGTTGTTTGAAAAAATTTGAAACTGAAATTCCCGCGTCTGTATTGCTGAGCTAGGTCGTAAAGTACTGACACTGGCTGAATTCCTGAACGAACTTGAACCAAGATTTCTTTTAATGTATCTGATAGCGATAATTTAGACTCGGCAAAATCAGTAATTAAATCCCGAATTTTTAAAATTGTTTCCGTTGCTACGCAATTTAATTGGGAAGACAGTTTATTGTTTAGATCGTTGATATGCTTTTCATATTCAATGTAGTCCATGTAAATAGATGTGAACCGCCTTAAAATTGAGCTAGGAATTTTGTGGACCGGATTGTTAAATTTTTTGTCCACTTTTAAATGTTCCCTTATTATGCTAATTGGCGTGAGTCTAAACTCCAGTGGGACACCCTTCCCTCCATTTAGGCCCTTGAGTTGCTCTGGGATTTCAATTAAGAATTTTTGTGCGTCTTTTATTGTCGTCGGGACAGGACTAGGCAGTGCCGTATCTGATTTGATAAAAATCGTAAAATTTGAATTTTCCACTTCAGGTTGTAAATTGCCGCCCTTTAATTTCAATAGTTCAGTGTTCATCTCATAAATGATGCGGTCAAGATCCTGATTACTGCCAGTCCCTGTCGTGCCTTGGAAAATTACTGCTACTCGTGCCCCCCATGTCACCCCAGTGACAATGTGTGTGGCGAGTCGATGGTGGATCAGGTCAGTGTTGTAAGACGGTTTGAGTCCGTCGTAGAAGCTTTGCAGCTGTTGTACTACAGTTTGGTGGGTATCCACCATTATGACTGAGGGTCCTCCCGTAATTTGTTTGCTAGGGTTAAGAATGCTACAAGCTCCATTGGGTTTGGTGTGTCCGGTCAAAATATTCAAACCTGTTGTAACCATAGCCCTGGTTCCTTAATTATTCACCACGTGAAACAGTCAAATGCTAACAAGATGCAGATCACATTCAAATACAAAGTACCGTTACCTATCATAGATTCATATTTTAATTATTAACTAAAAATATCCAAACTTAATATTTTACCGTTATAAAATATAAATATTATTTGGTCGAGAACTTCCACTATGTAACATCTATGTAATTGTCTGTAATCCAATTTACTATAAATACCCATCGGTCATTAAAGACGATATCATTCGACTTCAGACGATTGAACTGTGTTGTTGTTGCACTGTCTTTTACTCTGTTGGTTGACATTCCTCTGGCGTATACCTAGTTATAGAAGTTCTCCATCCTGGGCATCCTGAGTCTGGTTGAGTCCTACGGCGAGCGGGAATAGAAGTAGTAGGTACCAGGAGGCGACGTGTCTGTCATATAGTTAAATACTGGAAAGCGAAGCATATTACTAAAATCTGTAGTCGAATTGATCGTGAAGAGCTAACCAACCCCATTTTGGTTACATTGGCGCCCAACGTGGGGCACGAACCCACGACCCCGAGATTAAGAGTCTCGTGCTCTTTATTATTATTTAGGTCTGACTCGAAAAGATGACTCATCTCGTCGAGATTATTTTTGAGTAGTACATCAGTTGTTGTTGTCGGGCTTTGTGTTTCAATTATAGCGTCGTTTGGGATGGCATGTCGAAATACGGAAGCATCCCGGAAAGTGTCAGTCCGTTCGTCGTAGAGAAATCCTAGATTTGAAATTCTGCCGAGTGCTGGGATTCGAAGGTAATGCTCCGTTTGAGCATTGCAACACGGGAATAAATCAAATGTGGTTAAAGTCAGCAAAACGTACAAGGAACCAAGTAGTTGAGATACCCCGAATGAATTAACACTCGGTGGCATTATGCTTGAAGGAAAATGAAAAAACCTGCAAATAAAAAAAATATGGAATTACATGCAAATACAAATAGTATGTACTATTTATAATTGTTGTTTGTTATACTTTAAGCTTGTTTGGAATAACCTATGGAAGAAGCAGCAAAAACTGATATGTACTTATCCGATATCAGAAAACACAACCTCTAACCTATACGAATGGCCTTGACTCAAATTGATATCTGCGTTGGCTATGATATGGTACTGTATAAGAATGCAAGCGCATAATAATTTTCTGTAAGAAGTAATTATGTATCAACTTACATATTATCATCTGTAAAGAGAAAAAATTACTCATATACATTTTTAATTTTAAACAATGCACTATCTACAAATAAAATTAAAATAACTTGTATATGATAGCATGTAAAAAGAACCTTGTGAATTTAAAAAAAACTAAGTAAATAGAACCTTGTGCATTTTAAAAAAATCAAGTAAATAAAATATTTTGCACTTTGCAGAAACATGTATTTATTTAAATGGATTATTTTATAGTTTTTAAAAACATAATTATGCATACAAAAGTCTACTTTTTTTTCAAAACCTTAATCATAGACCATTTACAATTTTTAAAAACAAGTAAATGAAATATTTTGCACTTTTTAAAAACACTGAAATAGAATACACTCCCCTCTTCAAAATTGTGTAAATAGAATACACTTACATTATTTATAATTTTTTATATATATATATTTATATACCTTACTTAGATACCATAGTATATTTTATGATTATACATATTAAACGTACTACGTTCGATTGTTTAAAAATTTAGCAAAATAATAAAAATAAAAACACCTTCCTACTAAATAATTGAGTTGAGTAATAAGTAACCAAACAGCAATAATTTTCCAAAATTCCAAAACTGAGTGTTTCTATTAATAAGTAAAAATGTATAGACGACTTTCTTATTGAAAATATTATTTCTATATGTAGTATTACGAGTAGCGAAAGAATTTTGTAAGTTAATTGAAAGCCTGTAAACTAAAAATATGTATAAAATACATTACATAGATTCCTAATAATAAACAAAATAATGGTGGATAGGTGGTTTTTCTTACCTTCTTTTACAGCTGTGTCGCTAACTTTCCTTGGGACGTATGATTTAGTAATTAGTATTGGATGTATTCACTATGTGAGAGCTATAATTATAATTATTTGTGGCCAAAATAACAAGTAGATTGTAACTCAAACTCAAGTAGCACAGGACTGTGAATCTTACTTAAGATACATTCGTTCGTAATAATATTTAAATTAAATATAAAAAATATAAATCATGAATTTTATGTGAGAGCAGTTGTCACTGTCACTGTCAGACTAATATAATAATTATGTATGAAAAATTAATACGTATTAATGCCTTTTATTTTTAACGAATGCCTAGTAATCCAAAGATTTATTATTCAGATGAAACGATCACATAAATTGAATGGGAATGTTGATTAAATCTGTTTCGGAATGACGCATCAGCCAAGAAAACCAAAGGTCAAATTATGTAGGTCGCTCAAACGAAAACAAATTCGTACTATTACCGCGAATCACTAAATAGATGCCAGGGCAAACATATAAGTTTCATTTTCTTTCAGGACATTGTCCTCCCGGATATTATTCTCTTGAATATTTCCCCTTGTGAATTTTCTTATTTGGCGGGCATTTTCTTTTGGGACATTCCTACTACTTTGAGAGACAAAAAAATTATATTACTGTGTATCTTGTTTTAGTACGCCTCGTGTAATTACTATTCAAATTTTTATATCTTAGATCCGCGTACTATTACAGACCCGCGTACTGTTCCGGATTACAGATTCGCTTAGCATTATAGACCCGTGTACTGCGCCATTTAATAGCGTGGTTATTAGACTCACGTACCATCCAAACTGGGGCCTTCCAGTCCTGCGTAATAGTACAGACCCGCGCACTATTACAGAATATGCAGTACTTTATTTACATTTTTAGGGAAAAACTTTCCGGTGTGAGGTGTGAGGTGTCAGATTTTACTAATTTGGGTGAAATGTCTCAGGAGATAATTTCCGGCCTTAAAATGTCCCAGAGGGAATATTTCCAGGCGGATAATGTCTGAGGGGAAAATGTCCGTATACCCACGTTGACGCATCTGCTCGTAGCGACAGTCCTTCCTTATGAGTGCTTACAACGTAATCCTATTTTTTTACAGTACATGCTAATGATGTGTCAGTCACAAGTAAATAGTATTAGTGCTATTAGTTTATAGTTCAAAACATTCCTATATAAGTAAAAGTAATGTTAGCTGGCTTATGAAATGTAATAAATCTTAATTACTTAAATCTTAAATCTTACTTTAATTCCTTTTAATTTAAAAATGTGTATTCTCCTAAAATATTGGATTTCTGGCCAACGCAGACATTATTTAAATATCAGAGCTGACTTTGCTCCGAAAATAAATTATGCAAACGTGATTAGTCTCTCTGTGGGCAAAATAACAAAATTTTAGGATAGATTTAAAACGTATTTGCAAAAAATTAAATCTACTGTTACAGATTTTAGATCTATACAGTAGACTTTGGATTTTATTTTAATGCCAAATCCAAATACCTGAACTCAAGCAAACTGGGCGGTAAGAGTTAACTAGTTGACAGTTACTCTTGACAGTATGTGTCTATTACCAAATACTTCTTTTTGAATTTTTAGATGCTGAGCATCTATAGGAATGGCTATGTCCGTCTGTCTGTCTGTCTGTCGATGTGTGATTGTTTGTCGCGCTCCACAGGTCACAGTTTTCAATTTAATTTTTTCAAATAAATTTTGAATGATGGTGAATGCGATGGAATAGAACCCTATTGTTTCTGGAATTAAACGGATTTACCAGTTTTTCACAATTAACGATAAAATGAACCAACTTTATTGCAATTAAATGCATGCAGGAAAAACGGGTCTTTGGCAAGACTTTACATGCTTTTCAATTTCAATACTTGCCACTGAAGCTAAGTAGGTAGGTACATGCGCCGCACGTTCCATATACCTGACATTCAGTGGATATTCGTACCATAGAAAACTTCCGATTAACATAGGATTTTACTAGTAGGGATGCAGGGATCGTCCATAAATTACGTCAAACAAATGTTACAATTTTAGGGACCCCCACTGTTATAAGTTTAAAAATTAGCTTAAAATATATCCTTAGCATAGAATTTCACTAGTATGCATGCAGGGATCGCCCATAAACTACGTCATACAAATTTTACCATTTTAGGGATCCCCACTGTCAAAACTTCAAAAATTAGGTTGAAATGTATCCTTAACATAGGATTTTACTAGTGTGCATGCAGAGATCGTCCGTAAATGACGTCATACAAATTTTAGCATTTTAGGGACTTCGACTGTCATTAGTTTAAAAATTAAAATTACGTAACACAAATTTTACCATTTTAGGGATACCTACTGTCATTACTTCAGGAATAAGGTTGACATGTATCTCAAACATAGGATTTTACTATTATGTTTACAGGATTCGTCCCTGAATGACGTCATACAAATTTAACGATTTTAGTGCCCCCACTGTCATTAGCTCGAAAATCAGTTTGACATATAACCTCAACATAGGATTTTACTAGTATGCATGCAGGGATCGTCCATAAATGACGTCATATAAATTTTACTATTTTAGGGATCCCCACTGTCATAAGGTTAGATATAAGGTTGACATCCTTAGCATAAGGTTTTACTAGCACGCATGCAGGGTTTGTCTATAAAGGGCGTCGCACAAATTTTACCACTTAAGAGATTTTCATGCTTTTAGTTCGAAAATTAAGTTAACTTATATCCTTAACATTAAATTTTTGAAGCTTACGTACGACGATCGTCCGTAAATGACGTCATTTAAATTTTACTGTTTTAGGGATCCCCACTGTAATTAGTTCAGAAATTAGGTGTACGTTTGTCCTCAACATATGATTTTACTAGTATTCATAGGACGATCGTTCATAGATGGCGTTGCTTAAATATTACTATTTTAAGTACTCCAGCTGTCATTAGTTTTAAAATAAAGTAAACAGGTACCCATATTATGGAATGCTTCCAGTATTCATGCTGGGATCTTCCATATATGGCGTCATCTAAATACCACTATTTCAGAGATCTGCTCTAAATTTGTTTACGAATTAGGTAAACAGATACTTTGAACGCAGGATGTTGCAATAATACATACACGGATCGTTTATAGATGACTTTATCCAATTATTATTATTTGAATAATCCCAAAGTTATTTGTTACGACTTAATCAAATAAGAAATTCAAGTAGAAGCTAAAGTTGAGTTAGGCGCTGTCGTAGTTTCAGCGTTGCCACACTAGGGTTCGACTCCTTTACTAAAGCAATTATTCGCTGTAAGCTCAGCATCTACTTCGGGCCTCCGGTCGACAAATCCGGCGCGAAGCGCTGGATTTTTTATTTTCGTAAAATAGAACAAAAAATGAATTCAGGAGACATAATGCTTATATTGACTTAATCATTATTACATTAAGCTATGATCTGGCCATGATTTTACAACAATAAATAAAAACGTGACCTAAACATATGCCATGAAAGTCCGTAAACTGTATGTAACTAATAATAATTTAATATTTAAAACAAACTATGTAATACCCATATAGTTATACTGATAATTAGCTATATTTTTTTTACGAGATTGTTCGTTACACTTCGTTTGTTTAGCATAACTCGAGAAAAAAGACAACTCATGTCGTCTTTAAAGAACCAAAATGACCCATATCTAATTTAAGCTACAATTAAAATACGCTATTTCATAAAAAAAATAAAAAACATTCTTTAAAATGGTAATTAGGACTTTTTGAAAAGTGTAAAAATGTTCTACTTACATGTTTTTGAAAAGTGTGAAATGTTTTTTTTAAATGTTTTTAAAGTGTAAAATGTTTTATTTGAATGTTTTTAAAAAGTGCAAAATGTTCTATTTGCATGTTTTTGAAAAGCTAAAACGTTCTATTTACATATTTTTTTAAATTGTGAAATATTCTATTTATATGCGATCAAGTGGGTGATATTTTTTAAGACAGTTCATTTTAATTTTAACTACAAATGGAAATGGGTCATTTTGGTTCTTCACATACGATAATATGTACTTATCAGATATCAGAGTACAAACCTTCAACCTCCACAAAAGGCCTTGACTCAAATTGATACATTTTCGCTTTTATAGTATAGGACTTACAAGGATGCAAGCGCATGGTATAAGTTTTTGTAATAATTAGGTACCCACTTACATATTAAGGGCGGATCTAAGAAGGGGGACTATGGTGCTTTAGCTCCCTCTATGAGAAGCATTTTTAACATGGTGGAGATAGGAGCGGCCATTTTCTAAGGTGGCCGCTTAACATTCTTAACATTGTTAGCCCGCCCCCCCCCCCCTTCATGACCCAATCCTGGATCCGCCCCTGCTGACGATATAATTATTGCATATTGATCTGGCACATATGATAATTATTGATTATATTTTTTTTCAATATTAAAAAAAACTTAAATTACTTTGTAATAACATACTTGCAGCAAGTCGAACACTTGTCAACTCACTAACTTACCCATTATGAATTATCTACATAAAACTCGAGCTTTCTACTAGTTTAAGACAAGGCTTGGGTTCGTTAATAAATTACGTCATCCCGAAACTCTGAATTTTAGGATCATATTATTATGTTTGACAAATATTTCGTAAATGGCTATCTTTAGCATGGGACATTGTGTCATCAACTTCGAATTACTAATAATTACACCAATTGCTACTACCGAGACTGACACCGACGATATCATGTATGGGTAGCCCCTTAGCTACTTTTCCTTCGTAAAATAAAAAACGGTATGTACAATAATTACAAATTATAAAACAAAACGTATTATGTGCGTGATTGCATTACAAACTTGGCTCAAGTATAAAAATAATAAATCCTACTCATTTAATGTTTAATAATAAATATTAAAAAAGCATTGATTTTCCAAAGTGAAGCCCAATGCTAAAATTGAAATTTGTTTAAATAAATAGGTAAGAATGCAAAAGCGACTTTCTAATTAAACATAATTTTATTATTTCAGTAATAGGTAGGTAAGTACTCGAAGCACCATTCATCCTGGGTTGGACAGGTCACTTTTGGGGCCGTGGAAATTTTAGGCGCGAGGTTTGGCGGTCCGTGGGCCGAAGCTAAACTGAAGAGCCCAAGGAGCTCTCAGTAGATTCTGAGCTTCAGCAAAGGAGCACGATAATTTTAGTAATGCTAAATGATGATGATTATATTATGAAGCATTAGTATTTCATCAAAACAGGAGCGGTATTTCCAAATGTTTTCGTAATATTTGCTCTATAAACAACAAATTTTCCCCAATAATGCATGTACACATTTAGCAATATTTTAACAAAATAATAAAATAATTATAAAAATGTTAATTTAATTAGTGAATTTTAGTATTAAAATAATTAGGTGCAAAAGTAAATGAGCAAAAGCTTTGGTAAGAATGATTGTAGAAATATTTTCTCGATGCCTAATCAACGACATAAATAGTTACTGCTTCGTGGAGTTGCTTTGGATTTGTGATATTGTTTTATACTGTTTTTCTTATTTAAATGTTACCTAATTAAATAAAAATTTTTAAATTTAAAAAACTCTCTAGTTTTTGATTTTTAAAAAACTTCCTTAAGATTAGAATTTTTTTTTGTTCAAATCATATGAAAAATGTGGAAGCTACAAAAACTTGTATTTACATACTTGATTCTGAAAAGTGTATAATGTTCTTTTACATGTTTTTAAAAATTGCTAATTTTACACTAACAGGGTGGATTGGGGGTCTGAGAAATTCTTGATTATAATCTATGTTAAATTAGTGGACCAGGCATGTGGCCTTTGCGAGGATAGGTGGGTTCATCGGATAGTGCATGTTGTCCAGGACGTCATTAATGTGCCATCCCTTTAGCAGTGGAATTTTACTAAATGTACCCAGACCCAGTGCGTACATTGTAAAGTTTATAGCTAGTACCTATATGAAACATAGTTACTCACTGGCTCATGTTAAGCGCGAACATTTGATTTCACCCCGCTTTCCTCTTCAACTTTTCCTTAAATTAAAGATACACACATAAAATTGAGTCACTATTTCACTGTTGTTGATTGTACGAATTTACAAACCCAGTTTCAATTCTTACTTTTGTTGTTTGTCGTAAATATAAGATTACAACTCGAACTAATTGATAACATTGTTACACTGCCGTTCGTCTAATTACTACAAAACTGTGAAGACTTCAAAACTTAAACCTTGTAATACTTTCCAAATTGCTTAAGTCAGAACTGTACTTTTTCTTGCTACTGGCTACTTGCTCAATAATAATAAATTCCTACTAATTTACATTTTTGATGCTTAAGAATTAAATTAAAGAAATCTTTCCAACAAACTACTAACCCATACGTAAGGACTTTAAATATTTTTAATATGTACACTACGTTCCACGTTCTATCTAATGTCCGATTTAAGGTTAAATGCTAACAAATTGAATCTCGTCTTTTATTTGTAAATGTTTTTATTAAAACTGTCGATTACTAATTTGTATATTGTTGCTGTTTTTACTGCTGATTTTTAACTGCAAACGATTGTTTATTAATTTTAAATTTGTTTTAGAATTATTTATAATTTAATATTTATTGATAAAAGGGCCATGTGGCCAACTCAGGCCACTTGTGACTTGACACTTGTTGCTTGCAATAATTGCGATGGTTGAATCAAAATATAAGAGGATTAAAAGGGCGTTATCTGATATCTAATTAAAACTCTAATAAAAATAAGCTGCATTTTAATTCGATATATACAAGCTGAAAATGTCAATAGCGAGTATTAAAAAAGTGAAAAATGTTAAATTCGCGTGATTTAAAAAAGTGCTAAATATTTTATTTGAACGTTTTTAAAAAGAACTAAATATTTTATTACCAAGTTTTAAAAAAATTTTCAAATATTTTATTCACACGTTTTTGAAAAAAAAATTGTCATATTGTATTTAATGGGTTGTGTACTTTGCATTGAACTCTGAACCAACAATAATTGGTTGTGTTTCATTTCTTCACTGACGATGTGTGATATCAATAATACGTGTTGTTGTGTGTGCTTGAGATTTTAAATTAATTATTAAATCGTCTGTTATGGTTATTATAATCCGGGTTGATTCCTTTCTGTTACCAGTTAAGTTGGATGTTGGATTGCTAAAATTTGGAAGTAATTTAATATCTACGGTTTGCATTATTTTCTGCTTGATAACGTTTCACTAAATATTTTGCGTTCCATGTTTAATTATAGAGGTAGGTAGGTATGTTGTGGCCGGATGTAATTATACCTATTTAATGTGTGCGTTTGACTTCGCGTATTTTGGAAATAAATTCCTATTCAACTATTTACTAATTTTAAGCTCCTGTGTTGATTTTGGGTCACAAAGAAGGGAGCAAAGTACAACTACAACAACCCGAACGAGTATGATGAGGCGCCCACACCCTCGTACAGTCAAGTTGCTAACAACAATGCTAATGCTAACATATCTGCAGTGACGGCCACTGCAATGGCTGCAATTCCCAAGATGAAAATCATCGGCTGTTTTGGTGCCCGGCCATGGACCTAAATTATTGCATCTGTTCAAATCGTGAGTTTGACTGTTGCCTCCACAACTGAAAATCTAAGCACACATTAAAAACTCACACCTTACTTTTAATTATATAATAATTACTCTTTTTTAAAAAAAAGTTTTACTAAAAGTCTTACTCAAAGCATATAAAGAAAACATGTAGAATTTTTCCAAACTGTCCAAATATGAAATTCAACGCACTCCAAAAAACGTAGAAATTAAAAAAAAAAATTTCTTTTCAAAAAATATGTGAAACGCAATATATTGCAAATTTCGATAAATAACTCGTCAAAAAACAGAACTTTTCACATTTAAAAATTCCTAACAAAAGCACTTTGTACATTTTTAAAACAATTTAATATAATATTTAAAACACTTCACAAAAGTGCAAATATGACTTTTATGCAATTTGCATTAACATGTTACCTATTTAGCTTGTTAAATATTATTAGTGCATGTTTTGACTTACGCATGAATTAAATATATACCATTGTGATTCTACACTCGATTTCAGGGACGGACTGGCCATAAGCAATTTCGGGCAATGCCCGATGGGCCCCCAATTCCTTATACATTGCGTAAACGGGAGCTTGGGGCCCCTCGGCTCATCGTGGGCCCCTTAATCGCCAACCCTCGTCATTATAAATTCCCGGGCCCCATAGACCAACCAGTCCGCCCCTGCTCGATTTTTACGATTCCGTCTAAGGCAGTACAAACCTTTCAACTGTGCATTTGTTAGACGAAAATTATTAGTGTGGAGTTTAAATAGTAAATAGTTTGTTAAATTTGAATACTGCGCATTACTTAATTAGAAACCCTATTAAATTCCTATACAAAATCAAATTTAAATTATTGCAGATACTGATTACCTTTCTTCCAAGAAATATCAAATGTTCCACTGCTTCCTATCTCTTATTCTTGGACTCGGGCTTCTTGCTGGCTCTCACATGGTAATAAACTTCCCAAAATTCCTAATATTTACGGAAGCGTCCATAAATAATGTCACAAAGAGGGCCAATGGCCAATTAGTCCCCTGAGTAGAGATTGATAAAATCAACATCCCATGCTAAATGAAGCCATTTACTCACTAATTGAGCTGATGACAGGGGGTAGTAACATCGTTTATAAATCAGAATTTTTCGATAAAATCATTTATGAACAACCCCTTAAATATTTACACGCATTTTAATAATATTAGGTTGAAAAAAATGATTGCTGGTAATGAATGCTCTTAAATAACACTGTTGTTTGGTTTAAGCACCGAAATTAAATCAATTATTTTTTCTTTTATATCAAAAAAGCCAGTACTGATACTAGCCTGGTTAATTGGAAGTGCAATCGTGCTCACAGTGTCAATAATGCTACTGCTTCTACTTCTAGGGAGACTTGCGTACGGCGGTGGACTCCCCCTCCTTAGCCTCATGGCTCTCGCCCTCCTCGGCTGCGCTTTCCAATATTTTTGCTACAGCATCGTCTTTATCCATCGCCAAGAAATGATTCTCGAACTCAAGCTAAAAACATTCCAAGACCAAAATAATTTCGACAAGTTGCACACCGTCCAAGTGATTGTACCCAAGAAAAATAGTTCCTTTCCTTACATTTAAAGAGGTTGCGTCCGTTTATTCAAAAATACTGGAGACATTACGAATTCCAAATTAACTTTAAAATAAATGTAAAACTCATTATGTATCTTTTTTGGAGTATTTCGAGCGGTAACTAGTTTAGTTAGTGTTTTTATTTCAAATTCGACAATTTTACGAAAATACGCTTCAAGTTTTGTCTTTTATTAGAAGCAGGATTGATACATGGGAAATTATTAGCAGTTAAAGTAGGCGAGGGTACCCACATATTACGTAAATAATGTATTTTTATCATTCCAACAATTCTTATTTAATATACACCGATTTTTAAACTTGTACTTATCGTTGCATGATTAGTTAATTCATTAGGGTTTTTTACATGAATTCTTATTTTTAATTAAATATAGTAAGTGAAGCATCAGAATCACCTATTTTACTCTTTTACGCTAAAATTACCTGTAAAAATTTTAAAGTATCGTGATCGTAAAACCCTTTTCTGGAAAAGCATGTTAACAAAATATTTTTTACTTTTTAAAAGCATGTAAAATCATAATATGCTGCAGTTTTCTGAAACATGTAATTACATTATTTTTTAAAATTCAAAAAAATTCAAATATAATATTTTAAACTTCTAGAAAACATGTAAGTAGAATATGTTAGACTTTCTAAAAACATGTAAAATCATAAAATAAATTTTAAGAACATGCAAACAATAATTTTGTTCTTTTTGAAAATTACTAATTAGTAGTGGTAGTGGTAGTAACATGGCCTTTTATTATCTACACTTTTAACTAATATTTAATTGCTATGTACTTTGATTCATAGCTGTGAGTTCCGAATTGACACATGCATGAATTAAGTTGTTCAGAATAGAAATAAGGGGGGAGTTGCAAGTATTTAACACAACGGGTAAAGGTTACGCAGTTCGGATTCTTCAAGACATTCCTGAAGGATCTTTTGTGGGGACGTACACGGGGGGAGTCATGTTCAGTGATCACAGCTTCGAAGTAAGTGCACATACTTAATGAGCTGATTTATTAAAATAATTTAACAATAAATTGACTGTATGAATTTGCTTCCAATATTTCAATAAGGTTGCAAGTGAGCTAGGTGATGAATACTTGGCAGCTGTGGATCGTTTAGAATATGCTAAGGAGTGTAAAGAAGTCTACGAAGCCAACGCCGTGAAGCCGATTTTACCAAATGGGGCAGCTCCTGAGATTCCAAAGAAACTTCTTAGGAAGGTTGGAGAGGACATGCAAGGGATCTTGAAAACTCGACTGCATTTCGGCTACGGTCAGAACAAGATTTATTCAGTGGATGCGAAGCGAATTGGTAACGTGTGTCGATATTTAAATGTGAGTCAATTTGTGTGTATAGCGTTGTTTATGCATTTCAAACACGAACTGTATATATAACAAACTTAGGGATTTAAATCTAGGAAACCAAATCTTAATTTAGTTTTGTAAATGCTTTTCTTCTAGTTTTTTTCAAAACAGCATTCTTGCAACCTAAATTTGTTTAATCAGAAGGTCTTCGTGGATACTTATGATATTTGTTTTTCCTAGATATCATTTTTTGCTTGCAAAACTATAAAAAGTAAGTTTTGAGAAAAAACTACTCGTTTCTCTTTTTCTGACTGATTTATTCGAAACATAAAACTTATTATTGTTATTTTACCATGATTTTTAGGTAAAACGGAATTTCCGTTGGATTACAACTATAATATTCGAAGCACGGACAAGACAATTCCCTGCAACTGTGGTGGTGCATCCTGCCCAAAGAGGCTTCTGTGAATATTATTTTGATATTGTATTGAATTATTGTACCTACTAGGAAAGAGAGCGAATATGAACTTTATTATTATCCTGAGAGTATAGCCCACCACATTGTGTGTGCTACATAATATTTTTTTATGATTTATGTTTTAAGAAATATTCCCATAGTATTGAATTACATTATTTATATAGTTAAGCTATCTATAGTTTACAGCAGTAGTTTTTTAGTTGTTATAGTTGTACATAATGTACGCAGATATAATTACATAATTTTTAAGAATTGAAAGTGTGTTTTGTACTGATTTATTGTTAGTTAGGTTAGGTTAGTTTGTTGTTTTGTTATGTAGCTGCTGCGATTAGCAATTTGATAAATGACATAAATTGTAATTTGATTTTGACATAAATGTAATATTTTTATGATTGAATTTGTACCTTTTATTTTTTTTAACTAGCTATTTACATAATTTATTATAATTTATGGTGATAATTCTCTAAAAAACTTGCTAGTATTCGTTAAACAACTTGTAGGTTTTCAAACATTTTGCAAGTAGTGTTTAAGTTAGCATGGAATTTTAATTTCGCGTATTCTAAATAAATGCAAAATCGTGCACATAGAATATTGTCAGGAATTTTTCCAGAAATAATGAAATCCTTCCTTATATGTTGTGAAATATTACGAATGGGGGGACATTATTACTACCCATCTACATAAGTTACCGGAATTTTGAAAATTTTGCAATACTACACCAATTTCATCGAGCCATATATCATTCGAAAGGTAATCACTAGTAGAATTCAAATAACATAATGCGCCTCCATTATAACGAACCGTTTCTAAGACAACGGTGTTTCAAATTTTAAATTTCGCCTAAATCGTGTTGTACGGGCCACAATCAAAAAACAAAAAAAAGGGGTCTCTTTATTCTTTAAGAGCTTTGAAATGATATATCACTTGTTAAAATCCGTTAAATTTTTAAAATTTTCAATTATTTTTTTTCAAGCCATTTAAAGTCTGATAACACGCGTTCGTCCACTTTAAGTTATTTACATTCGCGTAATTGTTACCGTCCGAATAATATATCATGTATACCTAAGTTTATTGAGTTACCGGTCGAAATCTTCATTTAACAAAATATTTAATGTTTTAGCGGGAAATTCAAAAATTTAAATTTTGAATATTTGGTTGTATTACAGAACCTGATTATAAATAACATCGATAAGACAACCAAAAACACATTGTGCGGCTTAATTGCTTCTCTTAATTTAATACCTGTAAATTAAAACTAAAATTTGGCAGCAAATTCAAAATGCCTAATTTTGCTGTTAAGGCTGAATAAGGCTGCCTTAAACAAGAGCTTTAACTACATTATTACATAAACTACATAATTACACCCAGGATTGAGACTGTAGATTTTTCATAAACAAATGTGAGATTGTATTTAATTGCCTAATATGTAGTTAGTTGTATTGGGTTTTAGTGAATTATTGGTAGTAATCTAAGTTGTTCCCCCACCAAGGCGGCTATACTTACCACGGAATAAGAAAAAAATAAGATTGAATCTTAATTCTACTGCTACTCATATAGAGAGCATGGCGTAATGTAATAATGAGCCATAGAGCCGCGCCAATTTTCAATATTTAATTTTCAATATTTGTTTACATTCGGCCTCAAAATAAGTGAGCACTCCTTCCTTACTTATTCTCATATACTTACCACGGGACAGCTAAACGTAAAAATAAATTTGTATAATTATGCACTACTTACACATTAATGCTTTATATGACGTGTTACTTTAAATGAAGTAGAAATGTACATAAATCATTGATTGGGTTTTGCTATTACATTATCTTACTAACTGAATGCGTCGGGTCGTTGGTTATTTATTTCTATGTATGTAGATGTCACATTTTACCAACTGTACGGTATAACTGCACTTGTTTTTTATTATTTTCTTACTTAAATTCTGCTGACACATATACTACTCTTTGCTAAATTAAACAAACCTGCGTCTGTTATATAGCTATACGAACGTATTACTGATAATTTATCACATAGTCGCAGGCAGGAAGTCCTATTTACTCAGTCCATGACCTGTGAATTCTTATTTTTAGCATTAGGTAATTATGCATATGACAATTAAATGGAGCACATATCGTCAGTGAAGAGCCAAAATGACCTACATCGGTTTGAAGCTGAAAATAATTTCAACGATCTACAAAAATATGTAAACATATGGCTTAAAACCATATGAATAGAATACTGAGCACTTTTCAAAATCATGTAAATAAAATATTTTGCAATTTTAAAAAACATGTAAATAGAACATTTTACACTTTTCGAAAACATGTGAATAGAACAATCTACGAATGTTTCTTATATTGTTTAGGTGACATATCTCATTTTGATTGTAGCCTAAATTGGATATAGGTCATTTTGGTTCGTCACTGACGATATGTCGATAATATGCTTTAATCGTTGCTCAATAATTAACTCGTGGTAAGGCCAGGTCAGGGACAGTTCATCACTGTGGTCAATTCTGCAAAAATATGGAATCAATAGAGATTAGTGGAATTGCAAAAAAAATCATGATTCGTAGAATCCGCTCGCCACATAAAATTGATAAAATGTCTCATCGGCTTCTTATCACATTTTTGAGAAGAATCTGGTTCTGTAACATTTTGTATAGTTATTATATACTGCCATGCTATCAATATTTGTATTTTGTTTGTACTAAATATCATGAGAGAGAAGTATCAAAACAGCCAATTTCAAACCCAAATTTATATAACAAAAAACTCTGTTAAAATGCAATGAATGAAAAAATATGGAAAATATTTGACTTGCATGCATTTTAAAAGTGTAAAATGTTCTATTTACATGCATTTTAAAAGTGTAAAATGTTCTATTTACATGCAATTTAAAAGTGCAAAATGTTCTATTTACCTAAATTTTAAAAATTACAAAATTGTCTATTTACATGCATTCTAAAAGTGCAAAATGTTTCATTTACATGTATTCTAAAAGTGCAAAATGTTCTATTCACATGTATTTTAAAAGTGCAAAATGTACCATTTACATGTATTCTAAAAGTGCAAAATTTTACATTAACAAGTAATTATTCTACAAGTGCAAAATGTTCTATTTACCTTAATTTTAAAAATTACAAAATGTTCTATTTACATGCATTCTAAAAGTGCAAAATGTTTCATTTCCATGTATTCTAAAAGTGCAAAATGTTCCATTTACATGTATTCTAAAAGTGCAAAATGTTCCATTTACAAGTATTTTAAAAGTGCAAAATGTTCCATCTACATGCATTGTAAAAGTACAAAATATCCTATTTACATAAATTTCAAAAGTACAAAATGTCCAATTTACTTGAATTTTAAAAGTACAAAATGTCCTATTTACATGCATATCAAACAAGCAAAATGTACTATTTACGTGAGTTTTAAACTATTCTATTAACATGCATTTTAAAAGTGCAAAATATTTTTATTTGCATGTTTTCAAACTGTGCAAAAAGTCTTTATGGTGTGATAATTATATGTCAAAAGTAATACAGCTTCCTGTTACTTGCTTTTTAAAACTACAAGAGAGAAAGACAACTTTATTTAAATAAATTCTTAAAGTTTTTATACATCATTATAAATAATTATGTTCTGCTTTTAAAAAAGTCAAAAGTTGCATTATCAATGTTGTAAACAAAAACAAAATAGATTGCATTTAAGTGTAAATAAATATGCTGTGTATTATTTCGCATTAATTTGTTTGAGTGCTAAAAAATACATATAAATTATTTTCACATTTGAAAAAAAACTCTCTAATAAAATAGCGTTTAGTTTTAATAATTATGTAATCACACAAATATCTCTGTAGATACTACGATTTGCATTTAGCTAAAAATAGATATAGTTTCTTTTGCGACTTTAATAACGACGACGTCCTAATCTTTTATTACTGCCTATAGATCTTATACAAATGTTAGAGCTGTTATATGACGTAGCCCCTCAGTTCATGTTATTTGTATGATGGAGAGAACTTTTAATCTACTTGTATTACATTCATTGCTGTGCCTTTATCTATACTTAACGTTTTTTTTCCTAATTCTGCCAAGCACAATTCCTTAAAATCATTAAGATTCGGATTAAATTCCTAATAAATCTGGGTTATCTAATTTCCTGCTAATTAATTTTTAATTCCTTGTAATTGATTTTTTTATTGACATTTATTTTAGCCAGCTTCTAATACTGCTCTAGATTAATTTCATTCTGTCCAGTTTATCCATGTTGACGTATGTAGGTACATAACATATTCATGTGATTACGAAATTCGACTGCTTTCCCAACGGTCTATAATACGTGTCACATTCGCCGTTAAAAACCTCAAGATGAAATCTCTACTTCATCACTTTATACTGAACGCTGTGGGAAGAAGAACCTAATTCCAATCTTCAATTTCATTTTCCCTATTTTTATTTTATTTTAAATGTTATTGAAAGTTTTTACTGAAGCTGCTTTTGAATCCGAATCTCTGTATTTTGGCTTCGGCTGCATTTGTGCCGCAGTAAACGAATTTGGTTTATACGCATTTCTTTTACAAAGTAGGAACAAAAACAAGTTTATTACGTCGTTAACAAGCTCACAATCTAATTCTGCAAATCAAAGGTTACCTACTTACACTTTAATTTTAGTCTTAAGTAAAGAATTAAAATAGTTTACATTGAACATTAAAACTATAAATATGTTTTAATTTATTGATTTTAATATAAAAAAATGCCCTAAAAATCTGTACATTAGATTTGTTTGCTTTATAAAGTACATTACCATACCGTCTGCAAAGAACTAAAATCAGTTATGTCTATTTTTAGCTAAAAACAATATCTACTATTAACAAAACTATTAAAATAGGTCTTAAACGTATTTAAAAAATATAACATTTTGCACTATTAAAATACATAGAATTAGAATATTTTACACTTTTGAAAAACATACAAATAAAACGTTTTGCACTTTTAAAATATATCGAGTAAGAACAATTTCAACTTCTATATAAATATGTACTTACAAAATTTTATACTTTTTAAACATATAGATTAAAATATTTTGCAACTATTTCAAAAAATTGAACTAGAATATTTTGCTTTTGTCAAAAACATGTAAATAGAATATTTTTGCACTTTTTGAAAACTCTGAATTAACATTTTACTCATGTTCCTCTTTTTGTTTTTACGACACTGCTCATTTTTATTCTTGCTTAAATTGGAAATGGGCCATTTTGGTTTTTCACATACAATATTTAAATGTTATTATTTCACGTTAAAAATTTTGTATAAATTTGGGGTTGTTGTTTTATTCTTTTGACATGCCTGTAGGTCATTTAATTTGATTTTAACTTTTATCTCCGCACTGCCAATTTCCGTGGTTTAAGTTTAAGTTGTTGAATCTAATAAATCCTAATTAGTTTATCCCCTTGGTTCCTATTTACAAATTCAATACTCAGTCATAGTCAGTAATTATAGAAATAGTTTGCCACGCGGTGTAACGTTAACCTGCACGGTAACGCATAATTAATAATTTTTATTGAATTTATAATTCTTTTCAGATTTCCACTTTTTGCCGTCCGTCCAAGTCTCCAAGTGCAGAAATAACTAAACTTGCTTCGACTGACATCTCTGTGAAGCTTAAGAATACTGTGCAAAAAAAAGTAAGCAAAACCTTGATTCTATTTTATTATCGACTGCATATCACTCAAATTATTTAATCCTGCAAAACTCATATACGTGAACTCATTATGTACAATGGCAGTTCCACACGTTAGATTATTTAGGGAACTGGCAACTAATTTAGTGTGTGGCCCCCACGGGTGTTCATCGGTAGAGCGGTCTACCGATCCTAACACGGCGGTAATACAATCGGTTACCGGCCGCTTTGTATGTTGGTTGCTTGTCGGTGACCGGCCGGCCGGTAACCGTGAACAGCCGTGGTGGCCCCCCACTAAATAAAAAGGAGATTTAATTTGTATTTTTAAAGTTAATAAGAAATAAGTCGGTATTAAGTGAGGTAAATAAACTTTAGCTAGTGTGATATACAATACTTGGTATCTATAGTCCATAGCAGTTTAAACTACACCCAGTGGGCAGTTTTACTTTGCCTAATCTCAACATAATAACAATTAGAGAAGGCACCGAACAACTCTATTCATTTTTGTCCTAAAAAAAGCAGAGTTCGCAAACATGTTAAAATATCATTAGACTTAAAAGAAGAAAATAGAAAAACATAAAAGCAAAAAGTTTCGCAATTTTTTAGGAAACAGAAAATAGAAAATGGGACACTTTGCATTTTTTTGTAATAGAAAATAATAAATTTTGCACCTTTAAAAAATATCGTCGGTGAAGAACCATTCTGTCGTAAGTACAGTGCACAGCTATAAAGTAATTCTGTCCCAAGTCCATTCAACTGGTAGCTGCTACTGAGGTCACTTGCGCGTTGTCCATCGCATAAGGTTGGATGGTATGCTACTGACTGTATTGCACTCATGAAGTACACTTAGGGCTCGTCCACAAAAGACGTAATGAATATTTTATTTCCAAAACATTTTGCGTTTTCTTAAAACATGTACAATGAAACATTTTACAATTTATAAAAAATGTATAATTATAGAAAATTTTACACTTTTGAAAAGCATGTAAACAGAACATTTTACACTTTTGAAAAATATGTAGATAGAACATTTTACACTTTTGAAAAACATGTAGATTGAACATTTACACTTTGGAAAAACATGTTTATAGAACATTTTAAACTTCGAAAATATTTGGATAGAACATTTTGCACTTTTAAAAGACATGTAAATAGAACATTTTAGACTTTGAAAAATATGTAGATTGAACATTTTACACTTTGGAAAAACATGTTTATAGAACATTTCAAACTTCGAAAATATTTGGATAGAACATTTTGCACTTTTAAAAGACATGTAAATAGAACATTTTAGACTTTGAAAAATATGTAGATAGATCATTTTGCACTTTTCAAAAATATGGAAAAGGAACTTCTAACACTTTTGAAAAATATGGAAAAGGAACTTCTAACACTTTTGAAAAATGTGGAAATAGAACAGTTTGCACTTCTAAAAGTTTTTGAAAAGCGCAAAATGTTCTGGAAGTGGAATTTTTATTTTGTCTGTTTTAGACTACCTCTAAATAAGAGTCATGAGAACAACACATTCGGTAACATAACGTCTTTTGTGGACGACCCCTGAGTGTACGTCATGAGTACAATACAGTCAGTAACATGACTTAGCATACCACCCCTATCTAATATAATTTTACGACAACGCGTAGGCGACCTCGGTAGCAGCTACTAATTGAATGGACTTCGACAGAATGATTTTTCACCGACGATATGTATGTAAAATTGGAAATTTGCAGTTTCATAACAGATAAATAGAGCATAACATTATTTTAATTTTGATAGCAGGTACCTACATAGGACAATTAGCACATTTTAAATTCAAACATATTCAAACATTGTAAAATTCAAAAAAAATTAGTTCCGCATTTTAAAAAAAACAATATAGCATTTTGTAACTTTTAAAAATTGGTAGGAAAAATAACTTGCTGAATCGTAATAAAAAAAAGTAAATTCAACATTGTGCGCACTTAAAAAACATGTAACTAGTATAAAAAATTTTGAAATTAAAAAAAAAGAAAAATAAAGTTATTTGCAATTTAAAAAATACACACTACTTCCAAATTTTAATTTAAAAAAATAGATAACTGAAACCCCTTGCATGCTTTATATCTAATTACATAAAATATAATGAAAAACATATACCACTTGCTTAATTCAAATACTAAAATTTACGCAATCAAACATTATAAGTAAATATGAAATTTTGCAATTTATAAACATAGGTAAATTGAACTTGTGGTAATTTTAAAAAGTAGGCTAATAAAACATTTTGAACTTCTTAAAAAGTAGAAAGTGAGAAAAAAGTGTGTCTAAAAATTTTAAACTAAGCCTGATTTTTAATAGTTCATTTTTATCTAATGTTTTTTTTAATGGCAACCCAATTCAAATTATGATTCGACACTGATTGAACTTTTAGAGTCATGGGGTTCTCATGTAAACAGTTAAAATCCGCAAATCAAGTGTCTTCTAAATTTAAACTTACTTCAGGATTTAAAAAATTTAAATAGCAATATCTGCAGGCTACAATTCTAGAAATTACAAAAGCTGGGATGCGCACTCTCACATTTATTACCTATGACTAGAATTATTAACTTTGGTCATCAGGTCACTGTAAGTCATACGTGATATATTGTCTGTACTGTGAAGCAATGGCTGCGAAATGTCAATATTCCAGGGGGGAACAAGCCTATGTTAAGCATAGAAGTATGTACACATTACATAACATTTGGAAATAACATTTTCAAGGAAGGGCAATGGGACCTTGTCCCCCGTGCCTCCGCAGCCACTGCTGTAAATAACCAGAATGACCTTACTCCAATTTGGGCTAGAATAAAAATGAGCTATGTCCTAAAAAAAATTAACAAACATGCATTAAATTTTAATAAGAAGTTTTCAAAGTAGTAAAGTTTTCACCTTAGGTGGTTTTGAACAGTTGTAGTTGTTCTAATTTACATGTTTTTAAAGAGTGCAAAATATTCTATTTACTTGTTTTTAAAAAACTGCAAAATGTATGATTTGCATATTTTAAAAAGTGTAAAATGTTCTAAATACACGTTTTTGAAAAGACGAAAAAATGTTCTATTTAAATGTTTTTAAAATACTGCAAAATTTTTGATTTGCATATTTTAGAAAGTCTAAAATATTCTATTTAAATGTATTTAAGATATATCTCTTTTTTTGTAGATAATCGATATTGCTTTTACCTAAAGATGGATATCGGTCATTTTGGCTCTTTATAGACGATATTTGAGTGTACGCATACCAATTTCCGTAATTTTTATAAGTTTAGCCAGGGGTTATTGTTATTTAAATTTTCAAAATCGTGAAGTGAGCTTACAATCATTACAAATCTGATTTTCCATTTTTAATTAATTGAATTAGAACCCTCGGGGTCAATCAGAGCGTCGAATTATAATTAACAGTGGTTTTTCATCTAAAAATAAATATCTTGCAAGGAAATTTCTTCTCGAAAGAAACTGAACCCCTAAAACCGGGTTGAGTTTAAAATTTCAAGACTCACTTAAGTAGTCTCAAAACAATTTTATGCTTTTATTAATCTGTAAATATAATTAAAACCTAAATATAATATTAAATGAACTCTAGTATTTGTAGTTGTACGTCACGCGTACTATGTAAATTAGAGTTCTATAGCGGAGCCGCGTCGTATCCCTAAAAACCTACACAATACAATTTCAGAGTGTGATTAGTGTGATACATGTTTTAGGTTACTAAGCAATTTACTAGGCAGATTAAATATTCATTATCGCAATTTTTAAGTTAAAAAAAACATAATTACTTGTCTTTAAAAAAACCTAATTACTCTTCTATACTTTTGTGCCATGTACAATCATCTTTTTGATCGTTGATAGTACATTTTGAAAGCACCTTCGATTCTAATGCAAACAATAAGCTCTGTTTAATTCCTATATCGATGCCGTTTACCCGCTACTTTTATTTCGTGTTTTATTTTAAATAGTTTACGAGTAGTTAAATCAAACTACAAATATCTTAAATTTAGTATTGTTGATTACATATTTTGCTTTTGAATTTTGTCCGTCCAATAGTCAAAATCTGGGGACAAAATACTGACACAATTTCCACGGGGATGCCCTTGTCGATGCCATCAGCGTCTTCCAAAGGAAACAAAATGAATGGAAACCTCCGCTTAAAAATGACCATCCAGAAACTGCTAGTAGCAGTAGTACTTCTAGCATGTGTCTTGCTGCCCTGCTGCAGCGCTTTAACAGAGCGCCAAATTCAAATTCCAGCACTAAAACGAATTGCCAGCTTAGGTGATCTTTACAATGCAAACATTGACCACATTATCAACGTCGGTGTATTTCGGCGCCAAATCCCTACTGAACACATAAGTGAAACTCAAAACCCTGCTAAACGAACAGAAGCTGGAATTTTAAATTCGTTAGAGAAGCAATTTAAATTTTTTAATATTGATGCAAACGAAGCAGTAAATATTTTAACTGAAATGACCACCGCACGTGGAGCAGCAGGAATTTTGAACCAAAGCAAGCAATCGTCACAACTGCGCGGTATACTAATTTACAAATACCAAACGGTGGCAACAAGCCTCTGGGCATTTCACGAAGAACTCAAACATTTGTACAACAAAGATATTTTGGGCCACATTGAGGCTACCCACGTGGTTACATCCATCACGTGGGGTGCCACAGTTGCAGTGGCGTTAGACGCAAATTTATTTGAAACCCACGATAGTCGAAAAACTCAGAATTACTTAAATGCAGAGCTTCGAAATCTGAGAGGAAAACTTTTGCCATCTGACGAAATTAATTTAAACTTTTCAATGTCAATCACCAGCGATATTCCACTTGCGCTTGAAACTGCCACACAATCGAAGGAAGTCAAAGAAATACTAAGCCAAGTACCAGCGCAAATTGCAGGTATAAACCAAAGCAAAGGAATTCCTATTCAGTACACCCTCACACCCATTAACATGATTAGGAAACACATGGGTGTAAATATGCAAAACACGACCGGGCACAAAATAAGTGATTTCATACTGAGCGAAATTATTGACGCCTTTCAAGATCTGCACTCTGCTGAGGACCAAATTCATGAAATTAAACAGCAAACACGTGGTCATCTAAATTGCGTCAGCCCGCAAACAAAAACAACAATTAGTGACATCGTTTCCAACTTTCAAAATTTCAAAAATAATTTTACTACAACACTAAAGAAATCTGTAGTTGATGTCCGCTCAGGTTTGCAAGAAACCCAAGTGCTGTCGGATTTATTAGAAAATTTTAAAAATTCTGAATTCAGTTTAGAAAACTTAAATCACATATTCCTAAATTTGTCGAGCACAATAGAACAAATCGCCCTTTGCAACACAATTCAAAATGAATTTAGTCAAATTCAATACATTGGAGCTGGCGATGATCTTATTTCCAAACTGACAACACTTCAAAAATCCAAAAAACCAGTTTTTGTAATGTTCACAAACTCAGAGTTCATTCGCAACCAACCGGAAACTTACTTTGAATCTCTGAACTCACTTTTGGAGAAACAAAAAGAAGGAGCTGACGTAAACCTACTCGTTAACTGCGACTTCTCCAATTCCCTTCTTTGCAATGAACCAAATGACACGGTTGTTTTTGAATATTTAAATGGAACTTTTAACCCCTCTATTCAAAAGCGCGAAATTAAACAAAATATAAGAATATTGGATTTGGAAGCAACTGTCGTGGACATCAGGAAGGAAGTGTTGGTAAATCTGCAAACATTTAAAAGTAAGTTACAACATCACTTATTATTTTTAAAGTTTTTTTTAAGTAAGTCATAAATTTACAATGTATTTAGGTGAGAATATATGTACATATATGTACATATGTACAGTGTGTTAAATACGATTAATGAATATAAATGGCGTAAAGGTTGTTGAACGTAACATTTTTGGTGGCTATTTAGAAATCCTCGAACACAAGTTGGAATGTGTCGCAACTCAGTGTCTAAACAGCGGCAAGTGCTCTTTCAAAGATAACGAACGGCACTGTGAATGCTTAGCAGAATACTCGGGTGATAACTGCGAAACTAATATTGACGACTGCGCTGGACACACCAGCTGCCTGAACGGGGCGACTTGCGTTGACGGCACTGGTAATTTTAGCTGCGCGTGCGCACCAGGTTACACTGGTAATCACTGCGAGACCAACATTGATGACTGCGCGGGACACAGCCGCTGTCTGAATGGAGGGACTTGCGTTGACCGCACAAATAGCTTTAGCTGCGTCTGCACTGAGGAATATTTTGGAAACCATTGCGAACGTGAGTATATTTTCTTTCGATAAGTCGTTTAGAGTAACTTTAAATGCACTTTGAATCACAAAATTAGGTTTGTACTCTGTGAAACATGTGTGCCCATTAAATCAAGTGCTTAACTTACACGTACCATTGAGCAACGTTCAATTTGAAATGTTTTTTAGTTTCTGCATTTTACTTTAAAAGGATTACACGATTTTATTAAACAATCTTAAGATTTACACAATTTTACAGACAAGAACGAGTGCGTGTATCCCGGAAGTTGTGCTTCTGTGAACAGAAACGCTAAGTGCAGATGCCGTGATGGCTACGTTCATGATCCAGTTGAAAGCAGGAAATGTAAATTAGAAAATGAAAATGCTTCTCTCATTTTTGGAAGCAGCGGCAGCAGCGGAGGCATTGAACAATTTTCCTTATCACGAAACAGTGTAAGACAAGCGTTTCTATATTCTTTTTAATTATGCACGGTTAGGTACCTTTACTTGTTTGTCCAAAAAAAACGTTCTAATTTAAAATTTTTTTACGCATGTTGGGAAAAAAACTTTAATGAAAGAGTAAAACGTGACATTTGGCCTAAACGCAGGTGAGCCGAATTCAGAATCATGTATCCATGTATCGAGCGCTTGACTTGTTGTATCGAACAAATTCCATGTTTTGGAGTGATACCAGCGGGAAGATTTACACAGCATCTATTCGTCCTGGAGCCCCAAAAACAGTCGTTTTAGATGAACCTGGATCTTACATTGGATGTTTAGCAGTTGACTGGATCTTTGGTCACGTGTACTATGCAGGTAGCAGTAAAAACAGAATCAGTGTCGCCAATTTGGATGGAACGATGAGAAAGGTTCTTTTCACCACTGGAGTGACTGAGGTACTTTCAATCGTTGTGGACCCATTGAACGGGTGAGTAAAATAGGCACCAAAGAAAAATCGTTATATGTACGTGACAAGTTGTTTCTATAGGTTATAGCACATTTTCAAAAAACAATGTTTATTACACATTTTCAAGTTCCTCATGTTACACTATTTTCAGAGGAACAAATTAGGTACCATCACTAAATATTTAAATAGAATTGGTTGTAGACATATTTTGTAATATTAGGAGTGTAAAGGAACGTCAAACAAATCACAACTTAGGAAACTATTAAACAACTGCCTCACACACATTTTGTTCAATTTTGTTTATCGTCAGAATTAATAGAGGGAATAATCTTTTTTAAATACTACAAAATTTAAAAGGTGGATGTACTGGGTGGATCACAATACTTACTCAATTGAAAAAGCTGGGATGGATGGATCCCAGCGGAAAGTTCTTGCAACATTTTCAAGTTTAAAATATCCTTGGCACCTTGCGTTAGATATGACACAGAATCGACTTTACTGGACAATGCACAACAGTCATCCTTGTGCAATACACTCGATGAAACCAGATGGAACTGACACGAAAATAGTTTACCAAGCAACTCAACCCAAGTTTTCTAGTAGCAACTTTCTTTCCATAACAACATTCGGGGATTACGTGTACTGCAGAGACTCCTCAAGAAAAGCAGTCTACAAAACTAACAAGTGTGGTGGCGGAGAATTGACAAAAATACATTCATTTACTGACCGGGTAAGAATAAAACAAAGCTAGATTGCATTTTCTGGTATCCTTAGTATTCGATATAATTGTATAACTACTTTATTATGTAGCTTTTTGTAATTACATTTGCAATAATTAATACAAATGCACTAAATGTTATGTTTGACATTTAAGTATGATGCGTGGTACACCCTTCAAGCTTATCACTTTTCGAAGCAACCAGAGGGCGTCAATTACTGTAAGAACCGTATCAGTGGTCTGTGCTCCCATCTTTGCTTTCCTTCTCCGTCCACTGGGAACCAGGCTGTGACCACTAAATGTGACTGTCCAGATGGCCGCACACTTTCTTCTAACCAACGAACTTGCACATAGGCAACTTGTCGCCAGTTTTAATTTTAATTCCCTGCAATCACTTTAATTCAATTATTTGTTAGTCAATTGTCAATTTGTAGTTTAACCGCATTAGAAAATTATGAACTCTTTCAACCCTATTTCTTCAACATATTTTATTGATTCTTCTATAGAAAATCATACATTGCAAAAATGTTTATTAAAATTAAAATGTTTAATTATGTTATTCTGTGATAAATAGTTTTCAATTACAGGTACTGCATTACAGATTTATTAGTTTAAGCAGCTTTTAAATTAAAATTCCAATAAGGTTGTTTAAAATTGTTTGTAAGCTCTAATCGATAAGATACACAGAGATTTAACATTTTATGAGATAAATAAATCATTCAAATGCATCATATTTTAGAATCCCAAATATACCCAGTTTATTGATTGACTATACTGTCAACCATAGTAATAAATCAACAGCATAAGTTATAGAATGATTACAATATTAGATGAAGGTCATTCAGTCTCGACGCTTTCCAAAATTCTGTACTAAGGACTAGTGAAAAGAAAGAGAGCGAGGCTACATTGAAATTTCATAAATACAATTATTTTATTTTGTCGATAAAACTAATATCGCGTATATTATTTTGAGCTAAACGATTTGCCAAGGTACATTTTAGAAAAGGGAATCGCTAGGGCCTGAATTAGTAGGGTACAAATGAAATAAGAAGGGTACGACTGTTAAGGTAGGGTACTAGAGGCAACTAGACGAATATTTCACCCGAAGTAATCATATCTTATTTACTAAAGATTGCCAAAATAAAAGAAACTGAAATTGAATTAAACAAATTCCTAAGAATAATTATTGATATAATCATAACATTAATTAAATAAAATATTTGAGGGATGACATTTTGCAACTGATTTCACTAAGTTTATGTATTATCCTGATCATTGTTTTGTAAACTTTTACAATGCTGCATTTGAGATGCATGCAATAATAATATTCACAATTAAAAACATTTTTGAGTCAAAAAACAGGAATTCCAATCCAACATTACAATAATACAGCATAATTACAACGAATAAAAACTTAACTATGAGCAATAAGGTTTTCCATCGACGAAATGAAAATTAAAGCCCATCCTAGGTACTTCATACCATTTGTTCATAATTTTAGAACAATCCAGATTTACTCCGTGGAGTTGATGGTAATCTAGTTTTCACGACAGTGGAACGACGACAATTTCAACTTAAGCTCAAAATTGTCGATGAATAATATTTGATTGCAAAATGGCTGCGTTTACGTACTACTAATATTATTAACTAATTACACTAACTAAATTTTTTGATACACAACTACTAAAACTATTAAATAACTGACCTAATTAGTTAATTGGTGGTTAAAAAGTCAAGTCTGCTACTAACTGCAAACTACCTACAACAACCACTACCCCTGCCACTCCCTTAAATTTTTTACCTTCTCACAGTAATTTATGATTTACTTTGTACCTTATACTTTTTTTTGTAATTTATGGTAGGGATTTTCTACAGATTTTGCCAATCCTCTATAAAAAACGTGTTATTTTCAAACATTTTGCAAGTAGTATATAGGTTTGCATGAAATTTTAATTTCGCATAATCTGAATAAATGCCAAAATGTGTACATGGAATATTGCCGGGAATGTTTCAAAAAATATTGAAATCCTGCCTTGACGTGTAACTTGTGATAGGGTTGAAAAGTATAATTATAAATCATTCATTGGTTTTTTTGCTAATACAAATACATCTTACTACTTAACTGAATGCGTGGCATGATTGGTTATGTTTTTAATTATATGTACATGTGTATGTAAATGCCACATTTCACCAACACTAACTGTGCGTTATAACTGTAATTATGTCATAGTAAGACAGTCGGTCACTTTTGCTTGTGAAAATACTTGTGAACGGTAGTCACTTATTTTCTAAAAAACTAAAAATTTTGAGCCTTGAGTGAGCCCGATGAAAAAAGTGCCGTTCGAGTTCGTTCGTTTTTTAAGTCCATAAGGAGCCCATGGGCCTCACAGTGAGTCCGACGAAAAATTTCCACCTCTTTCCCTCAGAAATGAGCCGACCCCTCAGATACTAAAAGTAATTTGTGTCTACTACTACCTACCTATAAAAAATGTATAATAAAATAAAATAGTATTAATATTCCATTGTGTGAACGGAATCAACACCAAAACTGAATGATGAATTACAAATTGAACATTTTGATTTATTTTATTTTTTTATCAAGTACAATTAATTAAATTATATTAGATAATATGAATAACAAAAAACATTTAAATGTAATAAAATGTCAAGCAAATAAGTAAAATCTTGACTTTTAATGAAATACAATTAATTGTAAAATGTAAATATAAATAATTACATTATAAAATATATTACACAAAATACATAACTCGAAAATATTTACAAGTAGTGCAGAAAATACTGGTTTTTGTTTTTGTGGATGGGTCAGAAAAGGCTGAACTAACTTCGTTAATTTTGCTTGCTTCCTGTAGAGACACCGACAGGGATTCTTGACTTCCGTTGTGGGCAATAATGCTCATGTTTGTTGCATTATTAACTAAATTGCGTCGAGCACCAAAAATTGAGCTCCTTTCATCACTTTCATGAAATTTCAGACCAATACTCCTGCTTTTCGTACTTCTGGTAGTCATACTTCTACTGTTATTATCTTCAGATGAAAATATAAAATCAGTTTTTTTGCTATTAATATATTCGGCTTCATTATCAATATTGTCAAACCCCCGAATCCCGCCAGGTATAATATCTAAACTGCTAGATAGATCTAAATCTAGCCCTGTGATTGCAGAAACGTTAAAAATATCTGAACTGTCTAAAGTATTGTTAAAAATGTAATCCTGATCAGACATTTAATTAGTAGTTAAAATTTACCTAAAATAACACAATTATTTTTATTTTAAAATAGTTAATTGTCACGGTCTCACGGTTCACATCAGCTCAAGTTTCAACACCATTTGCCATTTGCTACTTGACACTGACACTCCTTACGCTGCTTACACACCAAAAGTCACATCACAAGCCACTGCTTCAATTAAAATATTACTAGCAGTACAGTAACCGTCACCAGTGCCAGTGCCAGTGCCAGGTGCCAGTGCCAGTACTAATTGCAGTTTTCAGTTTGCAGTACTCGATATTTTTTTGGAAGACAGTACTGAGTCCAAAATGAGCCAGACGGTCACTTTTGAATGAGTCGGACTCAATACCCCACTACGGAAACGAAAAACCCATGAGCCCTCAATATGGGCTCATGGCATGAGTCCAAATGAGTCCAGAGGAAAATTGAGTGAGCCTGGGTAGAGCCCAACATTTTTTGGTTTTGTCGACCGGGAGGCCGGTCGTGAACGAAAACAGCCAGGTCACTTGTGTTTTGTCTTACTATGAATTATGTACTTGTTTTTAATCTTCTTCTCACTCAAACTCAGCTGACACATGTCAAACATTTTCTAAATTAAACGTACTTACGTCTGTAGTATAGAAATGTAATATCACGACATCGTGCAATGCGAACGTAATACTGAATACTGATATCGTCTGTAAAGAACCAAAATGACCGATATTCAATGTAAGCTAGAATTTAAATTAACTATGTCACAAAAACAAAATAAAAAACATACGTATAATGGTAATCAGGAATTTTGTTGAAAAACTTAATATGTTCTATTTTTATGTTTTTTAACAATCTAAAATGTCCTATTTACATGGTTTTGAAAAGATGCAAAAAGTGCTCATTCCATGTTCTTGAAAAGGTGCAAATTGTCCTAGTTGTAATTTTTCCAACGTGTAAAATGCTCTATTTAAACGCTATCAAGATCACAAATTATTTTAATATTTTTGTAGATAGTGGAATTTATTATTAACTATAAATGAAAATGGGTCATTTTGGTTCTTCACAGAGGATTTGTAATTGCATAGTTATAGGCAAGAAGTGTATATCATTTAAGTCCATCGCCACTAAATTCTTACTTTTAGTAATTATTAGGTAATTAAATGATAAACAAAGAGAGTAAATCTGTCAATATGTTTTAATCGTTGCTCAATAATTAACGCGAGCCAAGGCTAAGACAAAGATGGTTCATCATATGTTCGTAAAGTTATACAATGGTACAGCTAAGGTATGGCTGAGGTATAAATCTTGGAGCAACCCACAAATGACGTCCCAACAAATTTTAAATTTTTTACTTTAAACTATTCGCAAACGTAAATTAAATGCACCCCTAACCCATAAATTATCCCCCACAGGGGACGGGTAGCTTTAAAGAATATGGCACGGGGGTTAGGGACAGGTGGCACCCTGGAAATGTTTTTAAAACTTTTACCACAGTGAGCTACAGTAGTAGTGATGTCGCTCCAGTAACAACTAGTTTTTAGAGTGTCGCCATCTAGTGATTTTTAATAATTTTATTTTTTTAGGTAAAGTAAGCATCACCTTTGAATAAACTTGGACAAATCAAACATAAATATATTCCTCCCTTTCTAAACACAATCATATCCTCCTCTTCGTTTCTTCCCCCACAAAACCAAAGTCCCATTCCCTCCTTGATCCCCGAAAGACGATGAAGTGTCTTCCACTCCCTCCAATCCCACAACAGGATAGTGTGTCTTCCCTTTCATCACTCCCTAAAAGACACTCGTGTGTCTTCCTCTCGCTCTCTCCCCACAAGACAATCGTGTTTCTTCCCCTCCCTCCCTCCCCACAAGGCAATGGTGTGTCTTTCCCTCTCTCCCTCCGAACAAGACAATGGTGTGTGTTTTCCTCCCTCCTCACAAGACGATATTGTGTTTCTCCTCCCTCCCTTCCCACAAGACGATAGTGTGTCTTCCCTTCCCTCCCTCCTCACAAGACGATGGTATGTCTTCCCCTTTCCCCCTCCCCACAAGACGATGGTATGTCTTCCCCTTCCCCCCTTCCCACAAGACGATGGTGTGTCTTCCTCTCCCTCCCTTCTCACAAGACAAAAGTATGTCTTCCCCTTCCCCCCTCCCCACAAGACAATAGTGTGTCTTCCCCTTCCACCCTTCCCACAAGACGATGGTGTGTCTTCCTCTCCCTCCCTTCTCACAAGACAAAAGTATGTCTTCCCCTTGCCCCCTCCCCACAAGACAATAGTGTGTCTTCCCCTTCCCCCCTCCCCACAAGACGATGGTATGTCTTCCCCTTCCCCCCTTCCCACAAGACGATAGTGTGTCTTCCCTTCCCTCCCTCCTCACAAGACGATGGTATGTCTTCCCCTTTCCCCCTCCCCACAAGACGATGGTATGTCTTCCCCTTCCCCCCTTTCCACAAGACGATGGTGTTTTCCTCTCCCTCCCTTCTCACAAGACAAAAGTATGTCTTCCCCTTCCCCCCTTCCCACAAGACGATGGTGTGTCTTCCCCTTCCCCCCTTCCCACAAGACGATGGTATGTCTTCCCCTTCCCCCCTTTCCACAAGACGATGGTATGTCTTCCCCTTCCCCCCTTCCCACAAGACGATGGTATGTCTTCCCCTTTCCCCCTCCCCACAAGACGATGGTATGTCTTCCCCTTTCCCCCTCCCCACAAGACGATGGTATGTCTTCCCCTTCCCCCCTTCCCACAAGACGATGGTATGTCATTGATAACATTGTTTTATGATCCTTTCTGCCTGCCCAACTTAAACAATGCACATACAGATAATGACCTAAATTGGCTAAAAAGCTGTCCTTTATATGTTATAACTGTTCTTAAGGTTTTGCAGATAACTGAGTTATTTCCTTAATGAATGGTTTCCACTTATAGACCAAGTAAATTAGTGATCGGTACATATTAGCAGAGCGTTTAATCAAATTTTCAGTGCTCAGTAAGACAGAAAATTGCATTTTAAAATGAGATTTCATCACTGAAGAGTATTTACATAATTCATATTTAAAATAATTCTGCTTGATCATTTACTTTCCATCAATTTCTGATTTAATTTACAAATTTTTTGATAAAAGTTTCGATTTGATTTATTTGTGGATTGTTTCTTGCAAAACTCACATGCAGCGTCAATGGCAACTGTGATATAGTGCTTGAACAGTGAACACATTTATATTCCATAAATTGGAGGGTTGGGGGAGCGTTTTAGCCCTTGGTCGCGTATAATGACAATATCAAATTAGTAAATAAATGGAAACTATACAGATTTATTATCCCAAATTTATTTCTAAAAACTTATAATAATCAGCAACTTTATTCTTGTTTAAATTTTGAATAGTGCGTACTACAGAAGGCAAGATTGTTTTTGAGTGTTAGAAAGGAGCAGGAACAATAAATAGACATAGATCGAGCATTTCTATTTACAGACTATATTACTACTGTATAGAGAGAAAGTAAATTTTTATTTACAACTGGCTTTACAATAACGCTTGCCATAAAGACAGTAATATATAATTATTTTGAAATACTTGAAGGGATGATTCCAGAGGAAATATTACACTCGCAGCTAGTTTTATGTTTTGAAAATATCTTTAAATGCGTTTACTTCAGTGTTAAGAGGCTAACAATAATTTTTGCAAAAATAAACAGTGTTTTCATTTGTAATAATGAATAAAATGACATAAAATGTTACTTTTATTAACTGTAACAGGATTGACGACTGCATTTCTAAAAGCAAATATGTTAACTGTATTAAAATAGGTTACCTACTAAATTAAAAGGTCTTTACAGTTAGCTATAAATTAGTTTAAAAATATTTTTGAAAGTGTTTTTGTATGCAAGCTGATCCAAGTAAATGGTAATTTCTAACACTTAAGCATCCTTTTTTATGTCGCGTGATTAATATAAGCGCCGCAACTTTGCTTGTGTACTTGTTTTAGAAAATTGTATGTGACGCCATTGAGTGTGAATGTGAAGTTCTGAATTCCGAGCGAGGCTGTCTTTGCAGTGTGGGCACTTAAGAGGCTTTTCTTCAGTGTGAGTGCGCATGTGTTCGTTGAGAGTGAATGCCTGATTACATTTGTATTTACATAAAGCGCAGCTTAGCGGCTTTTCTTTGCAATGAACAAACAAATGCCTCTTTAACTTATATCCCTCACGAGTTGAGTACTTACAATGTTCGCACTTGAATTTCTTCTGGCTCTCTACCCAAGCTGCATCTTTTTGCAATGGATTCAATCTGCAAAATTTTGCATGTCTTGTTGTTTGGGCATTAACTGCAAATTTGGTCTCACAAAACTCACATGCGAAAGCTCTTTCCTTTGTGTGTGTAAAAATATGTTGAACCAACACTTGTTTTGTAAAAAACGTTTTAGGGCACAATTCGCAGCTAAAATTTCTTTCTCGAATTTAGGTGGAATGCATTTTTCCTGTATGATAGTGCAGGTGTGTGAATGACGCTCCTGCAAAGTCGCACTGAAGGCGCTGATATGGCCTTTCACCCGTGTGGAGTCTCATGTGCGCATGTAAACTGTATTTGTGCTTTACTTTAAGTTTGCATATGTTACACTCAAATTGAGGTGTACACACGTGATTGCGCAGTAGCCATGTTGTATTTTTTCCACATGTTTTTTCATGGTTTGTCTTGAGACACTCGCGAGCGTGACCTTGATTGCAAAACTGGCAGAAAAATGATTTGTCTTTGCTGTGTGTCCATGTGTGAGCACGCAAATCAGCTGCTTTAAAAAAGGATTTAGAACAGAGATGACAATGTTCACTTCGCTGCCTATTTTCTGGATTTGGATTGTGAACAACCTTGACGTGCCTTTCTAAATGATGCTTGGTGTTTGAGCCGTAGCTACACTTAGAACACTTAAACTTTCGTTCTGAATTATGTCCTACTGAGTGCTGTTTTAAGTTGTTTTTACATGTTGAAGTGAAAGAACATTTATGGCATTAAAAACGCTTTTTGTTTTTAGAGTTTTTCAAGGTGTTTAGTCTGGCGGGTTCAGGCGTGTCATTTTGGTAAATAGGAATTACAAGTTTAACAACTCTAATCTGGATTTCTTTCTCTATGTTGTACTTGCAAAGATCTTTTTTATTTGTGTCTTGCTTAGGTGTCGATTTTATTTCTGTATTTTGCGACATTTTTATGAATTATTACCGACTTTTATCTTTGCAGTTCGTATTGGCGGAAATACATGACACTCACAACTCGAAGGGTGAATAAAAACTGACGGAAAAAGGCGAGACTCTTACAGAACATTTTGACAAGCTACAGGCGCAGGTACTATTTTCGTATGAAAAAAAGTTAAAGTTGTTTTTGTTATTATTGTAGTACTGAAGGTGTTAAAGCTAAGATTTGTGGGAAAACCACGAAAAACCTTTTTCGTTAGATACGAAGGGAATGTGAATACTAAAGCTTAGTTCTAATCCTTTAGGTCATCTGACTTCCCTATCGTCAGTTTAGCCACGTCACATTCTATACTACAAGCGAATGCCAAGTGAAACTATTGCAATTTTAGATGACGTCGTTTGTAGACGCTCCACTGTATAGTGGAATGGGGCACATAACTAATTATATAAATAATTACATCAGGTCCAGCAGAAAGGGTTATGTTCCTGAACTTTTGAGGATTATCGAAAATAATATCCTTCGTTGCGATGTTAATTGTTGCCTAAGCCAAGAAAAGGTAAAAGGAAAATATCCTTGTAGGCAAGAAAACATGTTGAGGTAGCAAATGAAAAGGTTTACTCCATTAACATTCAAGTCAAATTAGGTTATTAAGTACCTAACTTTAGTTATTCAGGGCAAATTCAGATCTTATTTTAATATGAATACAATGTAGTTTACTCGTTGTGAAATTCAGTGTGGTCAAAGCAATAGGCAACTTTTGAAATGAAAATGTAATTCATCGACAAGGAAAAGGTCAAAATGGCCTTGAGGTTCACAGTTGTTATTGTTGTAATCCGGGTCTACATCAGAATTGTTGTTTGCCGAAAGCGCAGGAAAAATTGATGACAGGTTATTATAAATGAGGTGACTAGGGTCAACCTGCTGTTGCTTTGATGTTCCGCTAATCTACAAAGTATCAAGACTCGTGGAATTACCGATTAAAATTAGGTCGATGTAACAGATTAGAGTTAATTTCGTTCTCGTGTCAATCAAATTAATAAATCCCCAAAAATCCTCAAAATTAATTCCACTTATACTTTATTTAAATTGCATTTCTTCATGTAACTTCTGCACTTAATTTTTAATAATGTTACTCCGTTGCAACTATGAACTCTCACTGCATCGATAGTCGCTTGTGTTGCTACGTAAACGCTATACAAATTGCTGTTGTTCACTAATTAATCCTGGGCTGTAAATAATCGGATAGACACAAATTCATTTCTGGCAAAAAACAAAAATGGGCTATCTACAAATAAATTAAATGTCATGGCTGATATTTGAATTTGCAATACCACTCATGTTAAGTCCTTTTATGTATGTATCTCTTGTATGCATGCATATAGAATTATTTAAGGATATCTAAATTTTACATTTTTTTGCATGACCTTATTTGCAGCTCGGAAAAATAAACCTTTCAAGTGTGAAGTTTGTTCGTATTCCAGTGCAACAAAAAGTAACTTGAAAAAGCATTCGTTGACACACTCTACTTACAAGCGTTTCAAATGTGAAAAATGCTGCTTCCACTCAAAAACTAAGAGTAATTTGAAGAGCCATGTGTTAACCCATACTAGAGTTAAACAATTTTTGTGTTCATTTTGCAAGAGACCATTCGCTGCAAATGCTAACAAGAATTCTCATGAAATTGTCTGCGTACAAAATCCAAATCAAACGGATCCAAGTTGGGTCTGGGTTGAGAGCCAAAAGCGTTTTCAATGTAAGTTCTGCGGACAACGAATGGTAGCTAAGTCTCAGTTAGTATATCACATGAGGCGGACCCACACATCTGAGAGACCCTTTAAATGTGAGAGATGTGACTACGCGGCGGCTGCACCTGGAACTCTACGTCGTCACATAGAAGGCAGACACAATCCGAATAGACTTCGAAATTATGCTTGCGAGTTGTGCCAAAACAGTTTCTTCACCAACGGAGAACTATATTCCCATATACGCACACACACTAAAGAAACTGCTTCCAACTCCGTGTGTGAGTTTTGCAAAAGGCAGTTTTCAAGGAAACATGGTCAAATTCGACACCAAATAATCTGCAAATTAAATCCAAAACAAAGTGACAAGGTGTGGGTTCGACAGCAGAAAAATTTCAAGTGCGAGTTGTGCGATTATGCATCAATAGTGAGACGCAATTTAAAAATTCACATGATGAGTCACACAGGACAACGACCATTAAAGTGTTCGTTTTGTGAGTTTGGAGCGACGACAAAGGCAAACCTTTATAGGCATTTGATGATACACACAAATGAAAAGCCACAAAAATGTCCATCAGAATCAGTAATGTAATGAATAAATATGAGAAACAGGCGTAAATTGTTAATTTACGTTTTTGAAAATTATTCAAAATATTTATTAAAATGTTTTTTTTGTGCAAAATGTGCAATGTTTATGTTTTAACAAAACGTTAAATGTTCTACTTGAACAAGTGTTCAATAAATTTAAAATATTTTAATTGCATGTTTTCTAAATGTGCAAAAAAGATGTTTCCATGTTTTTGAAATATTTATTATTATTATTTTTGCAAATAGTGGATATTGCTTTTAGCTACAAATATATATGGGTTAATTTTGTGTTTTGCAGACGATATAGTTATTGGAGATTTAAATATTAACTAAATGTAATATATTTTAAAAATGCATATGGGCACAAATGTGTTCTGATTTTTAAAACAATTAGGTAAAAAATGTTGCACTGCTGTCAAAATTTGTAAATACAACATTTACAATTTAAAAAAAAATGAGCCGAGCATTGTTCGTACAATTCAAAAACTTGTAGATGGAAATTTCTTTTCATTTAAAAGACACAAGAATAAAAAAACAATATTTAATTTTGCAAAAAAAATGATTTAACAAACTAACAAACAGATTTTTAAAGCCTTTTCTGTAATAGACTGGACAGGTAAGTACTTAAACTTATATTTAAAAAATTAAATTCTAGTCAGTTACCCTTAACTTGATGATTTGGCTTTGACTTAATTAAAAGAAGTGTTATCTAATTATGTAATTGAAAATCTCACCGCAAATAAGATGCGCAATTTAATCTCTTTCCGGCAGAAGAAGCTACAAGACGGATGTGCTGAGTGAAAAACAGTAACAGTACAACTTTTATGAAAATTTAACGAAAAAATAGAAACAAATATATGGAAAATTAAATTGTCAAATGGGATCAGTTTATTCGCCCCACAACTTTCTTAGTAAAGTGATGCGCTAAAGATTTCTACTTAAAACTTTTATAGGCAAAGAGTACACGTAGTTTCAATGGTGAGGCCAGCAGACGGAAAACGTAATCATTTACTTGTATTGTGCATTTTAATAACACAAACAGATTCATGTTCATTTATTTTAGTGGAAAAGGCCAACATAACTTGATGTCTACATTCGCATTCCTGGAACTACAAATTGATTCAGCAAACAAAAAATAAAATTACACCAGTTTAAAGAGAGTTAAACCCCGATTTTAATCGTTTCCAGGAACTGCGCTTTGCGTTAAAGCTGGCGTGGAACTGGCAAAGCATCACTTGCAGCGGAAAACACGGCTATGTACATGTAAGGTAGTATGATGGGAAGTAGGTTGGATTAAAAATTAAAGTGCGCAAACAAGCATGTGCTAGGGCGACTGTGTTGAATCCGTTTAAGTCATGTAAAATCAGGTATGTAATAAATAAATACATCAGCCAAGAAGCACGGGATGTTTAGATAATCTAAAAAAATTATACTATGTAATTACCTACATCCCGTACAAAAAAAATATTTTTGTTTCTGCAGCAAATTGGCGTCATTTCTTGCAGCAAATTGGCGTCATATTCTGCAGAAACCTCTCTGCTCAAAAATTTTAAATGCTATACTTTTATGCAGGATGTTAATACGATTCATCCATAAAATTTCCGCTTAACCATTTCTGCATTGATTCTGCAGAATTCTTCAATAACTTTCGTCCCAATTTCTGCAGAAATTAACCTGCATGATTGATATGACTAGTTATGCAGAACTCGACACGCAAATTCTTGTACGGGATTCTACATAATTTACCCTAATTTTGCAAATTTTGCAATACTTGACCAATTTCATAGTGCCATATATCATTCAAAAGGTATTTCCTAGTAGAATTTAAATAACATAATGCGCCTCTATTTCGACTAACAGTTTCCATGACAACGGCATTTTAATTTTACAATTTAACCTAAAACGTGTTGTATGGGCTACAAACCCAAAACAAAAAAAATGGTGTCTGCCTATTTTTAAAGAGCTTTTAAATAATATATCAATAATTTTTTTTAATTTTTAATTGTTTTTTGCAAGCTATTTAAAATTTAATCCCTATCGTGCGTGCATACTAAGTTATTTAGATTTGCCTAATTGTTACTGTTTGATTGGTATATCATGTTTGAGCGAATTTTCTGAGTAACCGGTAGATATCTTAATTTAACACAATATATATTGTTTTAGCGGAAAATTTAAAAATTGGAATTTTGAATTTTTGGTTGCATTACAGAAATTGATTATGAAAAAGATAACCAACAACATATTGTGCGGCCTATTTGCTTTCCTTAATTGAAAACCTAAAAATTGAAACTAAAATTTGGTGGCAAATTCAAAATGTCTAATTTTACTGTTAGGGCTGGCTACAAGGGCTAAAGCCCTTGTTTTTTATAATTTATGATTTTGATTTTTTTTTAATTTTTAAGCATGTTGCGACTTTTAAAATATTACATTTAAAACATTTTGCACTTCAAGAAACCAAGTAAATAGGAACATCAAGTAATAAAGTAGAACACTTTGCATCTTTACGTTGCATCTAATTCGCACAACTTGCGAAGTTCAGAAGCGTTATAATTAAATACTTTGCACCTATTACATGCACACAAACAGAAATTTCTGAAATTTAAACAAGTATGCGTTCGGAATATTTGGACTTCAGTAAAAACTAAGCGTTTTAATGTTTTCTAAACGACTTTTTTTAATTGTTTTATGGCAGAGATCGTTTCACATAAGCTGATTTTGCTTATTTTCTTCTTATCGCAAGATACATAAACAAACACTTGTGCAGAAACCAAAAACTCTAAATTGTGATGTTGATAAAAATGCGACGTGGATTCCAGGAATCGTTAACATGTTTTGTCAGTAAAACTCCATTGACCGTAGGAATGAACTTCTTTCTTCAGCCCTTGCATTGCGTTGATTGACTAGTGAAGGTTAAACACATTCCTTATGTGGTTAAATTATTTGCCGTATGAATAAATAACTACCTGTAAATGTAATCTAGTCATTTTCCTTATCACAAGATGCTTCTTGCGTTATTTACTATGGGAGAGCGTAAAATTTACGGAGTACAAGGATCAGAGGCTAATAACCCCTACTGATGTTTTTTTGACGTATTCATTTTGTTATGTAACAAAAAAACCTATTCTAAAAACCTAAAATCCTCCAACCCCTGTAAATAGACGTACTGTGTTATTTATCTACGCCTTCTATATAGTTGAATAATAACACGTACACAATAATTATAGAATACATTTATTTGTTAAGTATTTACTAGGTAGTTACAATTAACAAGCTACATGGGTTTACACTTTTCTACAATTTGCAAAAGTTATTTTTTATTGTGATTAAATACATATGAAGTTTATTTTAATTTTTAGCTGAGGACTTACATAATAATTAAAGCAGAAACGGCGGTGGCCTGTGAAATGTCTTAGCAGGTGAATGAAATGCTCCATAAAAATAGGCGATTCATGCAATGCACCATTTAAAGTACTTGCGGTATGAGGTATGCGCACGCCGCAGCGCACCGATACTACGTACGGTTGACTGGAAACTATACTAATCGTAAGTAGCAAACTGTGTTGTTCTATTTATGTACTGCATAAGGTGCTCTTAATTCTCTTGCAAAGTTTATTTCACAAGCATAACTCGCTTAACCATTAGTGAGATTTTAAATAAGATATGTTTCAAAGACAGAGTGTCTCAATAACCTTTGGTATTGCATACCAACATAGGGCGCGTAATGAGTTTTGGTCAATATAATATTCTTGTGAAAAAACGAAAAAGGCAACTTATGATTTTTGAATCCTATTTTTTATACGTCAAAAAAATATGAATCACATATTTTGAATAGAGGTATGAACACTACACATAAGGAAATTTTTCATGAATAGCGGCAAAATTATATATTTGGACCTGCTATTTAAAATTTACCAAAATTCTTTATAATTTTTGTGACAAATAAATACATACGGATAAGCTTGAGTTCAAAATTTGGGAACCATTGATATGACCGTTTGCGTGCAAAAAAATTATATGTGAAAATTTTTATCATGGCTTTAATGGCGAAACATAGTTTTTTCATGCTGATTGCAAATTGGCCGTTTTCAACATACGCGTGTAATATAAGATTAATTCTAGTCAAAATTTTATGCGCTTTCACCCTTAAATGCGAACAAAGGTGAATTTTTTTAAAATCTGTCGCGCGCGGAATTTCAAAAACTGAATTTTTTTAAAAAAATATTTTTTATATTTCTTCTTAAATCTTTGCCGCGCTGTAGCTCGTACAATTTCTGTCCGATTTTCAAAAAATTTAAAGTTTTGTGATATCTAGAACAATATCTGAGAAGAGATTTCTTGGTTTTAGAAAATTCAGAAAAAAAATGTATTTTAAAATGTATACGGAATTTTTTAAATTTTATAAAATTGGAATTTTTAAACATTGTTAATCAATCATAACTTTTTTTGAATGTTCAAAAGCCAAGTAATAACTTCTTAGATATTGTTCTTGATATCACAAAACTTTAAATTTTTTGAAAATCAGACAGAAATTGTACGAGCTACAGCGCGGCAAAGATTTAAGAAGAAATATAAAAAATATTTTTCTAAAAAAATGCAGTTTTTGAAATTCCGCGCGTGACAGATTTTGAAAAAATTCACCTTTGTTCGCATTCAAGGGTGAAAGCGCATAAAATTCTGACTAGAATTAATCTTATATTACACCCGTATGTTAAAAACGGCTAATTTGCAATCAGCATGAAAAAACCATGTTTTGCCATTAAAGCCATGATAAAAATTTTCACATATAATTTTTTGCACGCAAACGGTCATATCAATCGTTCCCAAATTTTGAACTCAAGCTTATCCGTATGTATTTATTCGTCACAAAAATTTGGAAGAATTTTGGTAAATTTTAAATAGCAGGTCCAAATAAATAATTTTGCCGCTATTCATGAAAAATTTCCTTATGTGCACTATAGTTGGGGTTGTAAATCCCGGTGCACCTTAACGTTGATGTCATCAGTTTGAATAGAAGGATGGGTTGGCTATTGCCAGTTCAATTCAAAGAAGTTTTTAAGAGGTGGAAAAAGTATGCCAATTAGGGTGACATGAGATGATTCAGGGTTTCGGGGTAAGCGAAGATGATCTGAGGTAAATGGAGATAAACTAGGAACCTAAGTTAAGTTAGGACACTTAAAGATAAGTGAAAACACCTTGGGGAACAAGCAACAGTGATGGTCTGGTGTTTGTGCTTGGACAGTTCCTCTGGAGCGCAGGTAAGATTTTTTATAACATAACAAGGGTGATTTAAGCACAAGTAGCAAGAAGTAGAAGCTATACCTGACCGAAATCTGAGAACCGGGGCAACGACAAAATGAAGCAAACGCTATCAGAGCGTGTACTACGTGGTAGGGTCATTACAACGTATATAATCATATCGGTGCAAATTGTGTTCTGGCGCCAAAAACGAATTTTAAAATTTTCAAAATTGGTCGAAATTAAAAAATTGAAAAATCGTATGGGAAGTTCAATGGTAATTTTACCTTACTCAATAGTCCCCTTACCACTTTTGTCCTTTTCTAATTTTTTTTGGAAACAATAAGCCTTGTGTTATTGTAATACGAATAACCCTAAAATTTGCAAGCGGTCGTCCATAAATAGTGTCACCCAGATAGTTTCATTTTTTTGACTCTATGACGCTGTGATCAGCTTAACAATTGCGTTTATGGCTATATCTTTAACATTTGATGTCATCAATTTACAAGGAGACTTGTTGACACGATCCGTGAGGTCATTTCAGAAATTGCTTTTAAGAACTGTGTGATTACACTTTTGTAGGTATTCAAACACATGAGGTGGAAAAAACTACATAGATAGAACATTTTGCACATTTCCAAAACATGCGAATGAGGCATATTACATAATTTAAAATCCACTTCTAGAGATTTACATTTTTTTAATTTTTCTCTTAATTTGATAAAAATATATTGGTATAATACGAAATGCAATCTTCGTCATTCTTTTGAAAAGGCTTTTCTGCACAAGCTTTTTATTTTTGTGATACTAATGTAAAAGTTGGATTATTGTTTATTTTAGGATATAAGTAAAATTGCCATACCTTACATTGAATATTGAAGACAATTCAACAAATCAAAAACACATGACATGCATGTAAAACACCATAGGATTACGTGGGGAAAAAAGCAAGCTACAGTAGAGATAAACAAAATTACGTTGATTGCAACTTTTAGCAATATTTTAATGTTGAGCTCCACTCGAACGATATTAAAATTTGGTTCCAAGACAAATACAAACAATAGAAGTTGCGGGCTGATAACACGAATGCAGAAACTTAAGACTTAAAGTCATAATATCTAATAAATATGTTAAGCGATGAATTTTATTCTGAAAATGAAGACTCAATTATTAGCAAGTTTTTGAAAAGTCTGAAATGCTCTACATGCTTTCAGAATGTATATCTTTTAGAATATTTATGTAGATAGTGCATTTTACATGCGGTTAAAAATAAATATGGATATTTTGTATCATTTTTACTGACAGAGTCGGAGCATTACAAAACTGGTTTCCGGGTGCAAGGAAATTTTATGCAATTTTTCCGAGGTAAAACTAAAATGCAATTACTATTTTACCCAAAATTTGGTGTCTACAAAAAACATATTAAGTGAGTTTTATATAGGGGCATGGCAATACATGTATGTATGAACTATTTTGAATAATTTAAATGCCATAAATAAGCGAGGCATTACGATTTGGACATTAAAATGTTTACCATTTAAGCAAATTTTAATTATGGCATAAAAATGATAATTATGATTTATAAAAATGTGTATTATGCAGATTTCCAGAAGCAATTCATGAGCAACGATTCCTCATTTGCTCATGCTGCCTTTGCTTTTATTTTCTTGTTTAGGAATGCACAGGAAATGCCATGGTATAAAAAATACATTCACAAAGTCTGTGAAGAAATAGTTAAGGGTGACACGTTGGCGTTGGGAATATAATTTTTGGCTTAGTCCGAACTTTGAGATTGACGGGAAGTTTGCTTTAAGTTAATTACACCCAACAACGCCTAAATCACTCAACACGTGAACCACATAAAAATTATTGTTCAAATTAATTGTTGTTATTTTTATATCCTTTCAATTTCCGCTCATCAGTTTGTAAAAGAATCGATGTGAGAAACCTGTCTTGTAAAAGTCACTCGCGTCTTTCGGGCTTTTTTGTTGAACAGGTCACTACTCCCTAACATTTAAACAGCTTTAAATCCAAATAAATCACAAAATGTTTGTTCCAACTAATTATTTGTATTTTTAATTTAGTTTCTCTACAATTTCTTTCTCCAGTTCTCATCACGTTGAGAAACCCGTTGTCGTTTACTGTTTCAACTAATACGCATATTTGGTGAAGATGAAATCCGAAAAGTACTGTTTGCTTGTAGCAGCTGCTTTCCTCGTTCTTTTAACGATTCTAGGGAGCGCCCAAAGCCAAAAGTTTACCGTTTTTCAAGACATTGACTTTAAGGGGGACAGCGGGACGGTGAGCGTGACGAATGGCTGCGTGACCTTCTCCAGGAGGGGCATCTCGTCCATCAACACTCATGGCAACTGCATTAAGCTGTGGGTGAACGACGGTTGCAGAGGCGCATCCATCGCCCTTATGCCAAATCAACCAGGCGGCTGTTTGCACTCTGACCTTCGAACTTGTCCCATTGGTCCGGCCGCACCCAACGACAACTGGAATGATATTGCATGGGCAGCTGGCAAATTCTTGTAATCACTCTTATTTCCTCCGTGTCCATTACAATTATTTGTTTGTTCAAGTTTTGGATTACACATAAACATATACAAACTAAATAAAACTGTGGCAATGTAATATTTACTAATGTTTTACTTATTGATTAAATAAACTTGTGCTCCTTCATAAACGAAACTCATTTCTTTTCCTCGTTTACATAAGCTACGGAGTACGGAGACAGTCATTTACTCTGCGGCTATCCACACACTTGTAAATAACTCGACAGAATTTCATATGACTAAGTTAGTGGCATATTTTAACTGTTTCAACGGTGGCGCTTGACGCATACGAAACCTACTGGCACTTTTTGCTAAATGAAATAGATATTTGTTATTTAAACCCGCATCCTTAAAATACTGCAAACATTAACTATGCGGTTGAAAATGAATGGAAACTGCACTATTTATCATGTTTTAATTAGTCGCACTCCTTACTCTCGTTAGACCAGTCAATTCGTTTTTCACAAATACTTTTTTTTCATAAGTTGTATTTAATCCAACAGGTGTGTTTAGCAGCTAAATCCCCCTACCATTTGAGCAATCCACAAATGCCGACGAAACGGGTGTCAGTTTTGGGTGTGACTTTGCAGGCATGTACATATAAGTAATAGCCTCAGAAACTAGATAGGCACAGGTACGTTCGCCGTGCGTTCACTCTACGTCCTAAACTTTTAGCATTAGTATTTAAATAACACAAAATGAAATGCTGGGGAGCATTTACAAATCGCCGGTGAAAATGAAATTTTAATATTTACCCACTTACTAAATTGATAACATCATTTGCAAAGGCTCTACTCGGACTTAATTAAGATGCATTAAAAGTCAACACTAATTTAATTGTAAAGAACATGTATGTAATTAGGAATTTAAATGTGATGTAAATACAAATTACAATAAATATGAGCAGGTGCTTATAAAGATATGGTGCTTTGGATTTATCAGCTTTGTATCTGTAGAAAATCGGTAAAAGTGTCACTGTGTCGCTGAATGAAGCGGGTTTTGACTTCCAATTCGCAGCGTCTCAATTAGAGCTGTTTCGACTAATGTGCAGTATAGATGGTGGCTCCAGTTTTATGTTAGAAAAAAATGATTACAGCGAATACTAATCTTGTCAATATTGTGATGGTATGTACTGTATCACATAGATTATTGGATCTGCAAAATCTGCTATGAGACTCCCATTAACCTCACATTAAATTAAACTCGTAGAAAGGACATAGTGTCTCCCTTATCAAATGTCTTGTTAATAAAATATACGTCAATAATATTTGTATATTTACGGCGTAATTTTTTCAATTGAAACAAGGGCCACAATTTGGTATTCCAAATGCAACTACACCATTATGAACAAGGAATAAATAGAGTAGGGAAAAACATTTGAGACTTAGTCCCTAGGTTCAAATCCAGTTGCTTCTCTTTTTATTTTCCTCATTTGTTCTTGTTTTCTGAATTTTCAAGTATCATAAAAACACGGTTAGTTTTGAAACTAAAGTTAAATGAAAAAAATTTATTACATACGCTTTTTTGCAGTTCAAAAAAAGCCGAACATGTGTCATGTCATCAGACGTCTAGTGTACACAGCACAGCCCACGTCAAAATATAGTTTGGGCGCCCATGGGGAGAGTGAATACAAGCAGGATCAGATGGGCTTGGTTGGGCGATTGTTGTATTTTGCGCTCATGAAAATATTGCAGTGGTCATGAGTGATAATGTTAGTTTGACTGGAACGGAGGGCTCGCGCAGGGAACGGGTGAGATTTTCATGTAGGCGTATTTTTTAACTCACATGCAGGTGAGATTGGAAATCTTCCTGACGGTAAAAAAGCGCATCATCATGCATGCAACAGAAGTATGAGCGTACTAACGCATTCTCGTTCAGGAAAAAAGAATTTTGCATTTGGGGAAACTTTTGCATTAGCGCACATGACCACATTTATATTGGCATGACTGCAAGCAACCACTCCGTCATGCATGCAATTTGTGCGCTAACATACAGAGAAGGTTTCCCAAGCGAAACCCAGAGAACACTCATGCATGCCATTTTTGAGTTTTCCCATCCGCAATCTGCAATGCCAGCGCATCGCAGTCTTACCCATGGGCAGACTAAGCTTGGTCTCCCCACTTCCAGTCCCACTAGCATCTTGCTCGGGCTCGCTGCATGCTTTGTGTACTAAATCATAAAAGCAAATACTATATAGCTTGGGGTGTATGCATTATAGTTGCTACGTCCATGCCTATAACCCTAATTCTTTGCTAAATGCTTCTAAATCGTACGGCCAATGGAAATTGAGCACGCTAAAATTTATGAAGCGCATATATTTCAAAAATCTAAGGCGTGAGTGGAAAATTCCAGAACTTTTGTCGGTCGCAGTGTTCAGTTGATCCTGAATTTTAATTTTTATTACAGAGAATAAATAGATTCTAATACAAAGTAGTATACAGATTTAGGTAATTACTATTGTTACCTTCAATTATTGCAGTGCTAGTGCTTCTAAAAGATAGGTACCTACCGTGGCTTGTCTTTTCGATTACTTTTTCTGTGCTGTGCTCCCACTTTTATTGTAAGTTTTGTTCTGTTTGAAGTGTTCTAGTTCTCGTTGACGTAAACAACTTTGAACTTTATTAAATAAAATATCAAATATTATTTGATATTTTATTTAATAAAGTGAAAAGTCAACATATTGTGCTGTATGTTGTAGTGTAGGCTTCATGATTTTGACTACACAACACATTAGACTTACATACCTCAATATTCTATAAAATCTGTTTCAAAATATAATAAGTTCAGAGTCAGCCTTATTGAGCACAGTGTTGATGGTACAAAATAATGCGAACTGTGCCAAGTTTAGTGCTCTAAATTACAAAATTTTGGTGCAAAGTTCACAAACTGTTTTACTACTTTGAATTTAACATTTTCGTTGAATAAATATTAATTCATGAATATTTTTGTCCTACTGATGATTTGATGATTGAACCTGTATTTTATATTTAAGTAATTGTACATGTAATGTAAAATGGATGAAACGAACTGGAATGGGGGTAGCAGATAAACGCGCATGTGGGGAATTTTTTAACATTGCATGAAGGGAAGATTGTTAAGGGTGCATGGGAAGGGGCATGCGGGAAGGCTCATCATTTTACCCATCGGAAATTCCCAACTGCATGCATGCTCCTTTATATGCATGCATGGAAATATGACTCGGAAATTTCAAATCCACCCAAGTAATTCGCCCATCTGCCTCCCTGCATGGGCGCATTGATCTGTTGTACGTGGGGCTACTGCTTAATTTGAAAATGAGATGGTCAGTTCAACATTGCAATTAGTGTTGAAAAATGGGGAGCATACTTGGTCATGTGCAACTTTAAAATCTTTATGGTACTAATTAAATTACGAATTTAAATGCAACGTATGCGAGGGTATGTTTAAATTATTTAATACAACAAACTGTGCATTTTAGTTAACTCGATTTCTGCCGCACAACTAAAACTAGTTATTTTTAATATACTGATTTTGCGAATAATTTCATTTTCATGAAATTCGAGCCAGCTGTTTTTTCTGTAGTCGATATAGGAGTTCATACTCATTTTAATTCCAAACAGTTTCTTCATAAAGGTTGTCAATGTAATGGCACGTCGTCCTTTGCACCCTTCATCCAGAAACAATATTGTAAGTGTATAGCTTAGGGATCCAGGTTCGAATCCGACTGATGGTGTAATATTTGTAACACTTTAGTGCCTTTTGAAATAAAGGAGTAGTCAAATGAAATGCATTGGCGATTTTGAATTTAAATTTGTACATAACTTAGCCTGCTCTAATTTTATTCTGACAAAAGCGTTTAAGTTAACCAAATTTAAATGTACAGATACTCGCAGAATTAGCTTTTTTGTTCCAGTTAGATCCGTCGGGTTGTTTGCAAGTGGCCAAGTTGGAGTGGAGGCAGCCTGGTTCTTGATACGAGTGAAAACATTTGGAAGCTCCGCTGCACATCGGACCTTTGAAGAGTTGGATGGAAGCGCCTCCCGTGTTGATGGACGAAACTGAGTTTCTGATTCCAGTGGAGAAGTTGGAGCAGTTCACATGCCCGTCAATAATCGACACAACCACCTTTGTGCTTGGCCCCTGAAAATTGACACTGTTTCAAACTTCAAGTGTCTCGTTGTCAATGACGATGGCGCCTTGAGCAGGAGGCAGGGGGCAGAAGTAGCAGAGGGCAACTAGAGCAGCAGCAGCAAGAATGAGTGATTGTCGCATTTTCCTGTTCAACACCGTTGAAAAATAGAATTAAAACCAAAACAGACATTATCCTATTTTATTTTTTATTTACAGTATTTTATTTTAACACTTATAAATAAAAAACCCTAATTTAATCACAGTTTGCAATTTGTAAAAGTAAAATGTCAGAATTTCAACTTACACTTAGAAATCCAAATGTGTAGAAAATATTAGGTTGAGATAGATTAAAAACCCAAAAGCAAAGTTGGTTGAATTAGCAGCTGGTTACAAGAAAATTTTGTTTAGCTGTAAGATTCGAATGTGAATGAACTCTGTAGAATGTAAAATTATAATTAATTATTTAGTATTGTCTTGGTATAAACTATCTCCATTATAAATTTCACATTCATACAACAAAAAAAGCGAGTAAGTGAAAGATGCAGTTAATGCAAAAAAAAATGAACTTACGACTTACACAATTATTTGTGTATAAATAAATTTAAAAGTGTTGCACATTTTTAAATTCCCTTATTTGTTACTTTACCTTTGAAAGAATTTCGTGAAAAGATGCACAATGGGGTTACATTGCCAAATAACCAAAATTAAAACTCTTAATTTCTCTAACATCCTTGTTTTATACTAATTCAATAAGTACAGCAATATACAAATCATTTTTAAAATAATTTCAAGAATAATTTCGCGAAAATTGTTTTTCTTGAAGTAAGTGCTTTCATATTTTCGCACGACCCAAGAAAGCGAGAGAGATCCAAACGTCACTAATCCGAACAAAGCTAATGAGCAACGTGAAACTCACCCGTCACTCCTTCTTCTTTTGTCCCTTGTCCCCATCCTCCCCTCCATCTAACTCATCGTCCTCTCCCCCTTTCTTCTTAGTTTTCCTTCCATTCCTTTTTAGATGCTGAGCAAGCATCTATTGGTCTGATGTTGGCTGTCTGTCTGTCTGTCTGTCTGCCTGTCTGTCTGTCTGTCTGTCTGTCTGTCTGTATGGCCGTCAGTCGCACGCTACAGGTCGCATTTTTAAAGATTTTAAATTAAAAACTTTTTTAATCGCCCACAAAAGCGAGGGAGAAGTGCTGTATAGTTTTTAGTTATTATTAAAGTTATAGTTTCTTCACAATTAGCAGTTAAACCGAACAAGAATTAAATCAATGTTTCAAGATAAAAAAAAATCCGGCGCTTCGCGCCGAATTTTTCCACCGTAGGCGGGCCTGAAGTAGATGCTGAGCTTCAACAAAGGCGCAAGATAATTTATGTAACGTTTAAGAATGAAATAAGATTTATAGAAGCTCCCCTACCATCAATAAGCCATACACGAATGTACGAAGCATGTTGTTAAACATAGCTTGACAATTTTTGAGAATTGCATCAATCACAAATGACGTCTCTTATGAAAGCTCCCCTGCCATCACTAAGCCATATATGTACGTCGCATATAGTTTAATGAAAGCTGGGACATTTTTGAAAATCGCTCCATTTAAAAAAACACTTCATTTATGGAGTTATCCCCACCATCAATAATCCATATACGAATGTACGTAGCAAGCAGTTAAGAATAGGTTGAAAAAATTTAAAAGTGGAAAATGGGGGTTCCTAAAACTATGATATTTGCCAGACGTCATTATAGACAATTCCTGAAAATCTATAGGCTATATAGATATGTTTGTGCCATGTAGTTAGAATAAGTTAATTAAAATTTTAAAGTTGGCAATGCAAGTACCTAAAACTATGATATTTGGGAAACGTCATTATCGACTATCCCTAAATAAAAAATTCTAAAGTTGGCATTGGGGTACCTAAAACTATGATATTTGTCAGACGTCATTAAAAACGATTCCTAAATACCTGTAAACTATATAGATATATTTTTGACATGTAGATACAATAGTTTGGAAAAAATGTAAAAGTTGGCAAAAAACCATGATATTTGTGGGACGTCATTATAGACGATCCCTGAACACCTATTAACTATAATTACATTTCAATAATGAAAAATGTTTCATATGTAAACATTTTAATGGTGCAAAATGTGCTATTTACAAGCTTTTTAATGAAACAAAATGTTCTTTCTGCATACAATTTATTAGTGCAAATTGTTCTACTCGCATTCATTTTAGTGTTGCGAAATGTTCTTTTTGTATGCATTTAAAAAGTGAAAAGTTTTATTCGCATGCATTTTAATGGTGTAAAATATTAATTATGTATGCTTTTATTTTAGAAGTGCAAAACGTTTGTATTAACATCTTTAAAAATAATAGAAAATTTTATATTAATAATAATACTTTTGAAAATCAGAAATGTTTTTATGCGTACATTTTTATACAGGTGCGTAATGTACTTATTTGCATGCATTTTTGTATTGTAAATGTTAATGTGTTTTGCAAATAATTTTACTTCAGTAGATGTTTTAAATTAGTAAAAAATTTTTTATTTAGATTTTTAAAAGTAAAACGATCCACCAACTCATAATTAATTATTTAAGTTTAATTCATCACATAAACTTATTTATAGAAAATGCACAATGATAAAACAGTGTGGTATAACTACGAATAAATATGCGTATAAACATTTCTGGAGATACAGCATTTGAATTTTAGCTATTAACAGATCTGCGGTTTTGCTTCTTCAATCTTTTAATACAGCCGCAATATAGAACTGCTGCGTAAGCGTTGTCTCAGCACAACGTCGTATGCATAGTGGATGGATTTCTAATCCATCATCCTTAACATCCCAATAGCTAACGTCTACACAGCTAACTATGTTGTTCACAGAAAGTAATGCTTTGCCTCAATGGTGCAGATCACAGTTCAAGGAAATAGTTAAGATTAGATTGGAATTCGCCTGAAATTAATTTAATCCCAATTCTTGCTTATTAAATTTTAATTCTTATGAATTTCAATAAATTAATATTTGCAGTTTTTTATACAAGCCTCTACCACTGCAATAATTAAATCAATTAGATCTTGCTTAATTCATTCAAAATGCACATAGCAGGTACTTAACTAATTATGTATAATTATTATCCGCTCCCACAACCGTCTACTAAAATCATGACGTGTCCCATTCCTCTTTAAAACCCTCAGGATGAGATCTTCACAGCATCACTTCATTCTGAAAATTGTGGGAAGAAGAATCTTATTCCAGTCGACAATTTTATTTCTTCGTATTTTTTATTCAATTTCATTTTAATTTTTAAAATTTTATTAACAGTTTTATATTTAATTTTTTAATTTACACATCTGCCTTGTGGTTTCGGCTGCATTGAGGGGATTTTGTTGCTTACCATCTTTACAGTAAAGAAAAAGAAGACACATTCAAAACTTGTGTAACTTTGTTCAAAGCCAAGTCTACAAGTTAAAGGTAACGGTCTAGCATTTAAATTAATATCTTGAACTGAGTATCAAATATCACAGTAACCTAAATTTTAAAAGTTAAAAATTATTTTAAAGAATTTATTTTTGTAGTTGAGTAAAGAAATTACTTTAGGAATCTGTGGATTATTTTCTTTTTATTTATTTTTATTATTTTTAGTTTTACTTAAGTCATTATGTCTACATAAATATTTAGTTACATTAACATTAGATTTTTCTTTATATTTTTACAGAATCTGAAATTTTTTCGTCGGTTAGGGTGCACAAATAACTGGAATATCATCCACGTGCATCTGTAGAACTCAAAAGAATTTAAAATTTACATTTAGTATACAAGGTAAGCAAAATTTTATTTTTATTTTAATACGACATAATTAGCTGCATAACAATATAGGTTTATACACAGTTAGCAAGTTTTATAGCTGTAGTCAATACCATGGAAGTTCTGCTTTTGATTATTGAGGGAGCTTAAAAATATTTAGGATTTTCATGTGTCCATTATGATTTGAAGAAATTAGATGCAACCTGTGATTAAGAAGTATTTATGTAAATGGAATGTAACGAGGCAGCAGGCATTTTCTTAATTAGTATAATTTATTAGAGTTTAGTAAAAGCTATCCCGAACGACCTTAACCAATTTTCAACTTAAAGCAAAAAGCAATATGTATTTAAATAAAATAAAACATCAGTATTCCAAAGCTATGCAAATAATTAAAACATGTAGGATTTTGAGAATTGGGTATGGAAACAGTAATTATATTTTGCGTTTTTTATAGAAATAATTAGTAAACACAAAATTTTTATATTTTTCAAAACGTAGTATTGACATCAAATAATGTGTAATTATTCTTTAAGTTAGTAAATAAAACACGTTGATAAACGTTTAAAAAATGTTAGTAGAAAACTTTTCACAGTTAAAATATAATTATGAAATAATCTATTTTGTATAATTACCTATAAAGTAAATCGATTTAATTGAATATTTAATTATTATTATTGTTATTAGATTTTATTGAGTTTTAACTGGGTACAAAGTAAATACAAACAGAAAAAACAAGAATTTAGTGTTAAATGCAAAAACAGCTTATATCAAAATTACGACAGAAAAATTCCAATTACACTTTTTAAATGTTAATTATTGCTTCCAAAAGTGGTGCACGTCACTGCACGTACGCAGGTTGGGGTTCAGTAATAACTTGACACTGATATTTCTGCAATTCTCAGAATTTTGTAGACGTCATTAACCAAAAAGTAATCCCAGCGAGAAAACCTAATTTTAAAAAAAAAATATCGCGTATATAAAAGCAAAATTCTTATTCCACATTCAACACAATTTTCAACAGTTTATTGCAGACCAACCATCATCATCACTGCACAACAGCTACAAATTTATTCCACAAAGATAAATTTTGAATTACTTAACATGAAAATGCAAAGATCACTCAGCACTTTGTATATCTGCGTTGTTGTCCTAGCAATTATGGGACTAATAATTTCTCACACGGCAGCCTGCTTACCTTCTTCAGATTATGTAAGCTCTTAATTCACGCGTACTTTATATTAAATACATTAAAAAAAATTGTTCTTTCCTGCAATATTCTATTACCAGATTTTGTATTTTGACGTTATGCATTTAATTTGCTTGCAGTGCCATGCTAATGGGGATCCGTGTTTCGGGAGGTGGGGGGGCTGGAGTTGCAGCCCCTGCTTTTGCCGCAATCAGTATTCAAGGCTTGGGAGGGAATGTGCAGACAAATGAAAATAGTCATTTACGAAATTTGTACACCCTGCGCCAATATAAAAAACATGTATGTTTATTATATTAATTATTTCATTTTTGCAAAGATAAAATAAATCTTAAGTTATCAAAGGCGTTTTAAAATACCTTAAAACGTTGTAACAAAATAATGTTGTTTATAACTAGTTTTACGAATTATCTGTTTCCATTTAAGTTTATTTGTAAATAAATTATGTGTATACAATAAAAACCTATGTTAAAACTAACTTAGGGAGTTGGTACATAAATTACTAATATAATGTCACATTGTAAAAAAATTTTCGTAAAAACATCTGGAATTAATACTAATATTTTGTCATATTTTGTAGGTAACAAAATGTTTTTAAATTCTCCTTTCAGTGTCACTGACCTTGCAAGCTGCATGCGTCACAAAAGTCCTATATAATTATTATTGGAGCGGCAAAGTTAAATTTAAACAGGATTAGAAATAAAAAATTTTACTCTTTTCTAAAAATTTTAAATAAAACAATTTGCATTTTTCAGAAACTAGTAAATATTTAACACTTTGCTTTTTTGAATTACATGTAAACAGAAAATTCAGAAATTTCTAAAAACATTCGCATAGAATATTTTGCACTTTAAAAAATGTTGTGAATAATTTATACATAAATTCATATTGAATATAATCATAATATACCCATATGTCATGTGGACTTTTTCTATTAGATTTCGGTACTACATTAAACATTACAAATTATGAAGACGGTACTTTTAAGTGATATTAGAAGTACATCAGTTATAAAAGCTCCCTGACTATATTATTATAAACCGTAGAAAAAAAGGGTCAAAAGAATTCTATATGCAACGGGTTTGGTGTTTCTAATCAATTATTTACATCTCCTAAGACGAAGCCTCGTGTGACTAGCTTATTCTGTTCTAACACAGAGCCAAGTATGCCTTTAATGACATATATCGCCTCACATGTAGAGAGCTCGGCATAGAAGACATAATTTCCTACGATGGAGATCCGGGGCTAGCAAGAATTAGGACCACGCAGATCAACAGTATCAGAAAGCCTCAGACGCTATGTCTATCTCGGGCCTCGGGACCACTGGACCACAAAAGCTTTCTAACCGAATACGTATCTCCATGATATCAAGCTAAAATATGTTGAAAAAACATTTAAAGTTGTAAAGAGGGTAAATACAACTATGATATTTAAGAGACGTCGTTTATGAACGATCCGTCAATATCCATACCTCACCTACGTACCTTCGGCCGTGACATGAAGTAATAAAATAAATAGAAACATGTGAAATAGTGAGGAAGGAAAATGCCACAAAACTTGAGAATTTAAAACCTTATTTTATTAAATATTTCTTCACATACTGTCAATAATAGTTGTTGGTTTTCATTTTTAGATGCTAAGCATCTATTTAAATGGTTTTGTCTGTCTGTCTGTCTGTCTGTCTGTCTCTCTGTCCGTTCGTTGGCTGTGCTCTACAGGTCACAGTTAAGTGATTTTTATCAAACTGCTTTTAAACTCTCACAAAAGCGTGCAAGAGGTGCCCTATTGTTTTTAAAGGTGATCGGACTAACCAGTTATCCACATTTAACAGTTAATTAGACCTATGTCGAAATTCAGGAAAGTGATTCCCCTTAAAAACCAAAAATTGTCGTAAACAAAGGTGAATGATCATGTACATACGTAATTTTGAAGTTCTGCGCGGCGTATACGACAGTTACGGTTACAGTTTTCAATGGTCTGTAGTCTGATTGTCTAATGCAGAAGTGACGCGCAAATGATGTCACGTGAAAACTTCTTTTAGAAACCCCCACTAAGACGCTGTCGCACTCTTATTAGGTGAGCAGTTTGCCGTGACGCGCAAATGAGGTCACGTGAAGATTTCTTTTAGACACTCCTACCCATCTGCTATCGTATTCACATTAGGTAAGCAGGCTAGGGTTGACGCGCAAATTACGTTACGTAAAAATTTCGTTTAGACACCCACACCCAGCTGCTATCGCATTCACATTAAATAAGCAGGCTAGGGGTTACGCGCAAATGACGTCACGTGAAATTATCTTTTAGACACCCCCACGTAGCTGCTATCGCATTCGCAATAGGTAGGCAGGCCAAGGGTGACGCGCAAATGACGTCCCGTGAAAATTTCTTTTGGACACCCCTACCCAGCTGTTATCGCATTCACATTAGGTGAGCAGGTTAAGGGTGACGCGCAACTGACGTCGCCTGAAAATTTCTTTTAGACAACCCCATCCAGCTGCCATCGCACTCACATTAGGTGAGCAGGTTAGGGGTGACGCGCAACTAACGTCACCTGAAAATTTCTTTAAGACAACCCCATCTAGCTGCTATCGCATTCACATTAGGTAGGCAGGCTAGGGGTGACGCGCAAATGACGTCACGTGAAAGTTTATTCTACCTGTCAAAGACTAACCTATGTGTTATAGATATTTAGAGGTCGTCTATAGTAACGTCCTTTAAATACGATAGTGTCTAGTATCCCTAGTCCCAACTTTAAATTTTTTTCCATCCTATTTTAACTAAATGTCACGTGCTTACCTATATGCGTTATAGATATTCAAAGATTGTCCATAATGACGTCATTTGTGAATAGTGCAAATTATAAACAATTTTTAACGATATTTAGCTACATGCAACGCACATTAGTGTGTCTTATTGATTGTAGAGGAGCTTTCATTAATCTTATATCATCTTTTAGCGTAACATAAATTGTCTTGCGCCGTTGTTGAAGCTTAGCATCTACTTCGGGCCAGTCCACGGTCGACAAATCTGGCGCTTCGCGCCGGATTTTAAAATTCGGTTATGAATTAGACGAGGTCTTTACATATTTATGTTTTAGTGTACATGCACGTAGGTCACATTTTGAATTAAAATAAGTAGTTAACTTTTATACTTTCGATTTATTTAGGTTGTCTAGTTTGATCTCGGTCCCTGAATATTTCATTCATGCCTATTTTGTGCTCGTGTACATTACTTACTGTCTTCTAAAAATTTGTTTTTTAGATGCTGAGCATCTATAGAAATGCTTTTGTCTGTCCGTCTTTTCGTCTGTTGGCCGTGCTTAATAGTTCCCAATTTTTAATTGAATTTTGTAAAACTACTTCGACACTCTAATAATGCGAGCAAGAGGTGCCCTATTGTTCTTGAGGGAGATCGGACAAACTACTTATCCACAATCAACGGTTGAATGGACGCTTGTCAAAATTTAGGGTAATTTACCTGGTAAAAACGCCTGGAATGCGTGTAAACGCATACAAATCAAATGCAAAAAACAAAATACATACCATTTTGTTTAAATTCTGCCGGGCAAACGCAAGTATTCCAATCTATGCCAAAGTGCAGTGCTGGCAGTGGTCATTTGAATTCTCACTTCAGACACGTCAGGAATGACGTTTTGGGGGCTTAGGGGTTACGCACAAATGATGTCCCGTGAAATATAATTTGCGTTTATATAGGGTTGTAGCGTGTCATCAATACCCGCCAACACTAACTTTCACTGCTTATGCCAACATTTACTGACAGTGCTATACAAATTTTACAAACATAGGATTTTAATAGTGTGCATTCAGGGATCGTCCATAAATTCCGTCATACAAATTTTACTTTTTTTCGGACCCCCCCCCCCACCCTGTTATTAGTTCAAAAATTAGGTTGACATAATTAA